>RXPK01000286.1:455201-884983 GCA_004143645.1 Protaetia brevitarsis | reverse complement strand
ACAGTATGTTCCCGATCGACTTTAAAGAGGACAATATTTTTATTTTGATTTCTCCAGGAAAAATTTCACTCTTGTTGATTTGCCCTGCTTGTTTTCAAACTCTCAAAACACAAATTACTTTTGATTTAACTCGAACGGTTCTCGAGATAATATCATCTTCTTGATAGAAAATATTCAAATTGGGCTTAAGTTTTATTTAATAAATTTAACAAAGGTAAAATGAATAAAATTATAAAAGCTAAAATATTAATTTTCTATTCAATTGCTGCTCCTCCCTTTCTGCACAGATTCAATGCGAGCTCTAAATTCATTGAAAGTGCGTCTTTATTTCTAAAATTGATAAGGACTGGACTCCATTTGTTTCCTATTTTTAAATGTTGTACATCATTGTCTAGCACCCTGTACACAATTTGTTTTAAACGACCCCATAGATAAAAGTCCATTATTGTGAGATCAGGACTTCTCGGTGGCCATAAAATGGTACCATCTCTCCCTATCCACTTATCTTGGAACTCTGTAATGAGCCACTGGGAACATTTTTGGCATAATGAGCAGGGGCAACCATCGTGGCTGGAAAACATTTCCATTCGGTAGTTTAACGGCAATTCGTCCAGTTTTATCAGCTAAAAAGATGTGCAATGTTTCCAATATGAATTACGTTTAAATTTATTCAAAAAAATATGGGGCAATATGCCATAGTACGAAACCGTACACCACACTTAACTTTTTAAAATATTGTCTTCGACAAGAAATTTCTGAAGGTTTGATTCGTCTCACTCCAGCACCGGCAATGTTGAGATGAACACGACTCCGTTAGTTGAAAAGGTTCGATTCTCGGAGAACATAATTCGTTCATGAAATATGGATCATTCCTAACTTTGTTGCCTATTTCAAACAAAAATGTAGATGTTTGGCTTCATCCCATTTCTAAAGTTGCCCTAAATTGCGGTTTAAATGGTAAAATTTTGTTGTCGTTGAAGTTCTCTGTAAATGGATTTACTTATTCCATTTGTATTGCCCTCCTTCCTAAAGACACCTTGAGCTTCTTTTCGGAATGAACACTAAGAACTGAAGCAGCATTGTCCACATCGAGCAACTTCCTTGACTTCTTAATGTTTTAAGAAATTTGGTCACCAATTTTTTTTTGCTCCGGAATTTGAATTGGTAACTTGCGGGTATTTTTGGTTGAATTTTTCGATAACAACTCGATAGCACTCTTCCCAGTTCCGTAACATTGAATTAAATAAATTCTTTGTGGTATAGTCAACATTATAGCATAAATACTATTCAAATTAGCGAAGATATAATTTGCAGTTATACTAATTTGTCAACAACTGTTAAACTTATTAGATTTGTAAACAACTGTCAGTGGCGTTTTTAAATGAAATCCGCTACTACAGTTATCTTCTAAACAAATCTGAATTTTGAAGAAAAATGATATTATCTCGAGAACCGTTCGAGTTAAATAAAAAGTAATTTGTGTTTTGAGGGTTTGAAAACAAGCAGGGCAAATTTTCAACAACAAGAGTAAAATTTTCTGAGAAATCAAATATAAAAAAAATCCTTTTTTAAAGTCAATCCGAGGACACACTGTATATGAAGCGGATGATCCCGTGGTCGCTAATTCGTTGGTTTTTTCATTTCCTACGGCGCCATTAATACAAAGACGGTGCTATTGTGAACACCTACGCCTACGTGGTTATATGATTCCCTCATCTGTCCCATCGCCGTACGGTATAATCGCAATTTGTGGATAATTTTAAATATTGCGTCGCACGATAATAAAGTAAAACGACAAATAAGCAAACGCCACGTCGTGGCAGATTTCCAAGATTTTTTTTCGGTGGAGATTCTCTTAAAAATGATTTATTGTTCAGATATTTTACTGCTTGAATGCGTACGGATTAATTGAATAATAAGACGCTCGAAATATACTCCTGGATAATAAAAGGAGGAAAAAGCTGACTACCGAAGCTACTCAAGCGTATGATGAATAATACTCCATCTCGCTTTTTTTTCCTTCCTCTTCTCGGGGACTATCGAACGAAATTTCGCCGATTAATTGAAGAAGCGAGTCGGACGCGGCGGGCGACGAAGCGCGAAACGTTGTGTTTGTTTTTGTCACGTTCTAAGAACTATACACAAGTGCCAGCGTTGGCGCTCGCTCTACAGTACCCTACAACGGCTTTTTCTTAATTAAAAACAGTAATCCAATTAAATGGTTATTGAGCAACGCTTTTGTTGGCGTCGCGCTGCCAACACCATCGCGATAAATAAGTCGTGACTTCATCGCGAGATCGGCTCGCGTACGCAGCGGAAGAGGTATTAAAAAAAAAAAATATTCGCACATGAGTGCGCTCCAATGACCGCTGGTTCGTGTTTCAGAATTCTTTTGTGGGCGATCGAATCGGACGAGGTTCCTTTCCGCCTTGGCGTGGAATTGCGGTAGCCGAAAAAGGCGCTCAATAGACCTGATAAATAACTAACTCGTAAACGCATTCTTCTGCCTTCAATTGTGGCCCGTTTACCGCTACGACGTTTACAGGTGAAAAGGAAGTAAGACCATTACAGAACAATCGAGGACTTCATTTAATACGCAGAAAAAATAACATTGATCAAAGAAAAAGTTATCGAAAGAAGTGAGTGATGTTTAATGATATCAATTTCGAAGTATTGACATAATTGCAACTGCCAAAGAAGTAAGAGGAAGATGAAACAGCAAAATTTAAATTATCAGGTTAGCATATTCTTTGAATAATATGATCTGAACCACGCATTCTTTTCTCAGTAGGGAAATGATAAGTAAAACAAGCGGAGACCATCAACGTTAACAGAGTTTCTCAAACTCCTGACACCAAAACATGCAGAGGACAACTTACGTTCCAGGTCAGCGCAGTGATTTTCAAACTTCAAGCTGGAATCCACTGACAAACCCAAAAATTTAATAAATTCATCCTCTGGAATGGATCCGTTGCCAAATCTAATGTAGGAACTAATACTACTTACATTTGCGGATGATCGAAAGTGTACTAAACCTGTCTTAGATCCATTCACTCTGAGTCCGTTACCCCTAGACCACTGATCCATCCCAGGTATTTGTCTGTACAATCCCCTATCCAATGTACATCTACTGCAATACAGCTGACACCATCACCATATTGAGTAATTAAGCACGAAGGCAGCGACACATATAGATCGTTAACATAAACTACAAACAAGGCAGGACCCATAACATACCCATGCGGGACCCCCACACACAAGCTCCACTACTGAAGAAAAGTAATCCGCAACCTCACCGGCCATAAATCCCTTAATTGAAAGAACGGACCTACGGCCAGCGAGATATGACACAAACAGATCGTACGGTACACCACGTATCCCGTACATCAATATCTTCCGCAACAGAATGTCGTGATCTACAGTGTCAAATGCCTTCGTGAGGTCATAAAACAGCCAAACTCAGCGTTACCTCTATCAATCTCTTTCATACACGTAATCCAGTGTATGATGCATGGCATCAGTTGTCGGTCTACTTGATACAAAACCGAACTGACTTTTAGAAGGACTGTTTGTTTGCGTGAGATAACTAACTAATCGAGTATTTATAATTTTTTCAAAAACTTTTGTAATAGCTGTACGGATGGCAATAAGCCGGTAATTGCGAACATCGGCCTTGCTACCCTTTTTGTGAATTGGCACTACTTTTGAGATCTTTAATTTAATCTGGATATATATATATATACTATATATATATATATAATTTATATATATATATATATATGGATTAAACGTAGAAAAATACATACAATGTCGCTATTGACAGACATCAATGTTTCGCCTTTTGAAGGCTCGTCAGTGCCAATTTTGCGACATTGTATGTACCGCACAAGGCGTATATATTAGCTACTAGATGTAATTAATACTGAATGAGTGTGAGATGTTACGAACTCATTATTTTTAAAGATATTTTGCTAATTTTCCAATATAATATGTACAATATGTTCTGATTAGAACACATTGAGTCTGTCAATAGCGACATTTGTATGTATTTTTTCTACGTTTAATCCATTTATTAGCGCATAGCGCCAAAATTTAGTGCTTACTCCAAATATATTTACGAATTTGTGTTCTAATCAGAACATATTTGTACATATTATATTGGAAAATTAGCAAAATATCTTTAAAAATAATGAGTTCGTAACATCTCACACTCATTCAGTATTATATATATATACCATTTAGAAGACATTGGTTAACTATATGAGCCAATGGCTCCGCTATGTATGAAGTCACAAATTTTATAATAAAGCAAGGAACTTCATCGATACCAGCTGAGCGCTTATGTGAAATTTTGAAAAGAACTCGCTCAACCTCACATGCATCAGTAAGAGCCATAAATAAACTACTATTCACTGATTGCACATTGTCCGATGCATTAAGTTTTGCTGATATTCTATCTGAATTATAAAAAGAGTTTCCATAACATTTCGCAAACGGTTTTCGGATTTTGCTTCCCAATACTTCAACACTATTGGCAGTGAGTTGTAAACTATGTTTCACAAAGGGTACCTTTAGAATTCTAATGTTATGCTTGGATTCTAATATAAACAATTCAAACAATGCAACGTTTTTTTCTATAAATAAAATGCGGACAACAAGATGTTAGTTGGCTAATTCTAAAAACATATATTTTACGGCTGCTTTTTGTCTAAGTAACACACAAGAAAATGAAGTAGATCACCACAACAGTACTCCATAAAGTAATAGAGATTGAAACTTAGCATGGTAAACAGTACGAAGCGACTCTACACCTTATAGATGGTTTAAGTTTAAAAATAATACTATTTAATTTAGAGATTAAATTATTGCAATGATCTTTTAGTTAAAATTAATGGTGGGATTCGTGCATATCTGTAGCGCCTGTAAGATGATCTGTAAGTCTATCAACATTAAGGCGATAAAGCCCTATAGATTATATGCATATACGTAGCGCCTTTATGCCACCATAAATCAGCGTCAAACAATTTCAGGCGTTTAGTGTCAGGCATAATATTATTGCTTAAATGCAAATTCTGGTACATTTTTTTTTCTGTAGCGTATAAAAGAGAACATATTTAGATCTAATCCGATGCACCTGTACTTTCTTGTTCGGTAGCAGTATTAATAAATAAATAATCACACAAAATCACAATATCATTAATAAATAACAAAAGCAATACAGGACCTAATAGTGAACCTCGAGGCATCCTTATACCATTCGACATTACAGGAGATCTTACTAGGCGTTTTATATTTCAATTGATAACAACTATTTCAACTAAATGATTTTTTTTTTTAGATAAATAAGATGTTACGGAACTAGCTACATTACTATGTAACCCCAACAAATTAATGTGCATGGTTATGTCCAAATTGAGTTACAATATAAAGGATAATGAAAGACTGATGTACTGCTGAATCACATATACCAATAAGTATCGGCTTAGTGGCTTCGACTAAGCAGCCATTTTGTAAAGGAGTACAACGAGATAAGAATGAATATCTAAGAAATTTGATATAGTAAATCTATTTGCTCTAAAAGCATACTGATACTGTAACAATAAATGGAATCTGTGGTTATATACAAGGATAACACTGGGCAACAAATTTTCGAAAAGTTCATGCTTCCAAGCTGAAAATAGTCATTTCTTAATGAATTCAATGTGCTGAACACGAAAATGATTAAGAAAAGCTGAATTGGCTACGGTTTTTCTGTAAAATGTTACGCATATTTTCAGAAAAGTGTACTTATGTCATATTATAATACATGGTAAGAAAACATTAGTCTGCTTCTGGCTTTCGACTTCTTTTGGCCTGCCGTTTGTAGTGGACTTGTGGAGCATCTCTACTGATTGTCCAACAATAGTCAGCTAGTATTGACGTAGACCATTTGCCTTGGTACCGTTGCTCCATGGTGGCAATGTCCTGATGAAAGCGTTCGCCGTGCTCATTCGCTGACCTGCCCGCAGTTATCAGGAAAGAAATCTAAGTGGGAATCAAGAAAGTGGATCTTTAAGGACATATTGCAGCCGAATTCATGAAACAAAGCCAACATATCCTCACCAGACACTTGTAATTTCTGCCTTGTCATTCCCAGGAAGTTTGCTGCTACTTGATAGAATGCATCCAAACCTGTTTTTCTTTACCTTGAAGAAGTTCCTCAAACTTGGGGTCTCGGCCCCACAAAGTGCCCTCTTTTATTTTGGCTTCACTGAGTCGAGGGAATTTTTCATTGCAGGTACTTGAATGCTGGTCCATTCTTATCCATGGCTTTTACCAAGTTTTTAACAAGACCGAGCTTGATGTGTAAAGGAGGATGATGATTTTGTGTGGCTGTGCAATGGTGGGTGCTGTACATTCGTTTCTCCAGGCTAAAAAATGCTCTCGGAGGCCAGTCTTTCTTGATGTAGTGCAAATCGATTGCTCTGCTGTCCCACAGACAAAGAAAACAGCATACTTTGTATATCCCTGCTGCAAACCCATCAACAGAGATACTACTTCAGGTCAGAACATATCTGCCAGCCATACTTGCTGTAGTTAATCGTCTCCAGTAGCTGCTTTAGAGTGCCGTAAGTCTCCTTCATGTAGACCGCATGTGCAATAGGTATGGATGGAAGCTGGTTCCCATTATTCAACAAAACCGCCTTTAGGCTCAGTTTTGAAGCGTCTATAAACAGCCGCCATTCGTGGGGATCATGTGCAATACCGAGAGCTTGTAGTAAACCATCAATATCGCAGCAGAACACAAGGCTTTCTTCTTTCTTAAAGAAAGATTCGAAGAGCTGATGGCGAGTGCGAAATGAAGTCACTCGGACATTCTGTTCCAGAAGATTTCACTGTCGAAGTCTTGAGGCCAGTATCTCCGCTTTGCTTTTCGACAGATCCAAATCGCGAACAAGATGTTTCGTCAAAGCACGAAAAGTTATCATCCTTACTGCCACGTTGAGGAGAACTCGCCGACGCATGGCATCCTCATCGTCTGAACTGATAGAAAAATCTGTAGGGGTTCTGGAATTGGGAGTCTTCGCCATGAGAGACAGGTCGCAGAGCAGATGGTATGTTAGGTATTCAACTGTCCATTTCTTCTTCTTGGTGATGCCTCCAGAAGCTGGTGGTACCATACAGAAATAACAGTCGTCAACGTGATTGGTGGGCTCCCTCCAAATCATGGGCACAGCAAATGGCATTGCCTTTCTTTTGCCATTAAGCCACTGTGAAAGATTTACGGCACAAGTGCGGCAGCATACGTGTGGGGCCCAGTCTTGTCCTGGTCGCCTATCTTGCAACCAAAATACAAATGATACGCTTTCTTAACTGTTGCACTGATGTTCTTTTCTGTGCAGCAAATGTCACTTCTCCGTAAATATAACAGAAGTTATTTGCACTATTAACACAGTTACGAGGCATTGCTACTGTTTAGTTACTTTACACTATAGCAATCACTTGTGTATGCTAGAGCTTCGAAAAATATGCGCGAATAAACGGACATTGCACGAGTTAATTGTCACGTCGGCCATTTATAAATAAACTATAATTAGCTATTGCTTGATATTGCGCAATCAATTTCGCAACACTCTCAATGGAAACTTACAGCAAATGCTGCATTAACTTCTTTGCATGAAGGGGTGATGCAATATGACGCAAAATTTCGTAATTTCTCACTAAATTGCATTACATTATGCAATAGCATCTATACAATAGACAAAAGTTCAATTATCTCTGGAACGTGAGCCAATTCAACTTTTTTCAATGTGATATTCGTGTTCAGCACGTTGAATTCATTCGGGATTGGGTACTTTCACCTAAGAGCAATTCACTGTTGAACCATGAATTAGACCCTAATAACATGCAGCATACCGATGGTGCCAAAAGGTGCGCCAAGCGGGGGCAGTCAAAACGTGTGGTGTTGAAAGATTTTCGTGCCTGTGTGCCACGGGTGATATAAGATCGACCCCCACCACAGCAATGGAAGTTATTTTAAACTTGCCACCGCTACATATTTACATATAAGGGAGTGCCAGGTCTACAGCACTTAGACTTATGCAGAGTCAAGCACCGATAAGTAAATTGCACGGTTCTGACTATCAAAAACTATTAGATGAACTCAAGGAGGCATCCCATTTTAGAATGCCATGTGATGCCATGGTTCAAAAATTTAACATAGATAGGAAATATCTATACAGTATCAGAAATGAAAGACTGAAAGACATACACTCCAGCGGATTCAAACTGGTATACAGACGGCTCTAAAACGGACCAAGGCGTCGGAGCTGGAATATACGCAAAGAAGTCTAAAAAACTTTTTCGATTCAGCAAAGACACAACGGTGTTCCAGGATGAGGTTGTTGCAATTCACCATTGTGTCAGAGAAATGGAAGGATGGTTTGTCCACACTCAAGACGATTAGTTCCATAGGTGTGGATTCTAAGCTTATTTGTTGAAATTAATTCATTAAGAATATATCAAACTGGTTGTTGTCCTCTGTTTGACTCGCATAGTTTTTGCAAATTTCGAATTACAGATTTTAAAAATTAATGG
Organism: Protaetia brevitarsis; assembly: GCA_004143645.1. Taxonomy (NCBI): domain Eukaryota; kingdom Metazoa; phylum Arthropoda; class Insecta; order Coleoptera; family Scarabaeidae; genus Protaetia; species Protaetia brevitarsis. The sequence goes on along the minus strand of RXPK01000286.1, from coordinate 876,406 downwards.
AATTACAATCAGTTTAAAAATATTATAAGGTTAAACGATATTGTGTAGCATATTTCGTTCCTAAATTTCGTATAGACTTCTAGTGCGCCATGGATACGACAGATGTGAGAAAAAGGTCAGCAATGTGTCATAATAAACAAACAAAGCAATTGATGTTTCATATTCATATCAAATAATAAACGTTTAGACGTCAAGGTATTACTATTAATTGCGATTTTTAATTATTCAGTATAGTTATCATCTCCCTATCTGCTCTATAAACATATTATATTAATATTTTTTTTAGAAGTGCTTGAAAATTTAGTTACCCCTTCAATAAATTAAACATGTGCCGGAGTTCATTTATTGAAGGAGTAACTAAATTTTCGATAAATTAATTCTATAGACGCTTCAATGAAAAAGATATCATATAAATGCTTTTTTAGTTTCTCAAAAATCCATTCTTCTGGGGATAAGCACTTAAGAACAGCTGCAACCATGAGGTCCGATAATTACGCCAAGATCTTATCAACGCGAGAGAGATAAAACCATGACACATTGAAGCTGAGACTAAATGCGTGGGAGGGTGTGGGATTTTTGCACATTCCGTCTTTGGGCCTCTACATAAAAGAGGAGCAGCACCGGTGCAGTGATCCAGCACGAGATGTATTTCAAAAGGTAGCCCGATAGACGAGCTACGCTTTCTAGGTGGGAAGAAATGAGGATCGCGTGTCGTATGTGATGCGACTATGAGACTCTCAGATAACGGATTCCGAGAATCGCTATGCATACGGGCGTAAGAACTGACGGGTTTTTATATACCTATTTTTTATTGTACATATCGATTTTTATTAAAACAAAATTAAATATGCTGCATACAGGTCACGCATGCCAGTTGGTGCAAATACGTCGGCGCGCACGCACTTGGACAAAAAATAAACCTGTGGTACTAAATGATATTAAATTCCTCAATCTAACTGTTTCTCGGAACTACTTTTACGGTGGATTTAGTGGTAATCACAGTTTTATGTAGCAGGTATTAGCGTCTGTTGAAATCTGTGTTTTGCGGTTACATTAAGTTCTGAAAAGAAAAAAGCAGATTGTCGAACACATTTCGAATTAACTCGATAAAAATCGTTGTGGACATATTCATTTTGGCTGCAAAAAATCTATCGCTCACACATTGCATTATTGTACACCACAACGCCTCTTTTGAAATCTCGAATAAATAGTCAAGTTTTTATTGTCTCCTAGTAACTGAGACGCCAATCTACATTCTATCGGTTGCCACCAACATCTCGTTATTATTTTCGGTTAGTCAACTAGTCCGTTAGATAGGCGTACTTATATACAACGCTCTTCCTGCTTTTTAAATGGGGTATAAACAAGTGAAGAAGACACGATAGATTCACAGTAACAAGAGGAGTAATGTGGCCGGTGGCGATTTACGGCGTATTTAGGAGGATATATACATATGCGAATGTCGCGGTAATTGGATGGAAATGGTCCTCAGTCGTGAACGAGGGACCTAGAAATTTTCACATACCATTTGAATATAAAGCTTTTCGAGAGAAGAGGCACTTAATGCTAATAGATGGTAATTAAGTTAATCGTTTACGGTGTGCGGAAAGGTTGTAATTCTTTGATCTTTTACGTGTTATTTGAATTTAAATTAATAACCCTGGGGTGCTTATTTAAAAGCCATGTAAATAAGCCAAATTGTTCCGGGTCACGAAATTCCATAATTTTGAAGATTGTATCCACTGTATGGCTTGTATAAAATGCCGTAACTTAAAATCTAAAGTAACATTAATATTCACTTATTTTAACATAATAATAAAAATAAATATCTAAAAAAAAATACAAAGCGCAATGTCTTTACGTTCGGACCCTCATCAGAATTGCTAAATCCATTCTATTGCCATTAGATGATATTTACATATAAATTTTGGGCAAACATCCATAGGAAGAGGAGGATTTGACAAGATCGTCACATTTAAATAATAATAACAAAAAATAATAAAGAAAATTGGAAAATTTGACAACTTTAGTGTACGCAACGCCTGCAAGTGATTTCATGAAGCTGCAATACACTGTTAATAATAATAATAATAATAATAATAATAATAATCTTTATTGTCCAACGGTGAACACCAATTACAGGACAATATAATTACATTACAATGGATGCAGTACAAATAATAATAATAATAAGTTGAAAATAAAGAAATGAAACCCTAAATTCTTAAATACATCAATGTAATATAAGTTGCATACTAAAAATTCGTTGGTAAATAAACACACATCAACTACGTTGCATACAAATATAAACAAAGACATAACCTATAAATCCCAGAAAAGCCAAAATAAGTGCACAATACAATTACTTTTAACCACATCTAAGTAAACCGACATGTTGTACATAAAAGAATCAACATTCTGAAACAAAATAATACAGAAATAGAAAACTTATTAATGTATATAAAAGTTAATAGCATTAGCAGGAAACTAAAAGGTACGCTTAATTTATATCACCACCAGAGTACAGTTTATTGAAATTGTTTACCATGTGGAACACTGGGGACTTCACTAACACATTAGTTCTAGCCCTTGGAGCTCTAAGCACATCACACGATCGCGTATTTTGTGTTGGAACATGGAAATTAATCCACGCAAGCAAAGAAGGTGAGTCTACAGCATTCGTTAACACATTATGTAAAAACTTGGCACTGTATCTATCTCGTCTATCTGACAGTGACTGGAAATCATGCTGTATTAGCAGCGCACCATAGTCTGTGCCACGTTCTGGATAGGTTCCCGAGACCCTGAATGATAAATATTTCAAAAATCGTTTCTGTATTTTCTCAATGGCTAATATTTGGTAGGTGTAGTAAGGATACCATACCAAAGAAGCATACTCCAATTTGCTTTGAACTAAAGCATAATATAAACTTTTGATTGCGTGTAGGTTAGTGAAGTTGCGGCATGATCGTATAACAAATCCCAGAGTCTTGGAAGCGGACGAACAAATACTAGTTATATGGCCAGAAAAGCTCACTCGAGAATCAAACAGCACACCTAAGTCATGAACCACATCGCTTCTAGGAATTACTCCAGCCTTAACTGAGTAGTCATACATAATGGTAGAAGAACATCTGCTGTAAGATATTACAGAACACTTATTGACATTTAAAGATATGCAGTTGCAGGCACACCATTCATCGATCAGTGTAAGGTTTGTTTGCAAGTTAATACAATCAGTATTGTCATCAACAATCGTGTAGATTTTCAGGTCGTCCGCGTAGCCCAATCGATCATACTTTAGCCTTTCTAGCAAATCATTAATGAAAATGTTAAAAAGCAAAGGGCCTAGGTGAGAGCCCTGCGGTACTCCTGACGTCACTGTGAAGGTATCGGAAGAAAAGCCATTGTAAGTAACATACGCACTTCTGTCTCTCAAATAGGACTCCATCAAGTTAATAAGCGAAGGGCAAAACCCGATGCAATCAAGCTTCATCAAAAGTATGTTAATATCAAGGGAGTCAAAGGCTTTTGCAAAATCTGTATAGATGACATCCACTTGCTTACGTTGATCCAGTGCCGTAGATATGAATTGAGCAATACTAACCAAATTAGTAGTGGTCGACCTCCCAGGCATAAATCCATGCTGATATGAAGACAAAAATGGTTTAACACTCATATAGATTCTGACGTAGAGAATATGCTCTAGTATTTTGGCAAAATGTGGAAGAACACTCACAGGTCTGTAGTTTATAATATCACCGCGATCACCGTGCTTGAATATTGGTATAACTTTCGCAACTTTCCAGGCACCAGGGAAGAAGGAACGCTTTATAATCAAGTTGTACAAGATCACAAGAGGCCGAACCAAAACAGAAGCACATGCACGCACCATAACACCAGGAATGCCATCATCTCCAGAAGTCATATCTGCTTTAAGTTTCGAAATACCAGATAGAACATCCACTTCTCTTATAGGACCTATATCAAACGATGGGCACCAGCTGAATGACATCGGAGGCGAGGCTGCGCTAGGACGATACGCTCGGGAAAATTGTAAGGCAAAACCATTAACTATATCCTTAGGTTCAGTTAAATCTGTGTCGTTGATGTTCATATGTCCAGGAATACGCGATGACACTCTTTTGTCATTAACAAATTTCCAAAAGGCCTTAGGATTTGTAAGGATATCAGACTCAATTCGGTGCTGATACGTTTCGTACGCCTTCGCAGAATCTAGCTTAAGTTGACGTCGTAATCTTTTGAACTCATTAAGGTAAAATAATGATTTAGTACGTTTCCATTTCTTGAAATAAAATTCCTTCGTACGTACTGTTGAAAATATCATCGGTGTTGGCGTTAATTTTGCACTAGTCAAATATTTTAGTGTTGATTTTTACAAACTTTGCCAGACGAGTTGACTACGTGTGTTTAATAGAACAGAAATTACTAGAATTTCATATGAATTCTTTGTTCAGATATGAGGCTTTACTATTTTTCTACACACTCAGAAGCGTTAACCAATCAAAATTTTTCCCTCGTATAGAGATATAGAAACCGCACCCAATCTAATACGGAACTTGTTTCCGGGTTTGTTTCTCCGTTAATATATACAAAGAAACCACCAAACGTGTACTGACCTGCAAAGTGTAACCTTGTGTTATTAAACGTTAATTCCACTGTGCATAAAAAAATTCAACATCTTAAAGATGTATTGGGAACATCTATTTACGTGATTAGTTCAGATTTGTGTCAAATAGTATAAACATTCACTTAATTTTTTTAATGGTTCTCAAAAAATTATTTTAAAATTGGCACATTTAGTTGAAACCAAAACTTTTGAATGAGTAGTTCTGCATATTTATAATTGAGAAAACGTCTTGAAGAGAGAATATTATAGCACTAAGAATAAGAGTTGCGTATTAAAAAGATGTCGTGTTTAGAAAACGGTGTTAAATCACCCAATAAATCGCATTCATTTAGTTAAACCGCTAGTAAATTCGTCTAGTCTAGATCAAATAAAATGTGACTAGAACTATTTTATTGTAGGTTGGACAAAATAACCCCTTAGCAATAGACAATACTTGACTATCTTTGCTCGTCAAATTTAAACTCGTATAGTTCTCGACAAAATAACACGAAAAGGGTGTGAACCTCTCCTGACTATTAAATTAGTCAAAAAAGTTTTAAAAACAGTGTAAGTCGATTAAATAGCCGAAACTATTCAAAGTTGGCAAAGCTATGGTGAGAGCTCTGAAATGGAGTGAACAAAACAAAGATCGCAGGTTTTTAACAAAATTAAATTCACAATACAATGCTATTAAATTTATAGCAGAAGAAAAGCTGAACAACCAACATGCTTTCTTTAGTATTAAAAAAAATATATAAAATATTAGAAATAGGCATCCTGAGAAAAGGAAACTAATAAACTTTCATTTTTCCAAAGTTATTCTTGTGCTTTAGAAAACTTGTGTTTCAGCATACTACTATCAAAAGTCTTTTTTCCCAGCAGGAAGGATTTGAGGGAGGAAAGTTGTACTTTTCCTCCTCAGGACGGAAAGTAAATGACATTGACATGATGAAACTGTACATCTTAAAATATGTGACATTAGTACATTCGACCCAGTCGGAGTCCAATTATGAGATAATTGCTAAATTATTAGGTATTAAATTTCAATTAAACTATTGACACTTGACAGTTCTCAAAAAATATTTGACAGATTAAGCCTATGAACGTCATGTCACCCGAAGATGTCTTTATTATTTTTATATATATTATATAAAATTGGACTGGCTGGGAAAAAATCCTATTCAAACCACGTGAGGAAAGTATTATTCCAGGCCTTGGGCTATTATTAATGGGGGGGGGGGGGGTATAAATGGGCAAATATTAAAATATTTGCTCGCGGCCTGCAATAGAACACTTTCCTCCCCTGGTTTGAAATACCTATACTATTACTGATATCTAGAATAATAAGGAAGGCTGATTATTACCCGCAGCGTTAATGTCTAATAGTAATTGCAAGTGCGATCGATTGCGTAGCCTCTTTAGTTTAGAAATTTTATTCCAAAAATGACAATAACCAATGTAAAAAACTCGATGTTAAGTTGAAAAGTGAACAGTCACCCGAATATAACACTGGCATAAGTGTTCCCCATACTTCAGTTTTTGGTCCATTACCTTTTGTATTATGCATTAATGATTGACGGAGCTTATTATAAAAGCTAAAACAATAAATGAAGTTAATTACACAATTTAAACCACTGACAAAAGTGATGAATTGGTGGAGCAGAAATAGATTTGATTTTAAATAACCAAAGAAAACAAAAATATTAGTTTTTAGAAAGAGAAACCTATCACAAATATAGAAAAAAATTCGCTGACAATGCAACTGTCCTGGGTGTAATGCTATATAAAAATCTGGGTTGAGACGATCATCTGCATTATATACGCAAGAAATTAAATAAATTTTACATATTATACGATTTTTCAACAGATAGGTGTCCTAAAACAGCAAAGCTTGATTGATGTCTATAAATTTCTGGTATATTCTGGGCTTTCCTATAATATCACAAACTGGAGTATGGCAACCAAGATGAAAAAGGTTTTTTTTTATTTTACAAAAATGATTTATACGGTTATCTCTTACTGTAGATTGAATTGGAGTACGGTTGGGCTGGCCCAAGGACCTCTTTCACTGCGACATTTTGAAATCCATTGTGATCCCCATTTTCCTAAAGGACACTCTTTAATTTTGTCCTCCTAATTAGGCCTGTCATCTTTGAGAGTGGCTTCTTTATAGTTTTAGAGTCCATCACCTCCATTGCTAGAAACCTTGTCCTCGCCAGACCATCGCATTGGCACAACACATAAACTGGTGTTCTTTTTTCTCCTCTTAGCAGAAAGTAACATCATGGCCTATGTTGTACACATGCCCATTTAATCTACAAAGACCAGTCAGTAGACCTACTATCATTTTGACAGTCTTCCTGTCTTTACTCAGTAAGTCTGTAACAAATTTAGGCCTCTGTTCCTCTGGAAACTCTTTTGCGTGTTCTGGTGGCTTTTTCCATCACTCTCTGGACTCATTATGTATCAATTCACTTTTTAAATTGCCATTTGGTAATGTCGAAGGAAGAGCCAGCTCCAATGAATGACCGCGAATGACAAACCACGTCTAGCAACATCATTTCCCCTCATGTCGGAATAGCTGGAGACCCAGGCCAATGTTAATTTCCTTTGGTTGCCCACCTCATTTAAGGCGTTTACACAATTCCAAATCAGCTTAGAGTCAACACTTACAGAACTATCCGCTTTGAGTATGGACTGGCTGTTGAGATAATTCGATCCATATTTCTATTTCTCTGACACAATGACAAATTGCAGCAACCTCCGTCTGAAACATTGTTGCATTTTTGCTGAAGCTCAAGCTTAATCCAGCTGGGTTTAGAAGGTATTTCCCCAGATGGTAAGTTAGAACTTTAAATCAATCAATGTTTATTTGGAATAATGTTTAGGTTGATTTACCTTAGATATCGACATAACTTTTGCATGTTTCGATAAAATTGGGAATTAGTGTTTTTCTAATATTGCGGTTTAAGTTACTTCTCTTTAAGTGGTCGTGAATGTGGCGAACCAACCTTTAAGTGGTCATTTCGATGTAATCATCAAACTGACACTTCTATTTTATGCCAACCCTACAACATATTAGATACAACAGTGTATCTAATAGAACTCTACAAAGATGCCACACCACATTCGCGTCGGTTACATTAATAGATCATAAACATGTTACTATCGAAGTAACGACAAAATTTATTCGTCGAAGGGTGAGACGGTCACCTCAATAATAGACACCCACCCGTCTATGGGACACTTCGTCCTATAATTAACGGCGACAGGGATTCTTGTTCTTCGGTTTCTAATCCCCGTCCCGAACCTGGATCCACGGCCGCGGCGATTGTCACGCTTTGCGGCGAGTTTAAAATTTATACATCTGTTCGCCATAAATCCGATTAGGGGCAACCACCGCGTTTCGCGCTGCAAATATTCAAGCGATAAATTATCGTTTTTGTTGCACGTGTCGATTGGTAAATTACCACGCGTTGCGTTCCTACCAAAGCACGAGCTTCTAAACACGCCGGGTTTACAGTTAGATTCAGATTTGGGCGCATCCGTATAATTAAATTGCAACTGCCGGCGTATGTCGGACTTCGAGACGGTCGAAAAATCCCTACGTCACGTTCTTGAGATATAAGCTTAGAGTCTTCGCAGGAATTTTAACGTTGTTCATCACCGAGAGCGTACCGTTTGGTTATTTTTCCGCTCAAAGTTCTCGGCTGGGGTCCCTGGCGAGCGATAATAACTATAACTTCCACGTCTAGCAGCGAAGACTGCGCCACAAGGCGACAGCTAACACGGCCATTACTTCCAAAGCAATTTTTTCCATTCTAACAGAGTAGAAATCACATCTTCAGCGCAATAAATTATAATTTCGATGATATGTAGGAAATCACAGCGCAATTAAAACTTTGTGTCCTTCCTGTAGTGTCTGGACAATTGGTGAATTATTGAAAAAATCACCAAATTGGTTCAAAGACATTTTTTTCTTACTTGTTGGGCGTTGTCTGATATAAAACCTCTTATCTTTTTGTATATAGTTCTCTCATTTTCGTACCCTTTAGGCTGAAGTCTAGGTCTACTATAAATTTAAGCTCTCTAGCCAGTCATTGGTTTGTGATAGGTCATGGACAACAAATTAAATATTCCGATCCGACAATTATTTCCTTGTCTCATGGCCTACTTTATCTGAGACCAAAATTACTTAACGCCAGTGTTTTTAAATATATGTATCTGGGTACTTCGAATTTCTACTATAAACCAGTTTACATCCTAAATCGTATACTTCTTTTTTTTTGTTGCGTGGGAGCCGTATGACTTGAAGTCTCCGGAAACACAGCAGCCCCTTGGCTTTTTGTATTTCGTCTCCTATTTATTTTACCTATTAGATTATATCAACCATTCCAATATCCTAGTACTCTATACTAATCTATACAGGTCTCTGGCTGGTTGATCGAAGTAAGCTTCTGGGTTCATTTTTGCCTTGCCAAAAATTACCTGTTTTTTGCATCCAGAGCCTTGCATTAGCACAGAGTGTGGTAAGCGTTCTCTGTTATCCCATTACACAGTCTGGAGTTGGTATCTCCAGTGTTGATCCCAATTTCCTAGACTCCTTATCTTGCCCCTTATGGTGCTGCTGTGGTTAAGGGCTAATATCCTTGGCATTTTTGGAAGGTCCTTGGATTCAACAGTAGTTCCCTGTCAAAGATTCATTATGGATGCATTTACTTTGAACTAGGTTCTTGTGCCTTGGCCGTTGAAACGCATTTATAATACTCTTCCAGTGAAGATTTTCTTAGTGAATTGCATGATATTGATGCTCACCTTCGGGCAACCGTACATTGCAAACACGAGTCGTTTTAGAATAAGATCCATCTGTTCTCGATTGTTTCTTCCAAATGACGTTTGTTGCATTTATGTCGTAAATTATGTTTAGACTTCTCTGCCCGTTAAACATAAAGAAATCATTAATGTAAATTGGTGATTTAAAGAAGAATATTCAAAACATGATTTCATCATTTAATACATTTCTTGGTAACATTGCTAAGCGGGATTTAATCATTTAATGATTTCATTATAAAAATCAAGAAAAGCAATTTTTGCAAACTAAAAAAAATCAATAAGTTTATAAAATAGGGTAGGCAACTAAAAATATGGTCTCCAACTTTGGCAGTATGGAGGTGCCTATTACAAGTCCACATCCATGGTACATCTTTATCACTACCATATATCTCTATATTGACAGCTCAACTAACTGGCAGTGAGTGCTAATATCTAGGAAAAAATTGTAATAATTGATTATGAACAAATTTCAAATTTCTAAATGATTATAATTATACATGGCGCCTCCTTATCTCATTCGCAAATTGAAAAACAAAATACATGCAAAATACTGTCGTTCATATTTCGTCATTTTATACCTTCACTCTCTAGTCTTTTCAGTAAGTTTACTGCCTCTTGAGCTTCCTATGATAGTGTTAAATCGGCAAAGAACATTTTTTTTCCGTTGACGAGGACTACATGGTGGTCGACATGGAATTTCGTAAATTGTTCTGCAGTTAAATGACTAACTGACTTTTCTTGGGCAATTGCTTGTAATACAATCACAGACTTTCTGGTAATTTTCTTTCTACTGTAGTTTTTGGATCTCGCCATAAAAAAAAAATCGCCATACGTATTGCCATCCATGAGAGGCCGGCTTCTTGCTTAATACATGTAAGACTTAACTATACTTTTCTTCAATCGATTTTTGTTCGAATTGACTGAACCTGTTTGTGGTTTTCATTTTAAACCCACCATTTTTAAGGTTCTAGAAGAGCATGCAATAATTTCGTTTTGACATATGCTTTCATTCCACCTCTTCTGTTACAGCAGGAGATAATTCTTTGCAAAAAGCAAACCTTATGGACTTAGTGGAATGAAGATTGGTGTCTCTTTTCTAAAAACAAACAGAGAAGAAAGCATCGCAATGATCTATCCTCATTTCAACAATGGTTGATAAAAGAATAAAGAAGCCATCAATGTCTTGTCATGTTGTTTGCAATGAAAGCTTTTGGTTATATATGTTTTGAATCGAAGAATTATCACATCTCAATTCGGAAACAAGTGCCAAATTTTTGACAACGTTTCGGTAAATTATATAATGTCATAATTTATAGTATTTAAATTTATAATTTACAGTTTAATTTCTCTTGGGTTAACGTACTAAAATAAGCTTTTCAGAATTACTGGAGATAGGTTAATCTGAATCATGTGAACATAGAATTTTAAGAACTTTTTTGTGATCAAGGCGGTCAGTAGTGGCAACCAGCCTTTGTATTTTTCCAAAATGAAAAACAGCGAGGATTGACAATGTAAAATCGCATGGCTTGTGAGGCGATTTTGGAATTGCATTTGGATTTTTGCTTTCGTAGGATTAAAAATAAATTAAGTGATGTTTGTATTTCCACAATTAGTAAAAAAACAATTGAATAAGATGGTACTTACTGATAAAAAGAAGTATTTCTGTATTAAAATGCCGGTCATAAATAAAAGGTTAATAGATAAGGATTCTTTTGATAAAATCCCTAGATTCTGAGATTTGAGCTTATTGTATACGTTTTTATACTATAACCTGATATTTATAGCCAAATTTTATCCGACTTAAGGCAGCAAAATTTTAATTTGAATTTTTCTCAAATCTGGGGGTTATTACACTAACCCCCAGTACGCACCGTCACAAAATCGAAAACTATAACGGAAATATATAAATATTAATACACGCAACCGCGATATATTTAATAAAATAAAATCCTATTAAATTAGCTTAAAATAAATGGCGAATCATAAATCTACGGCGCGGGGAGAATTTATTTCTGTAGTCGTGTGCCTTATTTGCAATTTTCCCCACATAAATATATTAATTATGTGGTCGCATGCAATAAGTTACGGCCCCGAACGCATTTGTCTGCGATACAAATTACCTAAGCCGCTGGAAAAATCAAATTACAACGTTACTAGGTTGTAGTTGTAATATGAATTATATTCGCGCGAATATTTTTAATTGGTAATGTTACGGAATAAATATTCATAATATGCTCGAGAGCAGTAAAATAAGTGCATAAATGAATTTCTCCAATTACACGACCGGATAATTTGTGGGAACGCTAATGAGATGACGCTGTGTGGGAGTTTAAAATTGCAAGGGTAAAATCTATCTCGTTAATGAGTATTTATTTCCTTTCGTGACTACTACCACTTGATAAAATCAATAATTTTATATCTTATATTATTTTTTATTAGTAAGAAACATGGGTTTCTAAATTAATACAATAAAAGCAATCCCTATCACGAAGCCTATTTTGACCTTGATATCTTATACAACTAACGAGGGAACTAATTTGCAAATTCAGATTTTTCGGATGAAACTGTCGAGATAAAGTACATAAAAATAACATATTTTTTTAGCCGATGAAACACCGAATTTTGACATAATCAGAGACTTCAAACACCTGCACCACATATGATTTGTAATATTAAAGTTAAGATTTTATAGGTCTGAATTCGGTTTACCCCAGGTTATTGAGAATGGTTCGGGAATTCGGTTCCATGGCACTGTCACACCCTGGGGACGAATAAGAGGTGAATCATCCACAACACGTTTGGTGGTAATAAAATTTACAAAAGATATTTTATTTGTATTAAGAGCTAGGTCAATGCGACTGCACCACGAAGACATAGTATCGGCAAACGCACTGCCAGCAAAAGAAACAGGAGCATCATCAACACCCGAAACAAACCAAGTGGTGTCATCAGCAAACTGATAAAGAACTCTATCAGGGAAAAAGTTGCTCAAGTCGTTAACAGATAATATGAGGAAAAGCGATGTTTTTATTAAGTTTAAATGTTCTAATTCGGTTGAATTAGCCGCCAAAATAGGTAATATTTTGTTGTTGTATCTATTCTTTAAGTTCTTCTAGTTTCAACAGAATCCGTCTGATTGCCTGACTTTTTTTACATATAATATGTTTTGCAAGCGACTTTCCTCTCTTGATCCTAACCACTTCAGCTACAACACATTTCCCTTCATATATTCTAAGGTCAAATTATATTCCACCATATGCAGAGAGTTCTCAAAACAACGGAAGGACGATGTACTAAGGAAAACCTAAAAGTTAATTCTGTGAAAATAACACTATATAATTACAAAAAGAAGAAATCTGGATGCCCTAAAACCACCAACTCTTTTTAACGAAACAGAATAATTCAGCTAAATGCTAAATTTCTACGAATGGTTCTTGACTCGAAGTTACCTGCAATCAACATCTTGAACAGATGACAGACAAATATTAACGGGTATTAATGTTAACCCGCAGAACAATTTGAAAAAACATGGAAATTGAGGCCATGTGTAATGCACTGGTTATACACTGCAGTGGTATTAACCTGTGGCTGCCTCGCTTTGGCGGACCAGAAGCAAATTACGAAAACCTGCAAAGACACAGAGTTTGGCTTGCATGTGCATGAGTGGAGTTGCAAAAAGCTTACCAACAGCTGCTGCAGAAACTATGTTAAATCTACCCTTCTTTGGTATTTATATTAAAGTGGAAGCAATAATGCGGTATACAGTTTGAAAAGTGTCTACAACTGGAGAACCAAGAATAATTCCAAGCCAGAATAAAACCATAATCGCGAAGACTATCTTTGAAAGGGGAAGTGACATGATGACCTCCAAACCTTCCTTTGACAAACCCTTCAAGGTCATCTTGGACTGCAAAAGAGTGGGAAGCCAAACAGAAAAACAGTGATTCAAAACTAAAACTAATATGCAGATAGGTCAAATAGAATCATGAGTTCTGGAGCTGGTATAATCGGAGAAACCCAGCATTATAAAGAATATATTGTATTGGGGCAATATAGCACCGTACAATAAACGAAAATATTAGCAATAGAAACATGCGTCCGTGGGGAGTTGCAAAAACAGCCCAAGAATCACCTGATTAACATCCTAACGACATCCGCCCTAAAGACATGAGTATCTAATCAGATAACTTCGAAACCAACTTCGGATTGCCTGAAAACTTAAAAATCCTGGCCAGACACTACAAAGCTACTTTGGTATGGGTGCCGGGTCATAAGGGCATAGCAGGCAACCAACATGCAAATAAGTTTGCAAAAAGAAGGGTCTAAAATAATATTCACAGGGCTAGGGAAATAACTATAGCTGCAGTACGTGGAGGAGTGGGTTTGTGGATATCAAAAAAACACCAAGTTCACTGGAACACCGCAAAAAGACAAACACACACCAACCATCTCGGTAACTAGCTGAGGATGTAGTGGCTCTGGACCGAGTACAGTTTAGAATGATGACGAGTCTGATGACAGAACACGGCTCTCTAAGGCAGTACCTACATAGAATAGACGTGAACCCATATGTAGACTATGCAACGTGGAGAAGGAGACAGTTCATCACGTTGTTTTTTATGCGTTGCATTGGAATGGCACAGATTACCATTGCTGGAACCAATGAACCCAATGACTGATCTGCCAGAAAAAGTTTACCCACAAGGCTACTGAACCTGTTCATGTAAAGGAATACACTAAGTATGGAATACTTACAGCAGCGTTCAAGCTGTGGTGTTAAGGGAATAATAAGAAAACCTCAATCGCACTCAGCAACTAAATTCATCAATCAATTTATCATTAATGTATATATTATGTTTTCCGCTGTTACTGTTAAAATATAGTCTTCAGGCCGCGGTGTAATAAGAACATCAAAACCATACCCAATGACTAAATCAATGAATACTCCACCAGCATACGTCGGTCTATCTTTCTTCAATAGTCATTTGGCGTATTGTGCAATGACTGATATTTCACTCTACTCTCATACACACAGAATCTACATTCTCCTCCATCTGCTATTCCAAGCCCACACAGCTATCCTTTCTGTTGGTGTCAACTTGAGGGGATCCATATTTATATGCTTATATTGTTTTTGCTTAGGTTGATGTATTCCAAACATACCTTCCGATTATATGCTTCAATGGATGATTTTGGCTTATTTCATTCCTTTGAGATATTCCCAATATTTGGATTTACACCATTCTACCTTACCTACACCTAGTCGCTTATAAACTATTTGATGGTGCTTTCATTCAGTTTCAACTTATTTTTTTATCCCATTTGCTCATACAGACAAGCTTTGTGGTAAATTCTTTCACAAAGCTGAATTATCCTGAGGTATGTGTCAAGATTAGTCATTTTCCTTCCTGAGTATGGTCATTTTTTGTTACTTTCTCCACCTAAATTAAGAGAGTAGTAAAGCTTTGACTCATTAATTATCGGTGGACAGATTCCCACTGCAATCATGCATACCTAAGTTCATGTTTGCAAAAATGTGCATTTTAAGGTAAAAATGTTCCAAGAATTAAGATTAGTAAAGATATTGTAAATTAAACATTCTAAACAAGAAAAGAATATACAGAAGTCTAAAAACTTCCTTCTCCTTTCAAAGAAAGAATTTCTTCTACTACATCGAACACGAAATTTAACCTATTTATGCAGTGGCAAGCAACGATAATCAAAAGCTCCACTCTACATCACTTGTACACGTACGCTTGAAAAGATTATACCGTTCCTCCTACACTCTCCATTCACGCAATTTCCATCTGATTAACACCCATCCATTCATAATTCACCGCGAGATACGTGAAGGACCAAGGCGAACTAGAATAAATTAATAAGAAGCGTTAATTAGTAAACAGTACAATAACTTCACATAAAATAGCGAGCTGATTCTTTACGATATCCTCAACAATCCATAACATCAAAGGAATCTCTCATGCTACGGGAATTAAAGATCATCACCGTTAGATAAAGACGTAGGCATTATTAAGTTTTCGTCGCTAATTCAAACGGAAGTGGAAGCATAAAAAGAATGTGTGAAGAAAGTGAAGCAATGAATACTTCCTCTTTACTGCTGTTTTCGATTGATTTTATCTCGGCCGGTATAATAAAAACAATTGAATAACATTACCATCAGCCGGAAAAGTAGAAGTAGGTAGACGCGTTACGTTGGTCCGTTTTGGAATTTATATCCTTATACCATTACGTCAACTAACTCCGTTTCCATCATGCAGATCCTTATCTCACAGATGTTACGTGTGGTCGGTTGTATTTCCGATTTTTGCTAGCGACATTCCATCCCAATCGATCGACCTTCTCTATCGCATGAACCGATAGGAACTACTGCAGATAAATCTTCGCGAAATTGATCCTGATGAGAGAATATATACCCGTTCGACATTTAAGGGGAGTAATTCTCCATCTTCGGTAGTCGCAAAGTGTCTTCTTTCCGTTATTGTGGCGTATCACTCGCCACTCGGTCTACTAGTATTCGTCGCATGCGCTAGTTAAGTTATGCCGTTTCGAATCGCATTTCGAGCGCATCGTCCATACATCATTGCAGATTTTTACGAGAACGAACGTCTGCGTGTGTGAACGCAATATTAATCAGCCATAGACGGTCGACGAGCAAATAATTGGACACTTCGCTATTCGAACAATAAATGTTTAACATCGAGGAAATGGTCGCGGAAATACTGGATTCCAAACCGTACTCTAAGTTAAATTAACTGTTTTAGTATAGTTACTATTGGTGTTAAGTTTTTCCCCTGTGCGATGGAAGAATCTTAATTGCATGTCATAAGAACAGTTCAAAGAACGACGTTCGAATCGATTCCTTTCCAGCATCAATGCGTCGTTTATTTTTTTTGTTTTGACAGCTTGTTTAGTCAAGACCGCATTATATTATTAGAATATGGATTGTCTCCTTTTTTGTATCTCTTCAACGAGAAGTAAATATTTATAAAAACAAGCTAAATATAGTCAAGATAATTCATTTGTAAATTAAATTTTAAAATGTTATCATATCCATATATATACTTATAGGTATGAAATGATAAATATATTTTAATTTGTTGTCAATTCGATTTACAAGGTCGTAAATTTTGTTGCCGAGGTCACAGTGACACAAATATAAATTAAATAAAACCTTTTTTTGCAATAATAATACTAATGACACTTTCATTTTATTTAATAAACGAAGTGGAAAGAGTAAATTTTGGTTATAAAGTTCCCTGTATTAAATTGTTTGAATCCAGACTTAAACTATTTTAATTACTATTTATTATTTAAAGAAAACTGGTTAACAATTAGTCAATATTTTTCTTCTTTAAGTAAACCGCAATGAAAATGATAATTAATCAATACTATTTTAGCAGAGGTGAGTTTTAACGAATATTTTAAATTAATTTTATTCTTAATTAAAGTGGCGATGAAGTTGGTTTTTGGAAATAAGAATATCTAACATCTAAATTAGTTGAGGAAATTCTCAGGAATCAGATTTTTTTCTTGAAGTTCAGCGGTTTTGAGCATCCACGGGGACATCGAGAATTCTCTTGAACGGCAGAATAAGATGTTAAAACTTCTGGGATTTGTTATATTGCCATTCTGAAAAATTTTGAAATATACTTCAAAGTGTCGAATTACTCAAAAATGAGCAATGATATTATAAATTTTCTGCCATGGTATAAGCTCTTCTGTACAAAAACAAAAAAAAACTGACTTGGGATTATTTTAATGATAAAATATTTTAGGTAAAAAATATTCAAAATTAAAATCTTCTTTAACATAAAATTTTGAAAAGAAAATTAATATAAAAATCTAAATTTAATATTTCGAACGAGCTTTCTTTTTCTTTTTTTACAAAACGCAAAATATTTCGAATAAATTCATATGCGTAATTAGTCACAGTGATTGAATCTGTGACTCAATTAGCTTGGTGAGATTTACCGTACAATTCATTAATTTATATCATGAATCACTAAACACTTACTAAATATTTAATATCACTACAATGCATTGCTTAAATAAAACTGCAAGTTGGAGGAAACGTTGGTACGGGATATTAGTCAAAAATTATCTCTTCTAATGGTTACAGATATTCTTGCTACATTTAATAGCACGTGCTGAAAAAAGTATAAAAGAAGAATTGCTGCGAAACTCGAATATGCGATTATCAACTAAGAAAAAATGGGAAATATTACGCGGTGTCATTTATTCCAAAACTTATATGCAATGCTAACTTAATTGTGAGCGTTAGAGTTTAAGAAAAATTGGAGGATTCTGAAAAAAATGTTATATGAGTAGCTGTAAGTATATACCCTAAAGTATTCACCAATGCAGGTTAATCAATGGTTAGCATCCCACCGATATCCTTAATCGCAGAAGCACAGCTTACTTCAAAGATAGAGCATCTACAAAAGTAAACAAATGAAAGAAGAGACAATGACAGAAATGGAAAAACATATGTGAGTTGAAGTCGTCGTAAAAATAGACAAAATCCCTAATACCGAACATAACGATTTTGTGAGTACCGGACTAGCAGTTCTGCCCCTACGCTAAAAGTCTTAAATTAGAAGGAAATGAGACCTGTGTACAAGGTGGAAAGGTGGAGACACCGAAGTGTGCGATGCTGATTTAACACATAGAGACCACGGAGAAAGCAAGATTAGATGTCGATTTGGAACAATCTACAGGTAAAGGAAATATTAGTAATAATGCCCCATTTCATTATCAAAGTTCAAAGCAAGTGTTGAACGGAAACATACATGGGTAATGAAACTTATGGAGCCCTAAAACCATATTCTTCGGTGGTATGCTAATATGTTTCACGTTGCCGTTGATCTTACGCAACGGTATCCATTAGAGATTTTCCTCTAACCATCAATCGAAATAAAAACGTGTTAGGAAGAGTAAAGCCTACATCTGACGAAAGTTGATTATATAGTTCCTATCTAAATTTCTAGATTCCAGAGCTATTCAGCTGTAAGTAACACGTCTCCAAAACAAGAGGCTGCTCTCATCAAATATTCCAACGATATCACCACAAGATGCCAGTTACAAAGGAAAACTCCTTTACAATAGGAACAATTATTGACTACATAATGGAAAACGTGTTCAACATATTGCAAAATGTAATAAATATTGATCTGGATACTTAAGGCTTGTTCGCTGCTAAACTTGAATAATAAAAACATAAAATCAAAGAGATTACAACACAGGCTTTCTAAGTGTAGGTAATGATTTCAAATAATAAAACCCATTTAGCCTTCCTGTCATCAGAGATGGCTCTAGCTAGATTTAAAATGAAAAACTACATGAATGTCAACCTACTAGCTAAACGTATTAATGAACAAATAAATCACACACATGAAGCTTAGGCTTAGCAATGTATTTTACTAAGCGATTCTTTCCAGATTCTATAATTATGTATTCTATTCTTCCTCACTCCCACTTTTTTTGAACATTTTAGCGTTTTTCTATTCCATCTCAATAATAGTAGACCATTAAAGTATAGTTAAGGATCCAGCTAAGTAACTAAACAGATGGTTTATGGAAGATTGTTAACCTAATTCATTGTCAGTGCAATAGGATCTGTACTCTATAGACATCGGAGGTATTAGTTCTTGTAGAATTTACAACACATTCGTCAAATCATTTGGAAGCACTTATTATGCTTTAAGTTACTTACTGGAAATCTTTCAATTAAATTTCTTCAAAGAATGATGATTTTACTTATATACTTTATAAGGCTTTTAACGCAACCAAAATGAGTGCAAAAACAAAAAAAATCTTAGCAATTTCCAGAACATATAATCTCAGACTGATGAGGAATATATTTATTGCACATCAATAAACTACTAAAGTCCTCCATCACGTATAATTTTCCGTTGCAATTTCCGTGGCATTTTTCAATTTACGCTCCACTTCATCATCAAATCACGCAATAAATTTATACTCGCACGGGCTCGTATCGCTTGTAATTCTTGTCGTCCCAGCGTCTCCATTATTGGGACTACAAACGCAATTTCGCAACGCGCGCGACGCGAAACGTTACAATTTCCTGTCGAAAATCGACTCGATCTACATACGCTAATCGATATTAGATCATGGGATAGCGTGAGCGTCAAATAAAAATTCAAAACGTCATAAATCGGAGATGCTTCCCCTTGTTTCTTAATTGGGTAGGAGAATACGGGCTCACCGTTAAGAATCCGATTGGATTTTTTCGCAAACCTCAGCTAGGCTCGCCTGAATTATCAAGCTGGCACCGAGCAATCTATGGTTAATTGAAATCCGGCGATTTTGTCGCCGACGCAAATTACTTTTTAATCTGGAGTTAAATTTAAATGACAAATAAACCATAATCGAGGGCAGTTTGAGCTACTACCATGCGTCAGTGTCGCAGTCTATCCTTTTTTTTTGGTCGGCGTTTTTTGTATTCGCAGTTTCTAAATAGAACGTTTTATATCATCGTTATATAAATGGATATACTGTTGAATTTATCTACCAAAAAACTGAAAATATCCAGATGCTATTGCCAAAGTGGTTTAGGGTCAAAGCCAGAAGTAATAGAACAGGAAATTAAAATGACACTAACA
The DNA here is from genome assembly GCA_004143645.1 of Protaetia brevitarsis. Taxonomy (NCBI): domain Eukaryota; kingdom Metazoa; phylum Arthropoda; class Insecta; order Coleoptera; family Scarabaeidae; genus Protaetia; species Protaetia brevitarsis. The sequence continues at coordinate 856,300 of RXPK01000286.1, read as the reverse complement.
GGAAGTAGCAAGAAATGGAAGATGAAGAAACACTAAATACAAAAAAAAAAATAAAGGTACTAACACAGAACCTTGTAGTACCCCACCTACGAAATTTGAACGTGTCTAACACCCTGTCAAAGATCACCAGATTTTTAATTTTATCAATAACCGCTCCAGTAAAAGAAATAGAAGGTAGATGGAAATAGTAGTAGTAATAGTGCCATATGTAAACGTCTTTCCAAATAAGTGGAAATGTATATACAGAGTGTTGCGTTTAAACCTTACGCTTATACTGCGGATATTTTTGTAACAGTACGGAACAAAGCTTTAAATATAAGTTGTGACGCTTTTAATTCTGCTTACAACTGTATAAGGTGTTCCAATTTGTATTTAAAATAAATTAATATGACCACATTCTCCAACACTTATTGCAAGGCATAATTCATAATTTCGACAATTCTCAATGTATCCACTTTTACTACGCATAAGTAATAATTTTTGATACAATATTTAATGCAATGTCCTATTTCCCTTTCTCTTGCAACAGCTGCCTCTGGAATTAACGACAGACTGCGAGTAGTCCATAGAAATATTATAGTGATTGTAAAAAAACACCTTACTGCTAGGAATACTACATAATACTGTCTTTCGAATTTCACCTATTGTCAATCATCACCGTCACTTCGATATTTATACTGTCAACTTCTTCAGTTGACTTTACTGAAACCCATTCCGCGTGTTATTGCCTTAATAGAAGAAAGAATCAAAATCATCATCTTAGCTTGTATACTATATTATTCCAAGTGTAAGATTTTGGCATTTAGAGTGATTGAATGTCTATCAGGAGGAGAAAAAAAAAATAGTTTATCCAAACAGGTCTCCCAGAATTATAGAAAACCGAACCATTATGATTTTTTTGGAAATCGAAAAGAGAAATTGAAGCATGCTTGAAAACAAGTAGAAAAACCTTACTTTCTAAGTTATAAAATAGTAATAAAACTCCTAGAGGCTAATGGTGTCAATTATCATACATTCGATTAGTATTTCATGGCTAAAAAATCCTGACAGAGGTGCTTCAGAAAAGTTTATTCTTCTAAAAAGTTGCGCTGTTCAAACATATCAAGCATATACATCTTCGAAATAATTTAACCACGTACATTGGAGTTTTACCACATACTCTTAAAAAACAAGAAGATGTGTGCCCCGAAAGAGCTAATTAAAAAAAAAATGACCAGATTTACAGTTTCTCAATTGGAAACAATTCACATTTTATATTTTCGTTCTCAGTAAAAATCTTACAAGATTATTAGGACAAAAAAGCCGTCATTAGAATAAAGCGGCCTTTTTAAAGAAAAAATATATGGAAAATTTCAACAAAATCCAGTGAACAGTTCTGGAGTTACATTAAATCATGTTCGACTCGTCCTATAATAGATTACATGACTTTCAAACCGTTTTCCTAGCTAAATTCGAAATCATTCAGCTCTGAAACAGAATTGGAAAAAAAATAAGTCGCCAGGTTAAAAAAAGTCATAAATTGCGGACACAGAAGAGGATTCGGGACATTAGTAACCCAGTACATTTGGTTAATAGTAGCCTGTCCATAGATATAACGATTTTAATAATGATTATTACTACCTGGTGCAGCATAAGCATTTCTTTTCTGAAATTCAAGTGCTAGTGAGTAAGTCAAGTCGTTATATCTATGGACAGATTATATATAATTTTTTGACCTACCAATTATCAGGCAGTTACGAGATCTGATGGAGCAGGTAATGAAAAAGAACATATTATATAAGTCTTTACTTTATACAAGTACCTAAACTACACCACAAGATTAAAAGGTTGTTTAGAGGATTATTGATAAAAAACAGCGCTTACCTCAGCAATTAACGTCAATATATATATTTTTCTAAATTAAAAACCTGTCTACCAGTTCCATAAGAACACCACGTTCTAGAGTGCGTGTATTAATATAGAAACTATATTGGGGAGACGACTCAGAGATAAAGTGAATGCAGTACACAGAAGTAAAAATGACAGTAGAGTACAAGTCTGAAAAATATGCTTTAACCACTCACATACATCAATTAAAACACTGTAGATTGTAGATGTAGATTTTGTACAGGGTTAAAATATTACCTCCTGGAAATAATTATAAGAGAGGACGTTCCTTTGTAAAACTTAGCCATACACAAAATTAAGGACAATATAAATATGAAACAACAAGCTACTAATTCATTTAAATTTTATAAATTTTTACTGAAAAAAAATAATTTCCGATTGCATTATATTTTTCTTTTTTTTATATATTTTGTGATCCTATTAAAAAACACATAAATACAAAAGGCCAAGAGGTTGCAGTGCTTCCAGGATCTTTATATCAGATGACTCCCACTACAAAATAAAAATTATAAGGTCAGACAAAGGGTCAAAATTAATACCCAAATGTCACTAATAATAAGACTAGAACATAAATAATGGTAGAAAAACTGTTTAACACAATATTGCTGTGTAATAAGCACATATTTATTCAACGTTGATGTGAATATGAAAGATATTTAAAGCCATTATGTCTATAGGTGAACCAATTTCAATTTAGATTCATAAAAACTGAAAAGTAATTGAAGATATCTTTGCAATCAGTAGTTATGGATGCAAGTAACATAGTAAGTAAGCATGAGAGCAATCATTCGTGATAGAGAATTCCTTTGTTGGTCTTCAAAACAAAAGTCTTCCATCATAGTTTGTTACCCGCCGAGCAAATTTGAAAAACATTTCTTTTTATCGCCGTAACAATTTCTCATAGCAACTCAAATAATTCCCATAATCTGCTTTAATATTATCTGCTTCTCCATCCCTTTATATTTCTAAAATTTATAGCCCCAATGCCAAGGTTTAATATCCCGACAAAGTTATAACTAATGTCCTTTCTGAAAATATTAAAGATACATTCGCCCGTCTATGTTTGTGTGAAAACCATTCGTGCGTAAACACATTTCATACCGGCTAGGTGTTATTCCGCTAAATGTATAGTGTCCAGATGGATCGGATAAAAATACTACACATACGCCGCCGCCACAGAGCTATAGCAAACGAGGTACTATGTAAATATGCATATAATAAGCATTATATTCCGAAAAGAAACGCATATCTAACGAAGGATCCGCGAACACAAAACGCACGCAAAACGGGTAACCACGGGTAGAAAACTGGCTATCGTCGAGCGTGTATAACTTTGCATAAAACGGCTACCAACAAACCCGCAACAATGTATGGGTAGCACAGTAAACATGGTTGGTTGTAAAGGATATTTTTGCTTCCTGGTCTTGTCTTCACTTTTTTCTCCTTTTTTTTCTTATTTCCGCGCTACTATTATTTTTCTTTTGTTTTTGTACAGTCGTTTGTTGTTTCGTTTGTGTATAACTCGTCCGGTGCAGTAGGAGTTTTAAAATCCTAACTCGTTCTCTTCGTTATCGTTACTGGAACAGGTGCAATCTCGTGGGAAGATGCAGAATGAATCTACATCACGTTAACGCCGGTATATGTGGACTATGTGTGAGAGTGTACAACGCATATATAAAGGTATAAGGATCCAAGACTAATTAATCGCCCAGGAACACAATTTGTAAGTCTATATTATATTATGCACAATGAATGCTGCAGCACAATTACATTAATGGTGGGTATACGGGCGGAGGCAACTGAATAATGGACTTCGCTACGGTGATAGCATCGGAATTGGGATGATCTTCTTCGTTTCCTGGTTGATGTTTAAGGTATCTCGGTGAGAAAATCTGCTTTTTTCGTGGTAAATTTAAAAACAAAAAGGAAATAACGGTATTGCTATAGGTAAAGGAAAATATGTTAGTTAGGTGTGACAAGCAAAGTTACCCAACTAGTCATCTCTGATTTTGATAAAATTTTGCAGGTATGTGGAGTGGTGAACAATAATCAACCTATATTTTTTCTAGTTGCTGATATTCACTTGTAGGAGAGATACAGGTCCCTAAAGTTACTCTTGTGAAACACAGTTTCAATAATATCTTCGGAACTAGAAGAGATATCAATCTGAATTAAAAAGGACAATATTCTTCTCGACAATCCGGACATTTTGGTTTAATAAGAAGATCAATGGTGCATGATGGGGGTTGTAAGGGGTTAAAATGGGACTAATTTTATTCGTCCCATCACGTAAATTATAAATTCATATTTTTCTGTTCTAATCCATAAACTACATTAAAAAAATACGTGCTGTATTCTTTCTTTTTTCTATCTCAAATATGAAATATTCGAAAGCATTTTTATTTGATATTTGCGTTAGGTATCCTTAGAGAAAGTGTCAGTAAAGTTTTGGTTAAAAAGGGCGTAAGGATTAAACGATTTTTTTGCTTTTTGAAAATTTTCTCGAAAACTCCAATGACTGACTTTGAAATTCACACTTTTGGTACATTTGATAAAAGCTTCTATTTGTACATGCTACTTTTTCCCCAAAGTTATCTGAGGAGGGTTTCACTCTTATGTATGCTTTATGGCAATATATCTTCGTAGCAGTACGATGTGATGGATAACCTCGCAAAAAAAGGGGCTAGAATGCCTTTTGTAGGGCCTGAACCCTTTTGCGGGTTAAGTAGTAGTACAATACTGAAGAAACTAAAAATGGAGCAGAGAAAATCCAGTTACTGGGAAAATCTCCAAGGGAATGAGGCAAAAGTAAAATTCTTCTGGGAACTTATAATCAGAAGAGGTTTACAGAATGCATCAACTTGAGTAAGAACGATGTTCGCATATTAACAGGAATACTTTCAGGCCATTGTACACTGAAAGGACATCTGAGTAAGCTTGGATTGGAAAGATTCTGAATTAGATTTTGTGGGAACAAGATGAAACACCATCCACCTTCTCTCAAACTGCGTAGCACTGTGCAACTCGAGGGCATTGCACCTGGGAGCATGTGAAATCGAAGAGGGAGACTTACCTAAACTGGGCCCTCTGAAATCCTATCACTTTCTGAAAGGAATAGGATTGGAAGGCCAGCTGTAAAGCAGCAAGAATAGGGGACACAACAGATCTTTTAGGTCGCAGTGTAACATCACCCTTCTATTTACATACATACATACAACAGTACGATGAAGGAAAAAATTGACAAGAATTAATTCTCTAGTAATGTTATTGATTAATATTGAAGTTAATACTATGTAACTTCTTCGAGGAAATTACACATTTAATAAAAATCCGAAGTTATGTACTTGATAGCAAATATTTTTATCATCACTAAATATAGTAAAACGAAAAACAAATATATTAACTGCTTTTTTATACACCATAGATTCAAAGGCCATATATATGAGCTTGTTAGTACAGCACTTTGCTTCGTTAGAACCAGATGTTACATTATGTGCAGCAGAAATACCAGCTCTGCTTTCGTTGTGAAAACATCTTTCCCTATAACCACTCCAAATAATCGCTATCAAACAAAAAAAATGGTTTTCCAGCGGAGGCTCGTCGGTCAAAAGAGCAAATTGGGTTGCCTGTAAAACGGGGGTGGTTCCATTAGCAACTGGGTTAGGCTGACAGCCTTAAAATTAGCAGATAAATAACCCGCGTCCGTTACAGAAACAAAAAGCACATCTTTAAATTCCAAAACATCTCCTTAAATAGGAGAATCAAACTTTAAGGATAATTCTTGGAGAGTTTACACTCATCCACTACGACAGATAATAATAATATAATAATAATAATAATATATATAATAATAATAATAATATAATAATAATAATAAATAATAATTCTTTATTGTCCAACAGAAATATTCCAATAAAGGACAAAATAAAAATAGGAAAAAGTAAAGTACAGCGTTCGATAATAACAATAATACAATAATAATACAAACAAAATGAAAGGAAAAAGAGAAGCATTATTAGTATAAGCTAAAGCTATTCTACAAAATTAAAGTTATTTACAAAAAAAAAGTAAGGTTAAATACAAAAGAGGTGCAAGTTAACACGGATCAGTGAACATTTGGTCGATGTTTCTAGACATATGTGTTAGGGGAGCCTTAAGTAATATGTTGTATGAGCTCTAGGAATGGAAAAGTAGCGGAAATCTACCACTAAGGCGGGTACACCAAAATCCAATGACTCAAGAGAACTGGTGCGTTCAATGTTATTGTGTATTAGGTTCAAAGAAATTTGGACATAGCTTCATTCCTTCGTTGCGTCAGTGAACAAAAAACCATGTCTCCAAGCAAATTAGAATAATCGAGCCACGAAACCGGATATACTCCATCATCCTTAAAGAGATAAGTATTTTAAAAATCTCCTTTGGACACGCGTCAATGGCGAGCTGTTGAATACAAGTAATGCGGATGCCAAACAACTTGACGCGTATTCCAATCTCGATCTAACTAACGCAAAAATAGAACTTTTAACGCCAATGGACTGGTAAAATCTTGCAAGAACGCAGGAGAAAACTCAAATTTTTGGAAGCACTAGAAGAAACGTCCCAGAATATGGGAGAAAATGTTGTTGAGCGTCAAAAAGTACTCCCAGATCTCTAACTGGGATACCTGGGAATAATGGAATGAAGTACAGTGTAGTATAAAAGAAAAGAGTTTAGACATCTGTGAAAGATAGCACCGCACATTTTTCAATATTTAAACGGATGTGGTTGGCTGTACACCACTCGCTAATGACATCAATATTTCTCTGTACCACCAAACAATCAGCCACAGAAGCAATATTGCATACCTGTGATTGCTTAAGCAAGAACCTTTACGTAACGATTACAAGCAAACAGATTTAAGCAATAGCAATGAGTGACTCATATTTCATTGTCAAAAGAACATCTGTGATGCACCGAAAGTACTATCGTGTAAAATCTGAAGACTGCTTTGGTAAAGAGCTCTACTTTTTCGCACTGCACGTTATAACTTTCAACAATAGCAAACGACTAATACAAACTACAAATATATATTTGTAGATTTCCATTTTCATGGATTCACTTATAAAAGTGAATCCATGAAAATGGGAAGTAATCTCTAGATTTTCTAGTTACTGTCATTTGTTATTCAGTCTGTGATGTAAAAGAAAGAACTATGAATTCCTTCACTACTCGCTTCTCTAGAAAAAACTCCTTTTTTCACATTTTTAAGCGTTTCTCTTAACATTCTTGTCTTACAGTTAGTGATAAACGCTTAATTTACGCGCAAAACGCCAATGATCCTGTAAGTTAGTTATCGACTAGTCAACTATAACCAACTTTTCCAGAGAATTGTAGAACAGTTAAAAGTTAACTAGAACAATTCTAAAATATTATGCACATTAAAAATATACCGTTAGCTTCAAAAAAGTATAAATAGCAAGGGAATACAAATTAAACTCCAGCTGAAAGTATACCTTGGTCAGACAACGCCATCTAGTCGTAGCGTCGCTATCTATTTTACCAATGCAACTGAAGACAATCGAGTTCGACTGTACGCCAAGCGAAGGACAACGGTCACCGTCAAAAGATAGTAGCCCAACGCGAAACGAACATCCTACACGCTAGTTTTGACTTCTTATTAACTACTTAGCACACGAACGAAAGCGCACCTACTCTAACATCTATCTATTGAACCATCGCGAATGCATTTGCAATGCAAAGCGCATCTCGCAACGGGCACTCGGGCGAGTCCGTAATCCCCATTTCCAGCAGTTAATGGGTGGAAAAGAGAGTTGAAATTTGATTTAGATCTTCGTGATGAAAGGCGAGAAAAAAAAGTTGGGGATAGAGAGAAGCATTAGAGTAAGATATTAGCGTAGGAGAAGTGATAAGAATGTCTGCACATGCAATAAAATTTTATTCAAAGTCGATGTGGATTAATTTTATTATTATAAGGATGTTTGCTCTTGTAAAGGCAATTACAAGGAAAGCGGATACCCTAATTAATTTTTGTTGTAAACAAAGAAACCTTATAAATTACTTTTTCCATGGTTTTTAATCTTTGAATCTAAATGGAAGCCGCAAAATTTAATGACCGCAACAGTTTTAATAAAAAAAAAGCACATAAAATGTTAAGTTTCGGTTTACGAGTAAGAAACGCTACTCCGCGATTTCTCATTTGTTTGCTTAAAAATCCTTAAAAAAATTAAATGATGAGTTTTTGTTTTCATTTTAATAAATAATGGCGCCTAAGTATTTTTACATTTTATTTTTTCTTTTATCTGAAATACGAATCAATTAAAACTTATATTATCGATTATGATTAATAAATACTATTTTGAATTTGTCAATACACAATTATATTACGTACGTACCAGGAACGATTATTCTTTAAAAATGGCTGTATAAATCGAACCGTTTTGTAAAAATTTGAGTGTTTCTGTGCCGTTTTAGAAGTCAAAAGACCAGGCCAGGAGAAACATGTATATTTCCATTTAGCGCGGTGACGAACCGTTGATAACAACTTTCCAAGAGTTAAGCTCTGTGAAAGGAACGGAGTCGAATAGAAGTGAGTAGCGATGGATTACGCCATCTCACCGTTCGCAGCCCAACTTCTAACAGTGGGGCTCGCAGTGGTTCCAGTTAGCCGAGGTTCGTTTCGATCGAAAATTCGGCGAATTTTCTCGTTTCTCTCTTTCGCGAATTCTCGATACCCCTGGTCCGGTCCGACCGACTCGACCCACCCCTTCGCCATTTTATGAACTCGAAGTCGTAGCGTCTTCAGATCCTTTCGCGTAGACATTTTTTTTTACCGATTTACACGTGCTAAACGGAGCACGCTACTGTCGATGTTAGAAAGGGAGGGAAGCATCAAGCTTTATATTATGTAATAATACATATAACTTATTACTACATAATTATCCGGTTTAAAATGTTTTGGGAAAAATATACTGCTGTGTACTGATGGTACAAGCATAAATATAAAATGAAATTGAAAATAAAAAAAAAAATTAATTAAATTAATATTTACTAGCTCAGGATAAAAATTAAGAGGGCGCAAAAGATTATCTGATCTAAGGTTACTTCGCAATTTAAAAATAATCTTGAAAAAGAAAATGTGGGCGTAAGTAAATTGACTATCTTTAATTATTAAAATTGCAAAGGTGAATTCAAAAATAAAAGAAATAGAATTTAGATGACTATTACAATCATTGATTTTTATTTTTATAAAAAAAAAAAAAAAACACTTTGTTCAAATGCAGTAAAAAAATAAACATGGACTTAAGGTCTGGACGAATAAAAAAACCGCAGAATTACAAAAAAAAGGACACAAAACTCTAATCAAACAAAAGACGAATTTGTCTGAAGAAACCAAATCGCACAAAAAATCCACGTGGTCTAAAATTACACACACTAAATTAATTAAACGTGACAAACAACTATAAAACAAAATTGAATATAATTACAGCTCAAAGCTCTTCACTAACCAGCTGATAATTATCAAAACTACATTGAACTACGAAGGAAAATTAAACCTTAACTAAAAAAACAATTTCTTCTAAAACAAATTACAATAATTACGATCTTATATCCAACATGTGGAAATTAAACACAACAGCAATAATAAATTTAAGTTCCTTGAAGCTGATAAATTCAATAAAACGAACTACATATTAATAAAACGAAATTTACCAAAATGGCAATCAAAGAAATAAACAATCTACTTACGGTAACTTCCAAAGACTACCTTTTAAGAGGCTCATCCATAACATATAACAAATAGATGCGTGACTAACAGCGCATAAAATGCAAAGAGAATCTCTGAAATTACAAAATATACAATACTGACGAAGGCAATATGTAAAAATGACTAAATTAATAAAACGCTGAAATAAAATACTTAAATTCATCAAACAAAACTATTACAAAACTTACTTTCTGGCTGGTAGTCGATGACTTGCACGCTTGCTATCTGCGGAGTCCGGGGTTCAAATCTCGCTCTGTCATTAGATAATCGGTTTTTTCCGGGGTCGTAATGTTGATAGGAGGGAGATGTGGCTTGCGGGGGCATGACAACTAACAGATAGCTTAGGCGTACAACCCTAAAAAAAAGAAAAAAAAAAAAAAAAAAAATATAACTTCTGAGAGATTTGCCCGACGATCGACAAAGATTGATCTCTATAATAATATAACACAGAATTTATAAACCCCGGGGTGCCAGACCACAGCAATACTTTAATAATAAAATTATTTGATGGATATTTACTAGGATTATATTTTATATTTGGATGATAATTTGTTATTTATAGCTTAACTTTACAATTTCCAACTAATGTATTGTTATTTAGTATGTTGGTCGCCATTCATACATATCATAATTTATTTTACTTAGCATAGTTTTTTTTTGTTTTATTTGGTCCCGTATTTAGAAGTCTAAATCCCTTACGATGTTCGGCTACTACAGGAACCTCCTTACGTCAACTTTTACTTGCCTAATACAACATATTTTTTCTTCTAAATCAATTTCTTTCAGCATGAGTTATAACCAAAAATACACAACTTTGCCCTCCTGTAATACGCCTTTAACAGTAAATTCTATCTCCGGCAAAACACAAATACGTTAATTCGTTGGCAGGCAATTAACACTTGTTTTTTTTTTTCGTCATACTTTGTACAGTTTAATTATTTCATTTATAGTTTGAAATGTTGCTCGAAAATTTAAGAAAAACAATAAACAAATTATTCATTAACCGCTGTTTTACTCTAATTGTGGCCGAACAGCGTGCTTTTATCATAAAACACGAATGCGTAACAGGTAATAGATATATCCATTTAAGGTGCTACCAATTTAGAGCGTAAATTTTAATCTCATTGAAATCAATTTGGGAAATTTATGGAGATTAAGGTCAGATATATCGCATCTACATTCCTTTTCGGATATCTTTTCACAAATGTAAGTTAGACAGTAACAGAATCCGCACACGCTTAAAGATTCATCGTAAAATCGGGTGTCAGTATATCTGCGGTACTCTGCTACAACATATCATACTCCGAGTTATAATTCACGGGCACTGCAATTAACGTATAATTAAATTCAATTAATATCTATGCTAGAGGAGACCAATATAAGGACTGCATGACGGAACTTTAGTAGCTTCTCGTTTTCTCGTGTTAATGACGTAATTCAATTATTACGCAAAAATTCCACGATGTTAATGCGAATCATAACATCGCATGATGTATTGTAATAACGTACCAGATTTTATGAGATTAATTTGTGCTGTTTCCGCAGCAAGGAAACTGTTATTCTTTAAAATTATAAGGAAAATTAGTGAGATGTAATGAGCCCTGGTCATCATTTACGGGATTAATTACAAAAAAATATGCGCTAACGATGAAGATATGTCAATTAAACACTTTTTACGGTTGAGTAAAGATCGCAAGGAAAATGAACGGACAGTAAACAGAAAAAATTGCAAGTATGCTGTAACCGCTATGGTTTTGTAATGTTATACCAATGTCATTTATCTTCTTATAGCATTTGTAGTTTTTATTAAATATATAAGGAATTAATAGACTGAGATTATAGCTTTTAAGGAATGTCATACTTCAGATATTCTATTTAGGTTTATAGGTTTTGGACTATGGGAATATTCATATGCATAATTGGATAAAAACTATCTGGTATGTCGCTATTCCTATTTTTCGCATAAAAAGTTATCAATTCGTTGCACTGCGAATGCGCTGTATTATGCAGCCTCTTACATACAGGGAGCATGCGTTGGCAATTATGCCTGTGATTATTTCTGTATAGTATATATATTAAATAAAACCAGTAGAGTCACGTGGGGTTTAAACAGTAACGCTGCTATCTACAGAACCAGCAATGTTGTACGCGTGAAAAATTAAAGTAACAAAAAAAATAATACGGGCGCAAAAATTGTTAACGGTTATGGTCGCGAACTCGTATTCATCTATTTCAACACACGCCGCGTGCGTTATGGTATATTACAGTAACTTACTTTGAAGAAACTTAAATTCGTAGGAGCCAATCAAAGGTTGAAAGGATTATTTATGGCAAGAGATTAGATTATACGGGCGATTAGAAAGGCAATAAGTTCTTTACGGACAGGTCGAAGGGTGAGGGTGGTACAAGGGCGGCTTTTGCTGCTTATAATGGAGTCATTGAAATAATATAATCAAAAGTTTAAATTAGGGATAGTGCACAATATTTTCAGCAGGATAGTCAATAATCAGGTATACTTATATTAGGCACGAGTGGGAATTTATACGGAATATGCGAAGTATAACTGATAGCTTATCTGTATTAGATGCGTAAGGAATTTAGAAAATCCTAAACTGATTTTCTGTTGGATACTTGAAATATATTGCGTAAGGAAGGCGTACAATTCTTTTGGACTAGGGCTCACGTAGGTACAATCAGTAACAATAGGACGTAACAATTAGCGAAAGAGGTCGTGTTTAGGACCGATAGCGCGATAATTGTTGTTAAAAGCGTTGTTGAAAAAGCGTTTATGGATAAACTTGATAATCATTGGCAGGATAGCTGGGATATTACTTTAAATGGTAGGTGGACTAGGAAGTTTACCGGTAAATGAGGATTAATTTGTCTTATGAGGAAGAAGACTTAATAACTGGACAAGGTAATTTTAAATCACATTTATGTAGAATTAAGAGGGTTAATGGTTCACCATATGAATGTGGTGGGGTAGATACAGCGAGACATGTTTTATTTGAATGTTTACTAACTGATGAGTGGCGCGAACGTACAGAAGTTTGAGCATTAGCTGAAGGGTCAAATTGGCGGCGATGCGAAATAGATATTAGAGATAATGCGTCGATCCAATAGTGGCAATTATTATTTTATAATGCTGCTAAAGAATTAAATAGCATGTTAGATAGATAGTAGGGTAGTATTTAGAAATAACTACTTCATACTCGTAATGGTTTGAATTAGTACTAAATGATAGCTTTTGGCATAGTTGGGGTATACAAATAAATATTTAAAATATAAATCTTTAATTTAGCCACTATTGGTTAGAACAATGAGGATACATTTATTATTAAGTATTAGAATAAGTACTGCTGTTGTTTCATTTGTTTTCAGATCATTATGCTGGTCTATCCTGTTTCAATTTCGAATCTACGATGTACGAAAAACAGAGCAGCTACCTGAAGACGGCACGCTTGTCGGAATAGAGGGGAAGTGAAGGTGGCTCTTCCAAATTCAGAAGTTTAATAATAATCTACCGGCTCTCAGTGATAAGATTTGGGACTTCTTCCCAGATCCTGCTCTTAGAATAAGCTTTTTCCATGATTTTCCCTTACTCTTTGACAAATGCTAGGAGATAATAAAGTGGCTCCATAGACGCAAGTAAATAACAACTAATAGCTGACCGAGCCATAGAAGACTCGCGATTATGTGAACTAATCACATTTTTGATTGCTCACATATTTCAGCGTTTTACATAAAGAATTAATCACATAATCGCGAGTCTACTGTATTATATTTTTGTTATTTATATTAATAATCATAAAGAAATTATTTAGTGAGAGTAGGTATATTTCAATTATTATGGATCCATATAATATTTAGAATAGGTAGCCTTTAGGTAGTGAATGGGGTTTAGGATAATTTGTAATTATTTAGTTTTCATAATACAGGGTTTTCCACGTAACTGGTTCATTAAAAGTTTATGATGTTCTATTATTTACTTATATTTGAGATTTTGGCACCAGTGTCTGTTCGATTGGAACTATAAATGTAAAATACCTTAACCAAAATATCACTTCCGGTTGATCCGAAATGGATGTCAACTTTCTCATTTTAAATAGAATGATATAATTTTTTATTCATTTTTGGATTCTACAACTTTAAATACGTCAGTTTTCATTAGCTATTCCTATAGCTACATGTTGCCGTTTTTGAGTTATTTAAGTTTTTCTTTTTTTTTAGTCATAATTATTGCATCATTCAGAAATTAATATCTCGGTTAATACTGCAAGTAGAGACTCCAAATTTGCTATGTTAAGAACGTAGATATTACTCTAAGAAACGGTAAGCACACTTTACATTCTAACATACAAGGGTGTTCAAAACTGAGAACAAAGTGAATATTTTCAAATGCAGAAACTCAATTTTTTTAAATAGAACACCCTGTATTTTAATTCGAAATTAGGAAGTAAATATCATCCCCTATCACTTTATTTGAGCATTTCCTATACCTATCTTTAATGGATCTTGAGATATGAGCGACTTTTTGTTAAACACACAAAGTAGCCCTATCTTTAAATGTTTGTAGCTGGCTCTGAATGGATTCACGTCAAATCAAGTATTTTTTGAATAACCAAACAAGAATATCTGTTCGAATAGTCATTTCTATTAATATTGCGTTGTACGAAAGTGTAATTACAATGATTATACATAAACACTTTTGGTTAGTCAATGAATTTGACCATTAATCCCATTCAGAGCCAGTACAAACACGCAAAGAATAGGGCTACCTTAGTCTGTTAACAAAAAGTCCGTTCATATCTCAAAATTATTAAAGGTAGGTAATAGGGAATGCTCATATAAAGCGATGGGGGTTGATATTTGCTTCCCAATTTCGAATTAAAATACAGGGTGTTCTATTTTTAAAAAAAATGAGTTTTCTGCATTTGAAAATATGTCACTTTGTTCCTCAGTTTTGAACACCCTGTATGTTAGAATGTAAACTGTGCTTACCGTTTCTTAGAGTTATATCTACATTCATAACATAGCAAATTTGGAGTCTCTACTTGCAGTATTAACCATATCTTGGTTAATACTCTCTCAATGATGCAATGATTATGACTAAAAAGAAAAGAAAAACTTAAATAACTCAAAAACGGCAACATGTAACTATAGGAATAGCTAATGAAAACTGACGTATTTATAGTTGTAGAATCCAAAAATGAATAAAAAATTATATCATTCTAATTTAAAATAAGAAAGTTGACATCCATTTCCGGCAACGGAAGTGATATTTTGGTTAAGGTATTTTGCATTTATAGTTCCAATCGAACAGATACTGGTGCCAAAATCTCAAATATAAGTAAATAATAGAACATCATAAACTTTTAATGAACCAGCTACGTGGAATACCCTGTATAGTGTGGTTAGTTTCTCTTATCCCGGATCAGCATAGTCCGACAATGTATACTTTAAGAAGATTCTAAGAATTTCCACTTGGTGGCTAAAGGAAAATCCTCAATTTTCTTCCCAATTTGAATCATAATCCAATATGAATAGCTTCTAATTTTTTACCACTTTTATTGAAATAAACAATAAAAAGCCAGGTTAAAATAGAAAACTACTTATACGGTAATAATAAATGTTATTCAAGTGCTCGGCTGATAAATACGCGAACAATAATATGACAGTATGAGTGTTAGCGAAATTATTTACGATTCAAACAGCATCCATTTGTCGTCGCGAGAACTATTTTAATGGCACAGTTTGAATAATTTGTTTACCGTTCAGTTCTGCTTAATGGCATGCTCCCGACAGTCGTTCTATATGGTAATCGGTTATTGTTTCGACCGGTCGTCGAATAAAGATGATAAATGCGAGATGCAAATGGATTTCGAATGCAACGCGAAATATTTACTACACTTAAAAAAATATAAATAAACGAAAAGTGTCGCATAATGTCGTTACGCCACAATACTAATAAAACGCGGAATGTGTGTAACATTAAATTTGCCGGCTTTTAAATTACAAGCTGCAGCACTATACATGCATCAAATAATTATCCGTTATAAATTATTTTATCTTGCCGATTCGCCATATTACGGTTACAAAATATGCGATGCAAAGTCATTTTATAGCAATTGGAACGTTATTATAAATAGCGGTGTTTAGACAAGTTGTGCTCAAGTTGACGCAAACGCGACAGTAAATTAATACAATTGGTAATAAGATTATCGGGAAGTCCGAATACTTAATATGGATATGAGACGAAAACGTTATAGCCGCCCAGAGCGAAGCCGCAAATCTACTGATATTAAATACCTGCTACGGATTGCTGACTGATCGTGATATACCTTAGGATAGTTACCCTTAAAAAGGAATGTCTCGAAATTCCGACGAATATTTCATTGTTTGCTTTATGTGTAATTTAAATGAAGCTTCAAGGCTGCATTCAATAAAATCTGAAAATGAGCACGACAACTAGAGAGTCTCCAAGCGGTTATTCTAGTTGATATTCATACATAAATATCTAATAATATTACGACCATCTGTTGCCGTTTCAATATAGTGAAGCCTCGTAAACTTTACTTGCTAATAAATTAGAAAGTAACGATTACACATGTTGTATACCAAAGCCATTAAAAATAGTAACTAGCATAAAGTCTTTCAAAGATCTTTTACAAATATATACAATAAATAGTATGGCACAACACAATATAGATATAGTATATTAACAACCCGTACAAAAAAAAATCGGTTGAAGTATTAGGTAGTAAGGTGTAATGTTCCAATTAAAACGCCTTTTTTTTAAGTTTATTGTTGTTAGCTTCTTTGCAGATACACTGTAAACGGTGATTAGCATATCACTGTTAACTATATTCACAGTCATTATGCATATACTTGGAGAATAATGCATTTCTTGTATTTTAACTTGTGCTATGCATTTTTTACTACAATATTTTCATTACGTTTGAATTTTCATCAAATTTGAATTTATAATTTTAGTTTATCAACAAACAATAGATGTTTGAGAACTATAAATAGCAGATTCTGATGAAACTTAGTTTGTGCTCAAATCGAGTGCTGTGTCAAGAATATGCTATATGATAGTGTAGTGAAACTTTAGGGAGCACAATTTGACATTGAAATTGGATTCAAATATCGTTTATGTAAATCAGCTTTTTAAACGATGAAATCCAATGGTGGATTGGCACTATTTCGGTAGTCCGTTCACCTGCTGTAGCTATTTATATACAGAGAGTCACAATAATTACGGAATGACGTACGTTAGGCCTCTTTGATGGAATTTTAAAAATCGATTAAATCGTCTTGTTTACAAATGGTGTATACAAAAGTGATTTCTCAGTATAGCTTCCAGTTCAAAAGAAAAAAACTAGTAGTATATATAAATCAAACAAACATAGTAAGTACTATGCTTTTTTGAACTTCTTAGTTGTACTATAGTTGATATTTGTTACAGTTACATGTTGTGTGTTTAAAAAAATGAGAAACCTTTAAAATCTTTAAACCTCCAAATAGTAAGAAGTAATGGTAAATACGCTTCTGAAAGAACACTAAAAGTAAATGTTACTATCCTTCGACACTTCGACACACACTAAATTTGCTTTGATTCTACGTGAATAGATAGTGTGGTAAGAATATTATATAGTCTATATAGCAACTAATTTTTTTCGTGGAATTATGGCTTAAATGAATGCAATTTTTCTTAATTATTTTATCACCTTTCTCAAGTTTTCATAACTACAATGTCCAAGAAAGCTTGTTACAATAATATAATAAGTAAAAATAAGTAAAAGATTTAAGTAAAAATTAATTCTAGGTGTAGATATGGTAAGTACACCTTTGGGGTTTTGCCTAAGTAGCAAGCATGTAAATAAATTGGCTCATACAAAACTCTTATAAAAATAAAGTAAGCCGGAATTTACTTTCTTGGTTGCAAAGTATTTCTTCTATTGCCACATGTTCAATGTGCTGTAATAAATTTCCCAATTTACTGGTTTTCACCATCTGTTTTTTAGATCAACGCGCATGGAACAATAAATGTGATTTGAATGTAAAGCCACTCACAAATACGCCTATGCGTGCAATTTCACTGATGCTTCGTAAAAATTTTCACATCAGTTCGTAGAAGAAATATGAGCACACCAACTGTATAGTTTTATAATAGATCTACATAGACAGCTCAAAAATTTCGGTACACTGTTGCAAACTTTCTTATCATTAGTGTTACAATGCTGATTGAAATGCAATTAGTACAAAAACCATTGAAGCAAGCAAAAGTTTGAGGTAATCACAAGTCTTTTTTTCTATATTAAGCTGACCAACTGTATAATTTCTGTTAATATTTTGAAGGACATTGCAACTTGCTGTGTTATTTCTACCTACACACAAATATCACATAAAAATTATATGTTTATTGTTACATCAAATAAAAGTTTTGTGTTGTTGTGCAGGATTGCTAGTGACAATATTAAGAACAATTAAATATATGAAGTCCTTTCCAATTGTGGGTTTTATTTAAAAATCATCTTTTACATGTTTCGACCTGGGGCCATCTTCAGAAAAAGATACGTCGTTGAAAAAATATATGATACAATAGGTTATATAAAAAAAATATATTATAGCTTGGTCATTTTGATGTTTTATAAGATAGTATGGATATCATTTGTGCAATTTGCTGGTTATGAAACAAAAAAATACCATTTGAAATTATTAATTAATAATTAATTGAGTCTATTTCTGGACTGATTTAACTGGTCATATTATTAAATAAAGCTGACTTATTCCTAAAATTATGCACTATCAATTAATAATATTTCAATGTTACGTTGTAATATCAGAAAAAATTTAATAAATATTATATTAACTCGTTTTCTTATGTATCATACCTCTGTATCATACCAATGCTCAATTAGAACTTGTTATCAAAATCAATTGACATCTATGTATTCCTATGCTGCATATTTCTCTAATATTCAAAATAAAAACACCACGATATGAACGAATGCGTCTAGCACATTTCAATTAATACCCTGTCTCTGGTTGAGAATTTAAAATAGTCACGATTTTCAAGAATAAAATAGTGATGAGTCTACGTCAAAAAAAAAAATATAAATAATATTAATGCTAAAGCTTTTTTTCATAAAGATACTAAAAATAGACTCATTATATTATAACACTCATTTTGGCGCCCATGGTGGGGCATAAAAATTAAATGGCATTTATGCTATCCAGCAGGTTGGTTTTCTGCATAAAATGGGAGTAGCCCATTTTGTTTCTAATTACAACAAACAAAGATTCTACGAACATGTATATGTCATCATTGTCATAATCAAACAAGAGCATCGTTCAGGTTTTGGGCAAAAATATATTTTGGTTACTTCCAGTTCATAAGCTCTTTGTTCGTGAAGGTGTGCGGGTTTAATTCAGTACGATTTAAAATAAACCCATTCATACCCATGAAACTCCTATTATCACTTATCATATTACTTATTTAATATTGGACGTACCCACGTCCATGTATTTCTGCTGCACGAGTTTTTCGGTTGAACGAGTGTGTCTATCTGATTCTTATCGCTCCAGTGGGCCAATTGAATTTATACACACTTGGTCGCTATGAGATATCAGATATTTCTACGGACCATAACGATAGCCATAGGCAACATATACAAAAAACAAATGAAACGGTTTTGCATCGTGGAACTAGGAATGTAGATGCTGATATAAAAGGAGTATTTATTTTTTAAAGGGTGTGTTTTACAAATACCTTTGGCATCCGAGCACACTATACGCCTGAATAATGCTCTTCACTAGTCATAATTAGATACCTTTTACATGCATGTAATTACTACGTCCAAATTGAGCTGTTGTAGTTTCCTACTGAAAGTTGCCTACTGAATTTAACATTGCTCTGAAGATGGTTTTCGATCCGAAACTAGTAAGCTAATACTTTTTATTACATTTGATTGAGTAATATACTTCTATCTTTCTTTGTCCTTTAGATTTCTTTTAGTTTTCATATTCATAACATAATTGTGTCATGGACAATTGTTTTATGCAAAAATCTATATAAAAATGTCAAATGTAAAATGTCACAACACCAACTTCGCAATAAAATATTGCTACATATAATTGCAAAAAGTGAAACTTTGTAACGCTGCTTTCAAACAAAGCAGTTACATATGCTTGGTTGTAATAAAACTCTAAAATTAATAATTACCACCATATTACATTATTTAGTATTAACGAAAGTAGAAGTTCCAAACATGTACCTCAACATACTTAAAAATTCAATAGGTAATACATCCACAACTACACGCATACCAATATTACTGAGATACACAGCTACCTGTTCGGTATTAATAATTACAACCTCTTCATAAATTAATTTTTTACCATTAAAGGGTATGAATTACGACAAAGTCGCAGAAGTGCCTCATCACGCATCGCACAAATTCATTTTATTAGCATTAATTGTATAATAATGATGTATTTACCGGAGGGGCACTTCGCGGGCCTGTTCTCACCGGATGACGCCGTAATAATAAACGACTCAAGCGCGACGGTGTTAAAAATAGAACGGGTAAAAAAAAAATCTATTAAACATATACAATGCGTGAGTGCGTATTTATTATTCCATAAACGGCGTGCTCTGGTACACCGTTCGCGCTCTTTTTGCGTTCCATATGTATACTATAATACAAATTGTTGTTTCTTGCGAGCGACGCCAGAGGTCTCTGTCGGGTTCACCGCAAGGACGTGCCGAGACCGTGAGTAATTATCTTCGTTCACCGACCCAATACGCAACCAGTCACCGGACTGCACGGCTGCCGGCCTCGGTACATACTTGCCAGTCACTTCGCGACCATCGCACAGTATAACAGTAGATGCCGCACGGCTGTGGTGCACATTTTTTTTCCTGCGTCTAATTTTTTTTTTTTAACTGTCCCGTCGCACAGTGGGGTCGCTGTGGAAAAAACCTCGAAACTAAAATTTCGGATATCCAAGAAATGTTACCCGTATACCCTAGCAGAGAATCTGTAGAATAAAAGTACGTAAGTCATTCGGCGAAAAAAAAAAATTCTTGCGGATCAATAACTATCACTATTAGGGTATTCTTAAATGGTTCGAAATTGACGGTTTTCAACCTGAACATCTTTTTTTCCTTGTTCTTTTATTTTTGCAGATAAAATTGTATAAATTGCAGGAGTGCCATATTATTCATGCTTTATTCAGAATATGATTTCAAATATTACCCAATACTTAAAAAGTGAAGCGAAAACAATCGAAAAATGGCGACGCTTTAGATTTTCAATTTCTCAAATTAACAAGCTCAACAAAAAAGCTCCGCCTTCCTCCGGTCTGAAATGTCTTTTTTCTGATAGGTATAATCCTTGTGACGATGGTGTATACATATATTTCCCGTATTCCACCGAATGTGGATTTTATTCCACATTAATTTTCAAATCATGACATTAACGGTTATGTCCACGTCAAATAAATGGCTGATCAAACGAATGACATTATGTCACTAAAATGACATTCCAAATATTGACATTTGTTGTTAGTGCAGAAAGCTACCTGCATTTATTATTATTATTATTATTGTTATTTTATTATCATTATTTGTAATTTTTATTTTCTTATTTAATAAAGAAATTATATTAGACATTAAAAAAATATTATTATTATTATTATTATTGATCTACATTTACGGAAGACATGGACATCTTTAAAAATATCATACGCAGATTTGGTGGAAGTGTATTTTACTGGTAATACATGGGAAAGCTATTTGCAACATACATATATTGAACTGGATGAACACATCACTGCGAAAATCGTTGGTGAAATACCTAAGAGGTTTAAACCTCATTACAACAATAAGCTAAGGTCTGTCTATTTCAATAAGAACGTTTTTAAGAGGAAGTATGCGGAATGATTGACTAATGAATTGACGTAAATCGCAAGCCAATAAAATCGGTGATCTCAGGAGCGCACATTGTCAAGCTCTTATTGACGCTGCTGCTTCGCCACAGATTCAAACCTTCTTTTAACCCCAATCAAGCACTTGCTGTATTTACACAAACAAAATTGACCAAAGAACAGTATGACTTGGTAAGAAACGCAAGAGCAAAAAAAGTACAAATCGCTAAAAATCAATGCTACCCTGCCAGCGTAAAAGTTACCGAAACATCAGCGGAAGTACTATTACAAGATCTGCTGGATCATAGAGCAACAAGAATTTTTGAAACTTTACCACATCAGAAGTACGAAAACTGTGGAGGTTCTGATGGAGCTTCTGGTCAAAGCGAATATAAGCAAAAATTTAATGAAAAATTGGAAGGCATATCTGATGCACATCTTTTCATGACGTCCATGGTATCACTAAAAATGACTCTAGTTACAAATCATGGAGACTACGTTTGGAAAAATCCCCGGCCCTCATCGACTAATTGCTGCCACATTAAAATTTCAGTTTAGATCCGAGACATTTGAATTAATAGCAGAAAAAAGAACGAATAGAAGACGAACTTAAAAATCTGCACACTACAACTATTTTCTGTGGAGAGAACGTAATTTCCATCCGGTATCAGCTGTATTTTATCATGCTTGACGGGAAAGTAGCGTAGGTTGTGACACATACGGCATCGGCAAGTAATTGCACAATATGTGGGGCAAAGCCTTCCCAATTAAACGATTTCGCACGGCTTAGAATGGAGCCGAAAGAAGTTCTATGTTTAGGTATGTCTCCCTTGCATGCTCGCATACGGTTTATGGAATACATCTTGAAATTAAGTTACAATCTTCAATTTAAATCTTGGCGAACGTCTGCACAAACAGAGCCACTAAAACAGCAAGCTAAAAAAACGTAATTCAGGATGAATTCCAGGAAAAGTTAGGATTGAAAATAGATTTTGTGAAATAAGGGACAGCTACCACCAACGACGGTAATACATCTCGAAGAGTTTTTCAAAACCCAGAAACCACTGCTAAAATAACCGGCATTGGTCAAGTTTTGATACAAAGGCTGGCAACAATATTAGAAGTAATATGTTCAGTCTCGTATCGATTCTGAAAAACTTCGTATTTATGTAAAGAATACGGCTAGAAAGGCTGCTTCTCTATCCGTGGTACAATCTTCCTGCAACCGTCCACAAGATTTTGTTTCAGGGTGCACAAATCATAGACAGCGCAGCGTTCCCAGTTGGTATCCTTTCTGAGGAAGCTCAAGAGTCCCGCAACAAGGACTGCAAATATTACAGAACTCATTACTTCAGGAAGTGTTCGCGCATAACTACAAACACTGATATTTTTCAATATGACCATAATCATATTGAAAAATATCAGTGTTTTGTAAAGACGACTAAATAGCAATTATCATATTTAAAGATCGACATACAGCAGTTTGTATAAGTCGCATCATTTTTTTTCGCGTAGAACTTAAATATAGAAAAATGTATAAGGCGTTCCGTTTAAAGTAGCAAAGTAAATAAACTTTTGCTTACTTTTTGATCACTCTGTATAGTCAAGAATATATTTACGATGTAATAAGTTATGGAAAGGAATTAAAGGATTTTTATAAAAGTTTTGTAGTTTCCAAAATAAAAGAGATAAATAAAGCTCTAATTAAAGATCCACTCTTTGCTAGGACACCTGTATTTACTAATTATTGACCTCCTTGTCCTCTTATGACCCTAGGTCGCAACAGGGATAATTTTTCGATTATTATTATTAGTACACACTTGATCACCTAAAAATTTTGACCGTACAAGCTACAATTTTATATAAAAACTTTAAAAACTTGGATTTTTTTGATTAATGTGGCGAAACTCACTGAGGGCTTGATTTGCGACCCCATGTTCATAGGAACTTTTTTGTTCAGCATAAAATTTCCTATCAGAATCCGTAGTTAACGATAGTTTTTTTTCCCAAAAACGTTATTTTGTCCCCACTGTGCGTCGTCGCACGGTGGTTGCAGCTTTCACGCATTGTCGTGTTTATTATCGGCGACCTCGTTAAGTCCGGTTCGGGATGAGCGTAGCCGGGCATCGCCGCTCGCTCCTACTCGCATATTATTCGCATGTTGGCGAATGGAATGGATTCGAAATTCGTTTCGGCAGGTTTACCGTTAACGACTGGCCGAATCGTGCGATAATTACACCTACATATGCCGTACGTGTATGCGGTACGCGTCGCCGGGGTTGATTTCATGAATTTTTGATGAGCCGAAGCGAAACAGAATCGCAATCACGCGAATGGCAATTATTTAGAGCGCATCTGAATGAAGAATTGCGGACGTGTTACAACGTCAATCACTTCGTAGATGATATTTATTTCAATACTTTATTATGAGGATTCAAATTACGTCCAATATAAAAAAGTCTATTTCTATTTCGGTGCTGTAATGAAATCAAGTCACAATCGAAAACATCCAGCTCATGGCAGCACTGTTTTCAGCAGCTTTTTTTTAACTTCAGGGGTAGTACCATTTTGCAAATATTGCTGTTCTATTTATGATACAACTCCATATTTGTGATTGCAGTCAATAATGATAAATAAAATATGCTTTTATTAATGATAATTCAATGAAAACTTGAAATAGGGGCGTGGAATCTATAAAATCCTGCTAGTTTATTCATTCTGGCCGATACAGCGATTAACAATTTCTTGTGTTAAAACTTGTACAGTACGCACTATCACTGGCAATTCAAAATTTCTGTTTACTTCTACATACAACGCTTTGATTCACTTTCGTTTCCAATTTAGCAAGAATCGCATGCCCGCCAACTTTGGTGTTCAAAGATTGTATATTTTTAGCTTGTCAGGCCCCCGCAGAGCCAAACCTCCCTCCTAATCAACATTACGACCCCGGAAAAAACCGATTATCGTAATTGACCAGAGCGAGATTTGAACCCCGGACTCCGCACTGATAGCCAAGCGTGCAAGCCACTCGACTACCAGCCAAACTAATGCAAATTCTGTTATTCCTAAAGCAAAAATTCAAATATAAACATATTTTTTATACCTCAGCGATTTTATAACTACTAGGGCTGAAATCTACATATATTATTCTAAAACCCATCCATGAATAATTATTTTAACCCTAAAATAAATCAATAACCCCAAAATGCTATTACTAAGATCATTCAGAGATTTTATTTTTTTACTTTTATGTTCTGCCACACGGAAAAAACTTAAAAAAGAGATTTGTAATACAAGCCTAAATACATATACTTATAACAAAATGTCAAGCTAGCACCTTAAACCCAATTCATAATAACCACCCCTCAAAAAGAGAAAATAGTAATAACTTTGAACTGCCTGTACAGAATTAAATATTATTTTATTATCACAATATTCTGTTTTTTTTATATATATATATATTTCGGCGCTTTTATAGCTACTAGGGCTGAAATATACATACAAATAATCTTGAAGTTGATCTATGAATAATTATTTTAACTCTAAAACAATCAATAACAAATTGCTCCTCAGAGCAATTTGAAGATCATTCAAAGAGATTTTATTTTTTACAGAATGTTTGCCGTTCAAAAAAAAAAAACTGAAAAAAAAATGTAGAGTAAACTTAAATGCAATATAGTCTGACATGACAAAAAGCCAAATTGGCATCTTAAACCATACTCAAAAAATAACTCCTGAGAAAAAGGGGAAATTAATGATAATTTTGAATTGAGTGAAAGCAATTAGGAATTGTCTTGTGATATTTTATAGAACACCCATAATCAGTATTTACTTACATACTTTTATGAACTTGATAACCCAAGAGGAGGACAAACAAATAACTTTTGTTCATCATGAGCGTAGGTATCGTTTAGTGGCAGTAAGGTTACAAGCATGCGTGCCGAACAGATTGCAATATCACCGCAGTACTGTTTAGACTTTAGTAGAGTGTTTCTCGTTAATGGTACTTCTATCATTTTTTATATAAGTACATATATTTTGAGCGGTAAAGATTTGTGCCATTTTAGTTTTGCTTTTTTAGGATTTGTTTTCTGGTTTGCTACCGTTTTCGTTTACAGCTTTGTATAATTTTTCACTTACGTCAATTATCACTTGTATAAGTGTTGGGTTATTTACCACCGATAATTTAGAGAAACCTATCGTGTTAATGCATATTTTTCTAGTGTTAACGGGGACGATGATGCTAAATAATAAAAAAAAAAAATTATAAAATAATAAATAGCTGAATAAAACTTAAATAAACCAATGTAAATGGAATTTTAATCCTCCTTACTCTTACATCTATACCTATCTACCACAAAATATCATAAATAAAAGTATTAAGTAAGAATAATTAATGAATAATTAGTATTTATTGAGTTAAATTCATCAAATCGCGCACCGCACTGGCTGAATCTGCAGTCGAACACTTGATGACGATGACTGCGTACACATATCCGTTAAACACGTTGTCTCTTCGCTTGGTCGACTTACTAGGCATGCAAAACTTATTTTTTGTCCATCCTCTGGTGATAGATCAGTAATTCCTGAGAGAAAAATATTAATTTTTTCCACCCTCATGTGAATATCTCGAATAGGGTGGCATGGATTAAGCTAGTTTTTTTTTTGTATTTATAACATATGCAATGCATGATATAGTACCTATTTGCCTTAATTTCATTTCTATAGCTTTAGAGGCACTTCTCAATGACTTACCGGAGTTGAGCCTTTCACTAGCTCACAAAATACCGCAAAATCTAAAACGTGCAAATAATAAAAGAGTAAGGTTTGTTTGAAGATTTAGAATTGTATATATATGGTATATTAATAACTGTTAATTTAAAAATTTTCAACCATAATAATCCATGAAATTAAAACCCCCGAATTATAATTTACGTTAAAAAATATAATTCAAAGTTGGCGTATACTGAAATAGAAAAAAGAATGCATAAAGAACTCATATGGTATTTCTACAATCATGATTATGTTAATTTTCTAATTGTAATAAATAAACGAAAAGTACATAAGGTCTTTTCTTATTTTTTAATTTAATACACATCAGTCATTACACATGTACAGGGTTGTCTACTATAATTGCATAAAAAAACTCATTTCATAAAAGCGTTCTGATTTATAAACTCGTCTGAAACTATTCCTAAACCTGAATTAATACCTTCTATTTTTCTAGGAAAAAAAAATGCATGGCAGTACCCGTACAGTGTTATTAACTTAAAAATTTCAGTAAAAGTCTCAAAATTCTACAAACAATGCAAGTACCTTACATTAAACCTCTAGCAGGTCTGACTGGAACTGCACTTAAAATGCGTAAAATTCTCAATCTTGTTGTTTTAGGTCAACGTCCAGAGCAAGTTTTCAAACCACTTGAAAGATATGCACACATACACTTATCTACGCCATTCTAAATACAAAATGCACTTTGCAAGCACCGTTGCAGTTAACAGATGTTAAATTGGGACGAAGGAGACCGGTTGCTATAATTTGGTAGAAAGCGCTTGATTAATAATAGCGAACTTCTTCGTAACGTATGAAATAACACAATTAACAAGAGTGGGTGTATATAAAATTAGCTACAAAATCTGTTATTAACGCACAGTTATTAGCACGTTCAAGAGTTTCAAATTGTCGTTGTTTAATGTTCGGGTCACGTAATATCACAAGTTACAGAAATAAAGAGTGTAATTTTAAGGAATTGTACAGATTTTCAAATTCTATTTGAGATGATTCCAAAACTAAACAAAATTCTGGGGAAGATAAATGAGATGCGGTACACAGATTTCCATATCTTTTGCCCCAATTTACCAGTAAATTAAATGTAAAATGGAGAACAGAGTAAATAGTTTATTTACTAATGGGGATCTACAGGCTGTGTCAAAACTCCGCCGACACACGATAAGAATGCAATCTATGTTAGGAAATGAGTTTCAATATCTTAGTTTAAGATAAGCAAAAAGCATGTGGTCAAAAACGCTTCGTTTTCTGGATATTCTTTAAAATAGATTGTTATCAACATGGCACAAATCCTCTGGGATCATTTATCACTTTAAAACTTGCCTATCTTTTTGCGTCCTAAACCTCGCATTCATACAGAATGTGGTGAGCAGTCTCTATCATTCTATTGCACAGTCTGCAGTTGTACCTCCAGTGCTGATATTACTTTTCTCTGGGTGCCCCTTCAATGTATAATTTCTCATTAGAAAATCTGCTATGGTGAAAGGATTATTCCTACTAAGCTACAGTAGTTCTTTCAGGTTTCTCTCTTTAGGGTGGGCACCTATAGTCCAAGCACTTGAGCTCATTGTACCGTTCCTATTCAATCTCTTATTTCCAATCGAGCAGCTTGGTGTTCTCTATGAAGCCCAGTACCTTGCCCAGTGGAAACTTCAGAACTCTCGAGGGCGCCAATAGATCCTCCCAGAAATATTTCTACCTAAGTAGTTTCAATTCCTCACATGTACAGATGAAATGTAAACTCGTTTCCTCCTGTAGTTCGCATCTTCTACACCATGATTCGCTTACTCGACTTGTGTTGTATAGATGCTTTATTTAGGGGACAGGAACCAGTTACCAGCCCAGTAATGGTTTTAGTTTCTTTCTTACTGCGCCTGAGTAGGTTATCAGAGAATCTAACATCACCATCCCCTATTAGCGCTTTGGTACGGAGTTGACCTTCAGTCGACCTCCATTTCTTTGTGCTGTCTTTATCTAGCCGAGTCCAAATCTCATAAATTAACCTTATCATATTGTGTTTCCTTTGACTCAACCCTTTGTCTGCTCTTCAGGTATATTTTTGAACAATCCTGGAACAGGTTGTGAGCTTATGAGTATGGATTCGTTTCGTTCCTTCCATTGCCGAATGTCCAGACACTCACAATGAGGTGATTTTGTTAGTGTCTGTCAGACTATTCGATTCTCCAATACATTCCCAAACTAGTCTCAATTATATCTTGGGGTTTATCGCCTGGCAATTCAGATCCGCTTGTTTCTATATGCTCTCTGACTGATTTTTGTCGCATAATGCTGCGCACGTTTCTCCCTAAAAGCCCGTAGCATATTTTTTCCACTGGAAAGATGGTCATTCTGTTTCCCACCTCACCATAGATTGACCTAAGTTTTTGATCTCTTAAATATGAACTAAATTCTCAGAACTTGTCTGTTATCTAATCTGATTTGTGATTTGCACCTCAAACTTTCTTTGGTTTCTTCTTGGTTTCATCTTATTCCAAGGTTGCCTTCCTGGCGAACAATATTATTGCACCTCAAGCATGCGTATCTTCAACCTGGTAGTTCTTGAAATCTAAAATGGCCTATCCTTGCCTCCCTAATATCACGAAATGGATAGGGGAGCTGTCTAGGAAGCATTTTATTGCTGCTATGAGGGTAATCTTCATTACGCCTGTTATTGCTAAACACAAAAGGCTCTGTATCTTGTTCAGCTATAGTAGTTTCCTGTTGCATGTATGACCACCATAACAGAAATGCTTAAATGACCATATCCCTAAGCATTGTGAGGGTGGTCCATACATCATACTTGTTCTTAAAGCCCATGTTCTCCAATGGACTTTTCCAGTTAGCATAAGTGTTGTCTACGCCATGGTTTTAATTTTCTGAAGCTGTTTATTCCAAGTAAGCTTGATGTTATGAATTTTACTTCCTCAGAAAAGCATAAAATTTTAACAAAAGTCTGTTGCACTCGCCAGATGGTCACCCGTTATTTCGTTTTAAGCCATATTTCCCTGTGCTTTTTTGGTGTATTAATTTTTAAGCAGTTAAGGTGGAAAAAATACATCAATAAGCAACTCACTAAAATCAATTTCATAATTACCAGGTTTCTGTCTGTTAAATGCGAAGCAGTAAAATATCTAAAATCAGCGGCTTTGCATGTCGAGTCTTAATACTTCTTCTTTTGGAGAGTAATTGCATAATTATGATTAATATTCTTCCAAAAGTATTTCAACGGATTAAATAAATATGTAACGGTACCTAAAAAAAAAGCCGCATTCGGATGCAACCGCCGTTCCCTTTCCTTAAATTATGACCGCTATGTCGACTTAAACGTAAATTTAATGAATCCCGAAATGTGATTACCGAGAAAACGATTCGATTTCACGCTCGCCCACCGTTTAAGTCTCCGTTTTAAGGGGAAGAATCTCGGCCAGTTAGTTCGCGAGGTCCTCATGAACAGTTAATCTTATCACTTCTCACCCGATCGCTCGCTCGTTGAGCCACAAACGTAAAGAACGCGCATATAATGGCGAAATGAAAGCTCGTTATAATCCGCAATCATTTCCGAAGACGTAACATCTGCCAGCCGGCCGACCGCCTTGATCTTTCCTGCCACGACATCTCCGAAAGATTCTCTTAACGGCTGTATACGTCCGTGTTGCCTTATCTTTTTGGGTTTCTCTGCTTTCTGTATATACCATGTCAAGGCGTCCGTACGCGAATATTTTATCTCCGTTTTCTTTAATGGAGTGACTCTGCAGTCTAATAAAGACAAGATAACAGGCAATTCAATAAGCCCATTGAACTTATTGTGGAGAATGGAACGACGACTCGGAGACCCGAGAAGAACCGTTTGGCGTTGGTCTTAACTGAAACAGGTGGATTCCTACAGCTGCAATATTTTATTGAGCGCATTTTTAACCGATATCAAAGACTGGTAACATTTCTCGAACGGAATACCTTATGTCGTGTGGCGGATCTTAATTGTTCGCTTTTAAATGTGGAATTACTTAAGCATTCCACTATATCTCCCTTTTTCATTGTTTTCGTTTTTTCATGATCAAGCAATTACCCATATAAGTACTAAATTATTTGTTACGGCATTACTAAATCTAAAGGATTCTACGATGGTAATTGCAAGCCTACTTCTTATAATACCAGATAAGAAGGACTGGGAGAAGGGCAGTGCAATAAGAATGGACTCAAACTGGTATACAGACGATTCTAAAACGAACTATGCCGCAGGAGCTGGAATATATGCAAAGAAGCCTAATAAAGGTCATTCGGTAAGCTTCAGCAAAGATACAACATGCTGAGCTCTCTGCAATTTATCATTGTGCCAGAGAAATAGCTGGACTAAGTTAGACAAACGTGTCGCAATTTTGTCTAACAGCAGTTAACATGTAAAACGATTAGTAGCGTAAGTGTTGACGCTAAGAGAATTTCGAACTTTGTAAATGCCCTAAATGAGGAGGGTACCAAAGAAAATTAACACTGGCCTAGATTCCCAGTCATTCGTGTGTGAAGGGAAATGAAAAGGCGGACGATCTGACAAGGCCAGGCTCGTCAAAGTCATTCGTTAGAGCTGGCCCTTCTTTTGACACTACCGATGCGCAAATTAAGTCCATCAACGAATAGATACATAATAAGCCCAGATATTACTGGCAAAAGTCATCGGGATAGAGACAGGCAAAAGAGTTTCTAAAGGAACAGAGATCTGAATTTACTAAAGACCTACTGTGTAAAGACAGGAAGACTATTATAATGGTGGTAGGTCTGCTGACTGGTCACTGTAGACTAAATGGGGATGTGTACAACGTAAGTCTGTAGATGACGCCACTTCTTACAGATTTTGCCAACAGGAGGAAAAAACATCAACAACATTCACGTAAAAAAACAAGGTGTCTAGTAAAGGGCGTGGAGAATGCCACACCTAATAGATATACAAGGGAGCCACTCTCAAAGATGATAGGCTTAATTAAGTTGACAAAGTTTCAGGGAGTCTTCTAGGAAAAAGGGATTCGCAGTAGATTTGAAAAGGTCGTGGTGAAACAGGTCCGTCATCCCAACCCTAATCCAATCTAATCTAATCTAAGCCTCCTTCTTCCAGTGAACTTTCCACAATCGTCTACAATCGATACTAATGATTTCCTTTAGGATTGAAATACGTTTCTACGGAATTGTGGACTCCCTCACAGGAGGACTATTACCTGAAGTATTGAAAGTGTGTTTCACATTACTTCGGGCTGCGTCGTTTATTCTGCCTGTATTGGGGTCGCTCACCAAGTTGAACCAAGTGATTCAATACGGAACTATAATAAATAACTAAATAAATATTTATAAAATAAATTCTAAATAAATTACTACATACTGCGATCTAAGTCGTCTTTTTGTGCGCAGGACATAGTGTACGAACCGCGTAATATTCGCCCACGATTCCGCATTTTCCGTTATCCTCTGGGTAATCGAGTCTGGCAAGAATACCCTAATCTCAGCTTCAACTAACTCTCTCCGCTCTACCCACCTTCGGCATACAGGAAGGTATGATGAGCATCATCCTGTTCACTGGCAACTCACAGTGTGGACCTTCTCTGGACTAACCTCTTACGATGTAGCTCTTCTCTAAGAGCGTCTGCTCACGCTTCTGCGCTCGAATATCAGCTTTTGCTTGTGCCAGGACAGCCCACGTTGGCCATCAGCCTGCTAAAGTCTGCTATCAATTTCATCGTCTTATCTGCGGTATGAAGGACTCGGGGCCAAAATATCATCTGGGTGTCCATTAACACTTCAAGAAGTTTACCGTAGGGCGTACCAAGGCCTCCACATTTCCCACTTGAAACTGTATGATCGTATTTATTCACTTTTTAGTGAGAAAACGTACTAATTACTTAGGAATCACCAACATGAAAATAATTTTCCCCGAGTATTTTATTTTATTTTATATATTCTTGAGAAATAGAACCTTTGGGATAAACATCTATAGATTTTAAGCTAAAAGGGTGCAGGTATTTAAGATTTTATTCATTGAAGCACAAAACTGCATGCCGTCCTTCACTGCAAAAAAAAGATCCTAAAATATGTCCTCATTTATAAAGATTAATTCCTCTGGGGCGATTCTTATTAGTAGGTAGTGACAAATGGCCAAATAATTGAAGCTACAAAATGATGGGACTCTGGAAAATCGTCTAAGAAATTTCTTTCGAGTTAGGAGTCGATAAAAGCGCTGTGGAAGAATGGTAGAAAAACCACCCAGAAATTGAAAAAGATTTTCTTATGGAAAGACACACATTGGAGTAATGGAGGAAGCGTTTTGACACTCGACATTTAGTAATCAATGGTGACTCAGCACCACCAAATACAAAAGTTGTGGTTTCAGCAACCCAGCTTTCATGAGCCCTCAAAAAAAAAAGAAATTTCTCGTGAGTAAGACATCTAATTATGATTCAATAGGTTTAAATTACAAAATGTTGCCGATTTTGCTTGCAACAAACAACAAAGATGCTGCTGCAGGTTACAAGAACGGCAAAAACCGTGTTAGCATCCATGCTTAGATTGACCGTAACAAAAAAAGGGCAAAAACCCAATAGTGCTTAAAATAAAAAATAAAAAAATCCTCAATCAGGCAAAAGGTTGGATGAAATTGGCAATTCTCAAAACTTGGTTGCAGAAAGAATTTGTGGTAACTGAAGAATGGCCACGATAATAATGCTAATATTTCGGAAAGCGGAGATATTAATAGAATACGGTGTTTCGCCATTCGATTCCTCGTATTTTGATGTCCACCAGAATTAAATTTCCTC
This sequence comes from Protaetia brevitarsis, assembly GCA_004143645.1. Classification (NCBI taxonomy): domain Eukaryota; kingdom Metazoa; phylum Arthropoda; class Insecta; order Coleoptera; family Scarabaeidae; genus Protaetia; species Protaetia brevitarsis. The sequence continues at coordinate 823,132 of RXPK01000286.1, read as the reverse complement.
GCATTTAAAATGTCTTTTCCACAATTTCTTCTTTACGTCTTGCTACTATGTATGGAAGAATTAACAGAATGCAGAAGAACTGGTAGTAACTAGAGCATTTCGTTATTATATCATTTAATTGTATGACTTGCAAGTTATCTGAGATGCTAGGTCTTTAAATATTTACAATTGCCAATCGCATTTGAATTTAACTATTTATTAAGCAAAGTTTTCATTACTTTCATTCTTTTTATTAGACCTTATTAAAACGTAATAACTTATACACTTGGTCATTATCATAATTACATTAGTATTTGCATTAATCACAGATAAATAATGCAGGCATATGCATATGTAAATTAGTGCAACATAGACGACTTAATGGAAACCTATTGTAAACATATGATTGCTCTAAATTCCTACAATTTCAAACAAGTCGAACAATTAATTTACAAGATAAAAGGTTATTAAAATAATTCAATCTTATAAATATTATTGACAAATTGCAATGCAAATGTCGTTCAACTATACACACCTACATGCAAAAAAAAATCCGCAATCATGCGGCAATGACAGTTAGTTTGTTTGTGACGCCATTATGTGGTAAATTCCTATATCGCTATTTAAACAAAATTAATACATAGCTTGACATGTATTATTAACATAATCATGGTATTATGAATAAAACAACTTAAATAACTTGGAATATAAACATCCCACTTTTTGGTCTAAATTATCTTAGTTAAAGTAAATGACATGCAACATCTTTTCTTGCGCAAAAAGATATAGTATTCGCGTCGTTTGAAAGAAATTCATTGACATTCCAATGTGCTAAGTTAAAAGCGAGCCGCCAAGCCTGGAGCTTCTAACGAGCGGGTATGCAAATATTTCGTATATACTACTACTTAACGCCATCTATTAAATGCTTAAATAAACTTATCGAGTAGGTACTCTCGAAGGTTTTATGATATTTGCTTTTGTTGGTCGACAAAACGGTAATACGATATTATGTCTTTGAGTAAATAGTATAAATTGTAAAAATGACGATATTGATTCATCCCTAAGAGTTTATTTTAGTCAGAGCAAAAGGGAAATTCTTCATTTTCCATTGTATATATGCCCCTTTTTAGTATTAATTTGCTGGAATGTTTACAATAATCCCCAAATTCCAAAATAAAATATGCGACTGTAAAAGAGAAATGTAAAGTATTAGCACTAGACGGTGCTGGAACCATTCAGTCGAAATTTTGTTGTCCATAAAACATGTTTTACGTTCAGACATAAAAATATCATTTCCAAAGTATTCACTTTGTTGGCAATATCCTTTTCATCTGTGTTCTTCACTCGTAGTTCTCTCGCTTTATTTGAACACGCACGAAACCCCCAGTTTAAAACCGATCGGCAATTTTCTTAACCCCATAAGTATAACGCGCATAATTGAGCTATTCGCATGGCTCAATATCTCTTTTACACAGGGAAAATATTACATAAAGCACTATAAAAAATCGAACGATTATCGCGTAATTCCTCAGTATTCGCATTTCTATACCTACAGATGTAGATTGATCAAATAGCAATCGGTAATACAATACACAAGTCCCTCCAGCATCATTTGACAAGAAACAGAAGATCGGTAAAATATACAAATAAAGAAAGGTATACGTAAGACGTGTTTGTACCTTTATAGTGCGATTTCTTTCTCTTTCCGCGGTTAAATAGTGGCACCATATAATGCCCGTCGATAGAACTGACGACGCGAACATAGAAGTACAAATTGGATAACTATGTGGGATCTTCCTGGTTGTTGTGTGCCCAGCAATGTCTGTACCGACACGCATAACGGAATTTTCTTGTAGAGCGCCTGCTATTGGAAAAGAAATGTTGTACGAATGCAATCCTAGCTTCGCTTTAGATGTAATGTTGTTTCGAAAAGATAAATTATTAGTATATATAGTTTGCTTCTAAACAATAATTTAATTCTCGTGTTTTTATAATAAAAACAAATATCTTTAAACAGAAATATGTGTAAATAAAGCTTTAAACTCAAGAAAAGTGATATATTAGCAGATGCTTTAAAAGAGCATCTATTTTTGGTGGAGGTTTGGTAGACACCCTCTCACCATACTTCCTTGATTTATTCCTACAAAATAAATCAATAATAATGTGATACCTAACTAAGTTTATTAACATCTCTTTTGGGATCTCGATCATTGTAAGGAGACGCAAGTTCAAATCTCGGTTTGGTCTACTTTGACAACCCCTTTTTTTCGGGATGTTGATGGTGGCTACCCATCAACATCCCAAGCATTTCAAATTAGCCTAGACTTTATTACATCAAAAATTAATAAGCAATAGTAGTGAGATATAACGCTGCATAAAACTCGTACATTGCAAAAAATCACTAAACCACCCGCAATTGCTTACAGTTTAACACCGTAGCGTATAAATACTGATCTAACTACTAAATGAAAGCTACAAAATACGAAAATCAATGATATGGTAGCAAAATTTCAAAAAAAAAAAATCTGAAAATATCAAACTATGCACGCATCACTCCCTAAATAGCTTCTAGCTGCCCCAGACATCTTTAAAAATCAATAAACTACACGCAATTCCTTAAAATTTCATTACGACAGGAATTGTTAAATGGTAGTGGTTAAGTAAAAAGAAGCTACAAAATAAGAGAATTAGTGATATCGTAGAAGATTTCCAAGCAAACATTGAGGAAAACTGGAGACCCATCATGTTGAAACTACATTTCTAAGTTCACATCTACCAGGAGTGTTAGGATTTCATTTTCCAAAATATATTGATACATTTCGCCATTCAAGTTGCCTTCATTAATGTGGGAGCCGATGAGTATGTTCCTAATTATTCCACACCACACATTAGCACATAAAGGCTAAAGGTGTTCAAATTGGCGAAACCAATGCGGATTTTCAACACTTCAGTAATGTAAATTGTGGCCAAAATAAACAATTGCATTTGGTCACGATTTTGAAGAAAAAAAAAATCTACCTATAATTTTCTTTCCTACACTTCGAAATTGCTTGACTTTGACTTGATTAGAGTCAGTAGGGACGACCCTTTGTGCTGATTGTCGCTTCGATTTGGTCTCAAATGCATAAATCCAACTTTCGTCGTCAGTAATAATGTTGTAGACTGCTTTTGACTTACCGTTGTTGTCTTTTCTTAAAGTTGTTGTGCATCATTCAACACGCCGGACTTTTTGACCATGTGTTAAATTGTGAGATATGCAACGACAACACACCTTCCTTACTTCCAAGTAATAATGCAGGATGTTTTTAATAGCACTCATACTAATGCCCAAGTTGCTACTAATAATTCTGTAAGTAATTGGATTGGCTTCTTCAATCATTGATCGAATGGCAGCTTTCACAGCAAACTGCTCTGTTTTCTTTTAAGCAGAGTGAGTTGCTGAGTGCAGCTCTGTCGAACTTAAATTCATTGTATCATCTGTAAACAGTCCTCTGAAAAGGCGCTTCATCACCAAATGCAGCACGGAGCCGTTCTAGGCTTCGCAGATAGCCAGCTTTCAAATCATAATAAGTCATGGCTCTAAAATGTTCCCTTATTACGGGTCTTTTTCAGGCATTTCATTTGTTTTGACAACACATTGAAAGGTAGCTGTTGCAGTTTCGAAACAATTTTTGAAATAGTTGACCAAATTTGAAATGTCAAACTACAAAATAAAAGGCAATTGTTTGATAGTTCGTTTGATTTCCCACGGCCACTTGAACTATCAATTTTTTTTAGAAATTATCTGTGCTACTTCCTAATCTCCTACTAATATATTCACTCCATGAAAATGATTAAATATTTTTTGTGAACTGCTTCTTTTTCGCGATATTTCAAAGTTTCGAGTTAAAATAGGCACCCGGTAATAGGAACTAATTAACGTCTATTCAAATGTAATGAAATTCTAAACATAATTGTTACTATATTCATTACATTTAGATGTGGGAATAATTTTAAAAACTCACGGGCTCATGAAAAGGGAATAAGAACGTGAGTTTCTGCTTACCAAGCCTCTTTAGCATTCCTTCAAGAAGAAATTCACTTTCATCAGTATCGTGTCTCGAATATTATTTTCGATTCCCCCTAAGAGACATCACGCCTTTTAGGGGCCACCCGCTAAAGTCTCACTCAGCGACCACGGCGTAAATCGTAATTCAATCACTGCCGTGCACCTTTCATTAAGGTATGCTATCTGTTCGTTGTTAAATATATAATAAGTTGCTAACCATTGAACTAACGAAGGTATCATTTAATATCTGGAAGCATGCTGTAGTGATCCCATTTCCTAAAAAACAACAGGTACAAGAATATAAAGATTTAAGACCTATTAGTATACTGCCTACGATGTCGAAAATTCTTGAACGGGTTATGGAACATTAAATTCGCCTCCGAAAGGCATTGCTTCCCGATGTCCAATCTGGCTTTCGCGCTGGCCACAGCTGCACGACTGCCTTGCTACGTGTTGCCGATGATACCTTCGGAGCTTGTGATCAAGGCTTGGTCACTATTTTAGTATTATTAGATTACTCCAAAGCTTTTGATACTGTTGATCACGCAATGCTTCTGGATGTCCTAAGGGCGAAGAGTTTTAGTAATGACGCATTGGCTTTGTGGGGCAGTTTTCTTGTGAACAGGGGGCAGTAAATAAAACCAAATAAGGTTATTTCTCCGCCTCTGAGGCTTTTGCAGGGTGTGCCACAGGGTCGTATACTAAGCCCGATTCTGTTTTCTCTATATATTTCTTCATTCCTCGAACAGGTTCATTATACGAAAATTCATTTCTACGCAGACAACTGTTTATTCATTTGAACCGTCGGATTGGGCTGAGGCTGTCACCAAATTCAATTCTGATTTGGCGCGGATACATGCGACATCCACTGTTTACGGTTTACAAATTGATCCTGTTAAATCCCAAGTTAATTTTTTGGAAACCTCGACTCATGTAGTACTCTAAAAGACACATTAGCATTCAAATAAACGGTAATATTTTACCGGTTATAGTAGTGCTAAGAATTCAGGATTGACTGTGGATAGAACACTTCGTTTTCGTGAACATATTGCACGTTCTCTACAAACTTCTTATACCTCATTAAAGAAACTTTACCCACATCGGATAATACTTGATAAATCGATCAAAAAGAAGCTGTGTGATTCGTGTGTTGTCTCGCCTGTCATACTGTGCGAAAATTTATCATCCATGCTTAGACAAGGAAACAACGTACCGTATCCAAAAACTGCAGAATGCATGTGTACGGTACATTCATGGGATCAGGAAATATGATCATGTCTCCTATAAATTAAAAGAAACATATTCATATTATTAAAAAAAATGATTTAGTGAACTTTTGAAAATATAGTTACCATAACAAATACGATCCATGGGCTAATGTAGAATGATTTGTTATAACAATGAAAACTAATTTATTTATAATGAATCTTGTTACTACTTAATCAAAAGTTGTAAATAATATTTTATCATAACAATGACACATTTCGTTCTCTCGATGAAAATTCACTCAAAGAATATAGATTATTGATATCACGTCCAGTATTTTTCTCAGTGTGGACACCGGGTATGTAAACTAATTAATGTACGTTCAAGTGTAATAAATTCTAACAGTAATTGTTATTATATTCATTATATTTGGATGTTGGGAGAATTTTGACTTAAAAAAAAACCGTAAAATATAGGAGGTTGGATGTTATATTATTACTAAGGAATTTAATATATCATGTAATCATAAACAGATTCGTTATAACAAAAAAGAAGTATGTATAGATATATATATGTGCCCAAGCAAAATCATAAATTGACCATAAAAGAATATTACCAAACATGTAAGATTAAAAATTCCTAATTACTTCTTAATATCTAAATATATCCCGAACCGGCGAATTGACGCAACTTCGAGATGTATAGCGGGAAGAGATAATAAGAAATTTCATAACACAAGAGAGTACTTTTTATTACAGCGACTTTTATGAATTCCTCTCCGAATTATTGCATGAAATTACGTACGCACTACACCGCCACGATAAAAATAAAAGCGCCTCGGGCGACGTTCAGATTTTTCATGCATCAGCCTACTCCGCTCCGAACGAACGGTTTATTGGAAAGATTCACGAGAAAAATGTAATATAACGATATTACGGGAATGAAAAAGAAACGAGGACGTGCAACTCTAAATTCTTCCTTCTGTCCTCCTCCGCCCCGTCGGCCGTCTCCCTGCCTCGCGCGCCAGAGGTGCACAACCTCTTCCGGTGATGGTCACGCCACGTGCTTAACGGCAGAAAATTCGGCCCATCATCCCAGAAAAACGAGGAAGGAAAAAAGTGTGCAGAAAAAAATAAATTAAGAGATCGTTTAAGAAAAGACGATCGGCCGCCGCGACCAAAGGCCCACCGTCTCCATCGACCAATGATAGACTCCGCGAGTTATAAATATTTGATGTTCCACCTGCCATCATCGAGTAGTGGTACAGCCCCACCACAAGGTACTTCTTGCAGACCTGTAGCAGGAAAAGAAGCAGTTCGTCGCTCGGCAAAGCATTTCTGTTGTGGTTGTGACCGTGAAAACAACGCCAAAAGACAAGGCCAAGGACAGATTGCACCATCGACAGTGTCAGTGTCTAAACGCAACTCGTACGTAACGCACGTAACACACGAGGTCGCGGACTCCCAAGAGTACGACAGAAGAGAACTTGTCTCGTATTCGTTCGCTGTTACCGTTGCCCGGAATCGACTCTTCGACGACGGCCACTATCGCAATTATCCGGTGCTTACGCGTGGATAACTGGTAAGTGCGTTAAACTACTGGACATTGCGGTATCCTATACGAAAAGGCACGCTTGCGTAACAGAACCTAATATAAACCTATACAGAGGTATTACAGAAAATTATAAAATCAATGATGTTTGTTGGAAAAATATATATTGGAACCATTAAATATATAGGAGTTATCCAAACTTCTTGCATCTCAAGCAACACCAGACAAAAATTACTCAATTCTTCAAATTAATTATAATGCCAATTGAAATAATTTAAAATAATAAAATTTCCCACAGCATCACCTCCTTAGTAAACTGGTATCTTCTGCTGTATAACGAGGATAACTAGATCCATGGGACTTACATATTTTTTTTCCAATGTTGTACACCACCAAGAGTGATTCATAGAGCCAAGCAAGGGTGAAAATATAATACCAAATCAAATAAACAAAAAAAACCAAAAAGAGCAAACTGAAATGGAAAAGTTAAATTTCTCACAGCATCACCTCCTAAAGCTTAGCATGAGGATAAAACAAAATCTGTAGGATTTATCATTCTCCCATGTTGTACACTACAAGAAATAATTTATAGAACTTGGCGATTTAAAATAATAATAACCAAATAAAGACCCAAAGAATCACTTAAATTCGTCACAGCATCACTTCCATAGTGAACTTGTAATTTCTGCTACTCGACCCAGAAATATCCAGAAATATGTTCAAACTCTGGATTCATTCATCATGTCTATGGATACTAAATGGGAATCAATAAAATTCCATTTTGCACATCCAAATAGTTAAATTATTATCTAGGCCTAACAAAATTATTTCTAACTATATGGCAGCAATAATAAGACTTGGAAAAGACAGAGAAGTTAAGCTAGGAAATAGGGTAATAAATGAAAGTTATGCATTTTAAAACAGATTTATGTTAGTGTTTCGTTTTATTTGGAGTATAACTTAGGTGAAAGAACTAAAAAGTTTCAATGTAACTTTTCGATCTGATTTATGTCTTTTTCAAACAATATAAAAAGACCAACACTTATTGAGTGTCTGTTACAACATTCAGATAATAATTGGTGCCCAATAAGTTTTGGACTTTTTAAGTATTAGGTACTATTCAGATTGTTCGAAAAAGGCATAAATTAAATGGCAAAATGTTTGCATTTAAACTTTTGGTTTTTTTACCCCTCTTCATACCCCAAATAAGATTAATGACTAATATTGTATTTTTTGGCAAAACAGCTCTCAATAAAAAAGACAATTTTAAACAAACTACGTTCATGGCATGAAATGTAAAATTTTGATGATATTCTCATGAAAAGTGGATTATCTTATCTAATAAGATTATAATATTTTATAACAAATCCAAATTATCAATATTTTAATGATTTTTGTGGATAACATTTCGTGTAACACATTTTTACTTATAAAAATTTCATTAAAAATTAAATTAATTGTTATTATATTAATTAATTATTAATATTATTGGTTGTATTTTATTTGGTGTCCTCCCATAAATTACTATTTTGGCATCAAAAGTTACTTAGTTAAACAAAAAAGAAATTAAAGCAAAAATAATAACAAAATAATCTTTTGAATCGCTAGACAAAAATTATACAATTTAAAAATTAATTTTGAATATAATCAAAATTATAATTTAAATTCTTTATTGCTTCGTCTCGTTAGTAAAACTTGTGCTGTAGAGTGAGCCTAGATGTTGGTATTGCGCGCCACTAAAAGCAATTCATAAACTGTGATAAGGGTTAAAATATAATACATCAAATCCAATAAATTATGAACCTAAAATATCACTAAAGCATCACTTTCACAGTAAACTGACAATTTCTGCTACTTGCCCATAAATATGCAGAAGTATGTTTAAACTCTGGATTCGTTCATTACTTCTATGGGTACTAAATTGGAATCAATGAAATTCCATTTTCTTTACACAAATAGTTAAACTATTATCTAGCACCAACAAAATTATTTCTAAGTACGTGGAAGCAATAATAAAATTTGCAATAGATGCAACTTAAGCTGGTGATAAATGAAAGTTATGCATTTTAAAACAATTTTAAATAGACATGGTTCATGGCATGAAATATAAAATTTTGCAAATATTCTTATAGAGTATCTAATAAGTTTATAAGGCTTTATAACAAATTTTTTTATTTATAAGAACACATTTTTACTTATAAAAATTTCATTGCAAGTTATATTAAATAATATCGTTGGTTTTATTTTATTGGATGTTCTCCGATAAATTATTATTTTGATATTAAAAATTATTTAACTAAATAAAAAAAAAAACTAATAAAATTTGCGAGAAAATCAAGACAACGAATTCTTAAATATAATCATTATAAATGCCATTAAAATTACAAAATGATGTAAGTATTATGTATATATTAGATCGATAGAAGTAATCAGAACTTTTGCATCTTAAGCATTGCCAGGCAAAAATTATATAATTTTCAAATTAATTTTAAAACTAATCGAAATGATGATTTAAATTCTTCACAGCTTCTTTTACAAACGATACCTTCTGCTGTATAATGATCTAAGCAGATCTTTATTTTTACATTTTTGCCTATATCGTACGGCACCAGACGCAACTCATACAACTTAACAAGAGTTAAAATATATTACATCAAATCCAATAAATGATGAACCAAAAATATGACTTAAATCCTTTACAGGATCACTTTCACAGTCAATTGGCAATTTGTGCTACTTGCTCACAAATATCCAGAAATATGTTCAAAGTTTTTCTTCTCTGGATTCATTCTTCACTTCTTCGGATACTAAGTAAGAATCAATAAAATTCCATTTTACTCACCAAAACAGCTAAACTACACACGAGGTCTAATAAAATAGTTTCTAGTGAAAAAAAAATACAAGTTATTAATAAATGAAAATTATGCACTTTAAAACAAATTAAATAAACATAATTCATGGCAAGAATATAAGATTTTACAGATATTTTGACGCAAACTGGAGTATTTAATAAGATTATAAGAACAGACCAATTTTATTAATATTTTACTCTACTTTTTTATACGTCTTCACTTATAATAATTTCATTAAAAATCAAATTGTGGAATTAAGCTCTAATGTCCTTGGTTTCATTTTATTGAATGAAATCCGATAAATTATTATTTGGGCATAAGAGCTTCCTTAGCTGAACAAAAAGAAAAAAATATTATTAAAATGAATAAGAAAATTTAAACATAAGTAACGAATTCTAAGATATAATCACTATAATAAACTTCATTAAAATTCCACTATATATCAAAAATAAACATAGCTTTGCATTTTATTTTAATAATATTTTTATGAAGGCATAAATTCCTAACAAATTTATCTTTAGGAGCACATTAAATAATTTATTAGTTATTAGTGCTTGCAAAAAACTCGTTACTTATCAAGTATTTGTTTAATATTTTAAATTACCAATACTAAATAAAGAATAAAGTAAATAATGTAATAGAGCCTATAAAAGTGCCCAAGCAACTGGCTTAATCTATAACTGACTTATAAAATGTATTTATAAAGGTATCTGGAAAACTTCTAAGCTACTATACATTAAGATAAGTTCAATAGATTATATAACCCATTATAATCCCGTTTATACTTTAAAGAGTTGCATAAATCGTATTTTTTAGAGGGTTTCAAAAAAGGCAAGGACGTTGGATAAAGTATATCCTCCTAAAAGGAATTACGTTGAAAAAATAAAAAAAAAATCTGAAAAGTTTGCACTTAGATGCATAGAATCCCACCTTAAATTATTTCTTACGTTCTTTCCTATTTCTATAACACCAATGGTAGATTAAAATTTTATATAAATTTGATTGCAACTAATTCATGTCTAAATATTTGAAGTGCATAAAAAAGTGAGTTTCGTGCGCGAATTTCCCTTTGGGTCTACATTCAATGACATGAACGCGAATTTCTACAAAAAAACAATATGTATATATATTTTTAACATAGGCAATTTACAGATAAACTTTAAGTATCCCTCTACTCTTTTAAACACCTTTCACTCTTCGAATAAACAATTATTCTAGTTTTCTTATAGTTGCTGATGTTCAAAATCTTTGATCTCGCTATCTTGCTGTTATATTTCGTTGCCAAGTCTAATTTATTACTGCACATTAATGCCCTTCTTTCCGTAATGTATATGTTGTTATTATAAAATTGCGATATTTTCTTTCCTATGTGAATTGAAATGTTTTTTTTTTTTTTTAAGAAAGTGTATATATTGATTAACAACTTAATAGCATATAATTAAAATAATGAAGACTATTTAGTTGTTTAAATGTACCTCAACTGAAGAATAGAGCAGTAAAATATGTATGTAATAAGAAAAGAAATGCCTATAAAACATATATTTAAACAAGATAATTTCGATAGAACAACACTAATTAAATATATCTGTTACTTTAATATTCATAAAAAAACTGTATTTTATATATTAATTTTAACACATCAGAAATTCATTCATATAGATACAAAAATTTCACAGTTACACAATCTGATTTTATTTATTTCAAAAACGGATCATAAACTTCACCTTCATTTTTCTTACTTATGCACGCAGCAAATTAGTAACGCAACATTCTTATATCAGCATACATACACGCAGTTTCGAAAACGTATACACGTGAAGAATTAAAACGGTAACGAAACGCAAATATTACCACGAAATGAATAAATGCATGCACATAATAACGTTACGTAAACCTGTTACAAATAGGAAGTCGATGATGTCGCGATACCTTTTTTTTAATTATGTAATTAAAGCTGCAAAGGAGGTATTTATTAAGCACTGATGAATTAAATATTAAATATATAAGCGGGAACTAAGCGATTCCATCTCGAGCTGGTGAAGCAAAAACCTAAATAAATGAAAGAGAAACCGATAAATTGACTCCAATACCTACAGATCCTTCGTGAAGTCGTACGGTTGGATGGTATATATTTTGAAGTGAATCGCTATTAAGAAGCTGTAATAACTCCTTAAGGAAGAACGAAAAAAGACTGTTTGATAAATACGCGGTAACACTGAAGGCATTCCAATTTCCGTTTAAAGCAGATTATTAGTGTGGTATATATAAAATATTTTAAGAACAAGTCGGTAGTATAAATCGCAATATAATTATTTATAGCACAAAGCAGCTCTATTAAGAGATGGTAGTGTATTACACGAAAAAGAACATAGGTACTCTGGGCGCTTATTAAAATTTCAAACCACATAATTTTTATGCTATATCAGGAAGTTCTCAACATCCGTTAATACAAAGTGTGTATTGTTGTTGAAGAAAGGGTATAGCGTTTTAAAAATTCTATTCATTTCAGTGTGGATATTATAGAGATTTGTTAAACGTTGCTCGTATTCGACATATGAATGAATATCATTTGGTGTAGTTGTTGTATAGCAAACAAAAACTTATGGATGTTCTATTGTAGCTGCTGTATATGAATAGAAAAATTGTTGTGCATTTTAATGCGTAGTGCCTGGATTTTTAGGCACAAGATGTGTGAGACAAAAACGCATAATAATTATTTAAAAAAAATACTTTAAATAATTTCAAGATACAGTGAAAAAAAGCAGTAAATAGAACACGTGGTAATAACATCGTTTTACCTTATTTTGTTTAATCTGTACCTTGCAGGTTAAATTTGCAAAATTTACTTGTTTCGATCAATGTTCTACAAATAATTTTTTTTAATAAATGTAATTTATTTATTTAAACTGAAAAATAGGTATTTCTTGCTGAAATTTTGTACAGCAGAAACTCATTCTATATAACTTTTTTTAAATATATCATGAACAACAAGGAATTTAATAATTCGACATTGAAAACTATAGATTAGCTGTGTTTCTCTAGTGCAGTTGCCTTAACATGACATAACAAGTTGACGCTATAGCTTAGACTCTCTAAGGCAGCATCATGATAAAATAGAATTTATCTTTTCCTGAAAAGGATATAGAATCGAATACAAACTCTGAACAGTTACATAATAAATTGGTTAAAAATATGAAAGCTAATTTGATTTTGCTGCATACTATAAGTAAAATTCATGTTGATTTTATTGATATTTATAAGGAATACAAAAAATATACAGGCTAGCAGTCTTCAAAGCTAACATGGATGAATACAACAGAGTAACTTAATATTGCATTCCAGTAACGTCTAAAAAACTGCATGGTCTATTCTTAAATTTGATGAAGTTCAAACTGCTGCCACTGAAATTCGGACAAGCAAACTTAATAACTGTATATCTTTGATTATCCCTAATTACGTGAATATGTGATAAATAAAATAAAAAATAGTTAGTGATTGTCTTCATCAGGCTGTAGCGCGATCCCATAATAGTCAGTAATAAAAGCTCAGAAAACAGCGTAAGAATTTGAAATGTATATGTGTTTGCTAATCCGGACAAAATTAGAACAACAATGGAAAGTGAATTAACTAGGTTTTTTTTAACGTTTTGTCTTCGTTAAGTATATACGTATAAATGTTACTGAGATTTTGAATGTCTGTTTTTGAAGTTAATTGAATTATTGTACTTGTTGACGTAATACATTTCCAAGAACAATCTTTATACAATTATACAACTTTCACAATTATATGAAGTATTGATGCTATGTGAAGATAAGGCTGTTTCACCAGACTTGGGAACACAATCCAGTTCGTGTTGTCTAAGGCGATTTTTTAAATATTATGACGTTTGTCCAATGTAAATGGAATAACAGTAGATGATACCAGATTTTAAAGTAGGTGGAGTTCTTGATTTTCCTCTATTAAACGATTTATTTATGGTTTTTATAAATATACATTATTAATAAATAATATTTTCGGGGGAGAGACCTTGAATGAAAGGAAATCTATTGTAAGACACTACAGTGTCTGAAGTTGCCAGGTTATCAGGCATCGGTTCAACGTTAAGTGCAACATTGAGAGGGGTGCTTTAGGGTGGCCAGACTCAGAAGATTCAAGATCCAGACTAGAAACGAACGAGTTAAATAGAATTTCCTTAAGAAGACCTCTGGGATAACCATTATTAATAAAAACTTAGTAATTTCTGTTAATATTCTTATTCCTAAATAAAACGTTTGAAATTTTAGTAATTCTATTCTTCATAGCCTTTATGATATTAATTTTCAGAGAGATGGGGTGGTTTGTGAAGTAGTTTAAATATCTGCCGGAAAAGGTAGGTTTAGTGTACCAGTCAAGGAATAGCATTAGAGTACCATAAATGACTTAATAACTTTTCCTACACCTTCTCAGCAATTTTTAGTTGTCCTTTTTTATAAATCTAGTCGTTTCAAAAATCTAAAATCATTAAGAGGAGCTCGGATTTCATTGGCAGTTCTTCGGTGTTATTCAGACTCATTTGTTCTTTAAATAAAAATATCTTTAAACAATAGATTCCCTTTGTATCCACCTAGCTCTACGGTAAACAATGGTGTGTTTAAACTTTATACCGCTTGGTGTGTTCTCCCTAAAAAAAAAAAAAAAAAAAAATAACTAACTCTAATAATTTTTTTTTCGAGGAAAAACATGTTTTTTATGTGCGAAGACAAAAATATCCGCTCTAACGTTATGCAAGGTTCCACGAACATCATTGCCTGAATTCTAGACAGAAAACTAGCTATTATCAATATTTTTCCAGTTTTTTTTTATCGTTTAAAAATGCGTATATTGCACCAGTCTAGCTGAAAAGTTTTGATTTCTCAAAGGCTGTTGCAAATATAATTTCATGGACATAGTGTTTGCAAGCCAGAAAAAGGATATGCCTTTTTAATTTTTCTTTAATTTAATGTAAACATGTTAAAAGGACGTTAAAAATTTCAATGTCATTGCGGCACGTGTTATCGTAGTTCAATCTTGCTAAAAATCTATGCGCGATGTTTTTTACGTAGATTTACACAAACTTACAGGGTATTCATTCAAGGGTTTGCCCTAGAAATAAGAACCACCCTAATGCCCATAACCTAATAGAAATGATTTTGTTAGACAAAGTTGATATGGCATTCGCCAGATACTGGTGACTATCATGTTTTAGAATGATCGGGAATCTGCGATCTTTCGCTTCCATTAAATTTCACAATGAACTTCCTATTGACTAGAAAGAATTTGAGTGGAATGTGGGGGCGGGCACTTTACTATGAAAATTTCTACATTAAGGTATGTAAATATTAGGGATATAATATGCATATTTCATCTGAAATTCCATTCAATATATACCATATAGCATTAAGGACATTATCTTTAATACATTAGTATTATTAAAGGAGTTTTTACTGAATATTCTTAGCGTTTTATTATCATTGCTCTTTTTTATCTTCTCCTGCAATTAGTTCTACATTACTGGACAAATAAAGCATATCATTACTGACGTAGAAGAAAATAATTTTACAGAAAACTTAACTTAAAGCAACTTAATTTAAAATGACGGAAAATAATAAATCTAAAACTGGTTTTTATGGTATTTTATACTCAATGGACGTCAAAATCAAATAAAGCTCGCTTATCAATTTACTCTCTTGATTAAACACCACATACGAATACAAATATGAGTTCATCGAAACGTGAATATCGTTATATCACTACACAGACATATTTTGCCGTGTGTGTGTTTCCACGACGCGACGCGCCTATATTTCAATGCACTTTTACGCGGGCGACACAATTTTTCAATCACAACCGATAGCAAAACCGTATACCGCCGCATTTCTATTATTTATGCACATCTGGACTTCATCGGAACGTTAAGCTTTACATACATACATATGTACATACATATATTGTGAAGCTATTGTTCCGCGGGACACGATTTCAAACCAGGTTACACAATTTTATTCCGCGAGGCAAGGATTGAACATATTCCCAGATAAAAATATTATTATCGAAAGTAATATTTCCTGGTTAGGATGTTTGAGGAAGTGAGTCTATTATTTACGAAAATAAAAGCGATTCAAAATCCGTGACTTCTTAAAATCGTCGGGTGCGAAATGTTCTCTTAATTAAGATCTTGATATACGTCAAGGTTGGAGAAACATGAGGATTATAAACAGTATTTATATTCATGTTTTTTTTTCCTCTCGCCTAATTATATCTATCGTTAGAAATGAGATCTAAAGGCTATAAAAAAAGGGAATGATGCAACAATATTCTTCCACACTTCCTGTATTTTGTAATTGAAATCTGTATTCAATTTAAATTTTATTTCACGACTTGGCATTTAGTAGGTACCGCTTTTAATTGGTGGAATCGTCTACAGATATATTGAGAACACTTTTTGGTCAAATTAAATATAAATATTATTATATTGTGCTTCAGTAATATAATACATTGCCGGGATTATCACTATTTTATTCCTTCTGCATTATGACATCTCTTAATTGGAAAAATCTACATAATCATTATAAAAACCTAAAGCAATCAACAAAATATCTCCATCGGATGAGTTCATTTACTAGATACCAACATAAAATTGTCAACATTAATTCTAACATATAGACACGCCAACAAGCCCACTTATAATTTCTTTTTCTAAAACCTTGGCGGTATGGACACACCTTAGCAATATATTTAGATCAAATATAGTTTTTTTTGATCATCTTTTTTTATTCAAATTAATATCCCCGCATTTTTAAAATTACTATCAGATTGCTTTAAAGCTAAATTAAACATTTTTTAATTCTAAAACACTCCATATTAAGAGTTACATCAAATAGGAAATCAATTTAACAATAACTTTGACTTATTTTAAATACACTTGTGTATGAAATTAACTATAATAATTTCTGTTTATTTTGTATACGTTTTATGTGTCAATTTTTTTTATTTATTTATTTAGGATCAAAGTTGCATTGATTTAACAAACAGTCCCTAGATGTGCTAACTTCTTCATAATACTTTAAGAAGTTGGCAGTGTGGATAGCTAACGCTGTACAGAAATTTGGACAACAAACTGTGTTACCGTTAGCTCTAATTTATTAATGATTTCTCTTTTTTTTTTGATTGCCATAGACTTGCATTTTTCATCCTTCCTTTGTGTTTATATATTTACTCTCAATGCACTTATAAGAAATTATTATTGTGATATGGCAAATTATTTTGTATGAAATAAAATTATATAGAAACTATCTTATAATACTTTATTGAAAGTAATACTTGGTACAAAATAGATTATTTTCTTATACATTGGATCAGGATATTGTAAAAGGCTGCAGCGTTTTTCAGTATCATTCCTTAACACCTGCTTTTTTTTCATCTCAATGATTTGATGAAGATTCTAAGAACAAATTTTATTGTTAGTACTTACTAACAATTTAGTAGTAATATTTCAATAATACTGGGGTGTATGGTATCCGGTAGATAAAGATAATTTATTTTTATAATCATAAACTAACAAATAAAACATAAATACCGCAATATGACAAAGAAAGTTGTTTTGTACTTCTGTTCCAGATGGTTTCAATAGCTTTCGACTAAGTCTAATCAGAATGGCGTAAAGAGGCTAGGTAAAAAAAAAAAAAAAAAGCAGCTGCTACTAAAACATTAAATATTAATAACATCTCACAAATTATTTATTTTTTATCATTTCTTAAAACAACGTTGTATTTAAGTAATACAAGATTTTGGTAAGATACAGCATGCAAGAGAGAATGAAATGTTATACGTAGCATTAAAAGCAATTAGTACTTAAATAATATACAGCTGCTTACGGTCAAATATTTTTATATTATCATTTATTATTTCTACATCAGTTCTTCAGATCCCCAATCTGTTAATAACTATGGTAGGTACATACATATCTATAACTGCTTTTATAATGAATACCAATAATAAGGAAACATACAAATACGGTACATACAGGTTTTATGATTTCACTAAACACTAACCACTTATAAAGGCGCAGTTATAAGCAAAAATTAAAAACGCTATTAAACAAATTATTTCGTATGATGAAAAAAAATACAATGCAATTAGAACATATTTGTACTGGTAAAATAGAACAAAACCAGACGAGAAGCCAGGCTTGAAAAGTCAAAATTTCGTAATTTTAATGTCGTTAATAGAGCCAAAAAAGTTGAGATTTGGAGTATGTATTAATAAATCACGATTTTCGATCGAAATTATTACGATAATACTAAAACTGCACGTTTTCTTCATTTATATTTTTGCATTTTACGATCATGTGTTTCTGGCGAACAGATAATTAGGTACTAAATGTATTCATAATGTAGTTGGGTCGTTTCAATATCGTACAAAATCCTATGCCTCACTAAACTAAATTTCAATCATTACTTTTAGGAAAATAAAAGCAATAACCGCAGGTAAAGAGAACCGAGAACATCCTACAAGTTGAATCGGTCAATCAATTTTCAATATAATATTAAATGTCGGCAAGAGCTATTGAATAATGTGGGTAATGCAGATTGCTGTTGAATGCTATTGTTTATAATACATATAAATACTGCAAATATGGGAAATAAAGAAAAATGTTTGTTAAAACTTTTAATATAAAAATGTTTTTGTTTCAAAAATGTGATACTGTCATTCCAGATATTCATTTTTCCTTTTTCTTAATAAACATTTTATCAAAACCTTTTTCTCAGTGTGGAATCGTTCTAGAATTACATTTTCATCGTCTAAACCGCTCGATCGGCAATGGCGATAGTCCCGCGAATGAGGGAGGTGATCGCCTGGTAATTACCACAAGGAAGTGTCAAGTGTAAGACACAATATATGCTCCGTTCATGTGACCCTCGGCCGAGCCAGTTCCTTCCAAAGATCGTGCGACCTGGTGCACCGCACTCCCACACGAGAGGAGCTGCTACCGACGGAGCTATTGCTCCGTATAACGGAGCACGCCATTCCTCTACTCGCTATAAAACCTCCATTATGTTGCGATCTCTAAACTAACTGGGGAATTGGAAAAAAATCCAGGCGCAGGCCTCCAACGGCGACGTGCGATATAAGAATTCGTTAAAGTTAATTAAAGTTGTCAGTTAGCGTACCGTTCTTTACGTCAAAGAGAATCGATATACCCACACGTATTGGTGCTTGCGAGGAATGACACGCTGAGAAGCTATAACGCTTAGTAATCTCGATTATTATTGCGTTATGTATAGTGTAATTAAAATGAGATAAGTTATACTATTGAAAGAATCTCGATCGCATCAGCACATACTCGATATTCTTATGTAGTTTCGGGAAAAGTCTTAATCGAATACCCATTTTAACAATTATTGGCAGTGTATCTGATTTTAGTATTATATCTGTATGGAAATTAACCTCACGTATAATCATATTGAAATCAGTAACGGTATCTGAAGAAATTAGTCTCATTATAAAACCGTCCAATGGAACGACGTTGCTTATTACAAGCGCAAATTAAATTATTCCATTATTATCCTGCAAATAAATAATTCGAGTAAACGCAAATGTTTTGGCTCATTTCTCGGGGATTTTTGAAAACAGCACTCGAAGAAATCTGAATTAAAATTGCCGTTAACTGTTTCGAGGCTCTGAATTTTCATATTTGATAGAATTACTTAAAGAAAGGATAAATGTATCGTTCAAAGTTTATAACATTCTTAATGGCTTTTGCAATTTATTAAGCAATTCTTATTGCTTATTTTTCAAACTTGTACTAGCAGTTATAAAACTAGTTCTTTAATATAATATACTATTATTGGGGATTTGCGAGCGATAAAACAAGCTTTTGAGTACATTAGGGTAATTTTTGCTGATAAATCAATGCATTCAAAAATATACCAATGAAAACACAATTTAGTTATAATCAAGCTTTCTTGTTTTTATTACAATTTCAGGAGGATAACACTGAAAATTTAGAGCATTAATGAAACAATATAATTCAGAACAACTTACTTAACATCTGGTCATTAACAATACCAAACATTAGAAAGGTTATAAATAGTAAAAATACATGTTTAAATGTAAAAAAAGATGAGAGAACAAAGCAATTTGAAATTATGAAATATAAAATCTTTTCTAAATACCTTTGATTATCAGTCATGGCGTTCGAGATTCAAATCCTAGTCGTTTCAAAGGTGCAGGCGTAAAACAATAACTTTAGTATTAGCACATGACACAAAATTGGCGAGAGGCACCAATTTTAAGCAGTGACTGACGTTACAATTGGCCACAGTTTACTTGACACCGTCTTACCACATTTATCTTTTCCTACTTCGCTATCTGTTCAAATTACTGCAGAAGATAAACCTATAATGTTGCCAGGTGTTTATATAGCTTGTAGCAATCTTGGCATGTACATAAAATATGTGCAGTGAGTAAAATAGAAAAAAAGAAGAAAAAAAATAGTAAGGAGCTTAAATGGTGACAAACCGGCACATCCATATTAATTGCAATCAATCGTGTACTTTTAATCACTAAATGATATTCCTATGGAAAATGACTGAATTGATATGTATATATGCACATATATTCGCAATAAAGTTTTGCATACTGCATTGGTGTAATGTTCTAATTAAAACGGGATGATAAGACAGGAAGAGGCGTTTTTTGCTACTTTTGGAAACTTGTGGATGTAAGCGATCCCAGTGTAATAAGCATATTATTGTAATTATTCCAATGGCCATATTATATGGATATCTGATACGTGTTTGTTTTTACCCAACGAAGTAGTAGACGAGTGCAAAGTAGAGAAATCTGAACTTACAGGAGTTTACAGGAAGCTACCTACTGAATAATGGCAGAAAGATGATAGTAGCACTAACGATTGGGCGTTGTATACTAAACAAGCACATGCATACTATATGTCTGGCAAATGATGTTCGATGTAGATTTTCCCAAGATGAATCAGGAGCACGTCATAACAAGTGGCTGCACAAAGGAGCTACTCTCTTATATAAATGATTCCATTAAGAATCCAAAATTGTCCAAGATCGAAGATTATCGTCGAGAATAACGAAAATCATAATAGATTTGAAAAGGCAAGGACATAAGAGCATCTGATCAACCCAATCCTAATCTAATTTAGCAAAGATCGACGAAATATTGACATTTTACAGGCAATGAGCTTCAACTTTTTAGTCGTAGAAATCTAACAAACCATTAAGTTGCTATGGTCATTATAACATGATGTGTTGTAAGTTCTACCATAATTATAACAACTGTAGGGAGACCTAAAGCAATATGCACCTCCGTCCAGGTGTTTGATAGTCTCCTTTCACTATAGTCGACGCATTACGAACATGTTTGTCGAATATTAATCCGACATTAGGAAGTGTGCATTACCGTTGACCTTTGATGTCAAGGAAAGGAAATTTGCACTTGCGTGTATTCCTGGCAAGCGATAATAGTAGAGAAGATTTGGAATCATTGAAAGTTATATACACAGTTAAAATGACTAGGTTGTAAATTTAAGAGGACTTCCTGCATTTATATATAATAATATGTACTTATTTATGTAAATCGTAAATGATAGGAGTATTAAACTAAATGCAGAAAGTCTACGGAGGATTATTTTTTTCTTTCAAATAATAAGGTATTAATTTGATAATATTCAACGAAATAATCAAGTAAAATACAACAGAATTAGTTTAGATAGAAATTGAATTATATCATACATGCAACAAAAAGAGCATACATGCTTCATTAACGCGTACGTAAAGAACACCTTCTATTTGCACGTCTTTATTCGTGCTATTATGCACTCTCCCGGTGTTAAATCGTATACACCTCGTCACGGTCTTCATTTTCTGATAAAATAATCTCACATATCTACATTATACAAGCTAATACATGACAAAATGTCCGGATATCGTCATTCAGACGTTCGCAGCTTATCATCGGCTCCCTGTTATTTAATTGCGCAATGATACAGCGACAAATCGCTGATTAATAGCCGGACTATTGACGTCCACAGTGTGCCGCTAAGTAAGAAAAATATAACATAATAGAGTAGAGGTAGAGGTTGCTGTAATCATTAGATTAGATCATTCGCTTCCTTGAAAGCGCCCATTTACTTTTTGTTTTTCAGAATTAGATTAATGACGCAGGTACGACCAAAGCTTGTATGAAAGGAAAAGTGAAGGTTAATTACAGCAGACTGCAGCTATTTTCTTCACATATCCGTATTAGTTGTTGAGGAGAGAAAAGCTTTGTAGAACAGAGGTATTTACCTACAGGGATTTTTAAACCTTATACAATAGGTATTCATTACACGGTACACATATCACTTTTAAACAAAAAATACCAACGTCGCAGTATTCTGAAAGATAAACCGTTAAATTCCTGTGATTTATTTTACATCGTGAAACAGACCTTCCTTAATACGCGCATGCGCTTTCACAAACAAACAAAGCCCTAACAACATTCGTACAGCCGAGTCGACGTTAAGTAATTTAACCGTTTCCGGAAACCCCATCTCCACGCCCTCCTCTAGCTGCCAGCACCCTCCACGTCCCATTCTATTACACAGGCCGCGAAGCATCTTACTCACAGACCCCTAGACGGTGTTGCGCGCCATTTACAATTGCTTAGGAGTATATAATTGTGGATGTGTGTGTGCATGTACAGGAACCTCACACGCGAAGTAAATTAGCTTGGTTTATTAGTTTTGCAACTTAATTTTATCCGAGATGAGGCGAGACGAAAACGCATTAATCTCTCCAGAACAACAATAGCGGAGTAAGTGGAGGAGATACGCGCCTTGGTGTCGGCGTGAGATGCCACTGCTTCTTTCTAGAGTAAAGTGGCGCGTTGAGATTTCAAGAGATGACTAATAAAAGTAGACGTGCTGGGTATAATGCACCAAAACTAATTTGAGAGCAGAAATGCAGTAATAATTTCAGAGTTAATCGGCAAAAAGCTAGCATAGCGAACTTGTTGAATTACTACTGTGTAGAAACTGTTAAGTTACCATTAAATCATGGCAATTTACGTAGATATTAATATTTTGGTAATCATTCCTAAGTTTTAAAACAATAGTAACAGAAACACAGCCACTGAGTCAGAGACAAAATTTGATTGATAAGGAGACGTTTCCAAAAATATAATAATTTATTGACTTCATAATATATGAAAAAATACGTATCAGTTTCGTCGTATGCAATATACAGAGTAATCTACAGAAGCAAAACCAGTAACGTAATTCAGGCTCGACCAAAACACAATAGATTACCACAAGTTGTTCGCAGTAACCTTAACAATTTAAATTCGGATCCAAGTGAGAGTAAATCCAAAAAATTACTTTCACTTGCCTATGCGATTACGTTCTCTTCCACCTGATGATCCAGTGATCCAGAGCAAAGGTCTGATAATTATGAAAAGTTACGAATTCCCTTTTGTATTATTATTCACTAATAAACCATGATTGCACAACCAGACCTCCAGCTGATACAATAGCTTATTTATCTACTCTTCAATACATCTCGATCCTTGCCAAGCAAATTCATTGACGTATCAGCTGCTTAAAAACCTGAAATTGACGCCCACAATATTATCCGCATCATTTATATAGACTAAAAGAAAGAATCAAGTTATGTATCAACCCTTGTGGAACACCCAGTCCATTTCTTCGCCACGGAGCACACCCCTGCGTTTATGACCCTTAAGATTCTATTATAAAACAAATTAACCGTAGAAGTTGACCTGTTCTGCACAACACCTGTCACTCTTAGTAATAATCTCAAAACACTTTCAAAATCCAGACAGTTTTGCCAGGAAAGCATACTGAAAATCCTTTGAAAAAGTCAAAGTTCGAGGAACTGATCTGTAATTGCTTATATTTCGTTGTTACACAGAACTCGCTTCACTTAAAACCTTCGGCAAAACACCATCCAAAAGCAATAGATAGATTGAATATTGAAAGGGCTCAACAATAGTGTTTGCAACTCTTCTAACTACATTGCGTTTATGACCCTTAAGATTCTATTACAAAACGAATTAACCGTAGAAGTTGACCTGTTCTGCACAACACCTGTCACTCTTAGTAATAATCTCAAAACACTTTCAAAATCCAGACAGTTTTGCCAGGAAAGCATACTGAAAATCCTTCGAAAAAGTTGAAGTTCGAGGAACTGATCCGTAATTGCTTATATTTCGTTGTTACACAGAACTCGCTTCACTTAAAACCTTCGGCAAAACACCATCCAAAAGCAATAGATAGATTGAATATTGAAAGGGATCAACAATAGTGTTTGCAACTCTTCTAACTACATTAGATAACTTATAATTTTAGTTTATTTCCTGTATATTGTTTGAAAAGTGCATTTTTTATTAATTTTGCGGCACTGAATACAAAAATGACAAATTAAAAATTTACTTGCAGTTTTCAAGAACAAGTTCTTTTCATTTTATTTTTAACAAATCAATTAAGAAACAGGTAACAGTAGTCGCCAAGCATGGAAGCTTTTCATTTTTTCTGGTCCTTCTCTTGATTATATCTTTACGGAAGCATTCGCCATGCTGGTGTAGGTAATACAGCTGCGCAGTTTCCACAAAAAAAAAATTAGGTGAGAGTGTAGCAAATTGATCTTTAGAGACATTGCAACCCATTTCTTGATACGAAGACCATATTTTCAGTAAGAGTAACGTAATTACCAGCTTTTTTATTTCCCAAGAAATTAGTGACCACGAAATGAAAGTCATTCCAAGCATTTTTTTTATATCTCTTAGAGTGATGTCACATATTCGTCTTTTAGAATATTTGGATTTTGTGGCCCAACAAAAATATATACTTTAATTTTTGTTTCGCTAAGCCTTGGAAATTTCTGACGTAGATACTGAAAATCTGGCACATCTCTATTCAGTGCCTTAACAAGGCTCAATTTGATGTGTGGTAGGAACAAAATCTTTTTGAAGTCTACTAATATTGAACAGGCCAGCCTTGTCTTTTGTAATAAAGTGCCTTTGCCCGAATGTCTCATTTACACAAAAAAAAACAGCAAAACTTGGTATAGCCTATCTGCAACCCAAGTAAAAGTGCAACAACCTTTAAATCGTCGCAGATCGGCCATTGGTGCTCATCGTATTTTACGCTTGTTAATGGGTACTTCATATTATCGTATGAATCTGTTATAAATCTCAACAGCATATCCAACAGAAATAGACGATAGAATATTTACAACATGCAGTAGTACTACCTTTAAGCTCAATGTTGAACTGCCTATAAACAATTTCCATTCCTCTGGCTTATACTTTATATTTCAAGCTGCAAATGTTATTGCAGAAACCCATCTTCCATATCAAAAAAGTGGTACATGATGTTTACGAAAAACACACACACCGAAACTGCGTCTTGTAATAGGTGCCACTGCTGTCTTCAAGTCTTCATCCTAGTAATTCTGCATGACTTTTTGAAAGTTCTAGATCTCTCACGATTTCATTTAATTCTGAGTGAGTTAGTTTGCGCAGTTGGCGGTATGACGTGCTTGGTGTGAAATCAGGATCTCTTGATATTTATGGCGTATTTTCTATTTGATAAACCGCTGTATCTGATCCGTAAGGGAATGTTTCTGGGGGCTCTGGAATAGGAAAATTAGTACTATAGGGCACAAGTCTTATGGCAAATGGTATATTTGCATTGGTGATAACCGATTTTTTATATTGAATACCCAACACGAGGTATCATATAAGAATCATCCCCAGACCATTGGAGCAGCCTAGATCGTTCTTTTATGATTTAACTTCTGATTTCTCCGACCTGAAGCGTATGTATTACAGCAGATATGTGGCGCTCAATGTTTGTCTTGGTCTCCTATTTTGCAAACGAAATAAAGAACTTCTCCTAAACCCCTCACCACAAACTGCACTAAACTGGACGTAAATTTCGATAGCAAAGCTATCATCATCAGCAGATACACTGAACTCCAGTACCACAGTTTGGAGTATTTTTGAAATAAAGCTGATATACTTGTTGAATAAACCGCTCCTGAAACGCAAAAATCGCTTTACCATACACATAACAAGTGTGATCTGGATTGTTTACACACTTTGGAGATATCTTACTACGTCAACTATTCGATTTGACTTACTAACTTCGACTGACTAATACAAAGCGGGGGTAGCTGCTTATAAACCCAAATATGGCTTCTAGATTTTTAGGGAATATTCGAAAAGATTTGAACATTTTCTATTCAATTCAATTATATTCGCGCTAGTGCGTTTTTCATTTCTTTGTATATATAGGCTATTCAGTATATTACAAAGTGTTAATATATATACAGGGACAGATGACAACACATATCTCTAAAACTTATATTAAAAACATAAGATAATTTCCGGTTTTAGCGCACTGAAGATAGTAGATTTTAATTAACATTCATTTCGGCTGTTTACATTTAATATTGAATTTTACATTTAATATTCTTTAACAAATCGTAATTTTTCTATTATTGGAATCAAACGAAACAGTCTAAATAAACACCAGTGAATTCAATTTTGATTCTCTACAATTGAGAGGTTACTCCATTTCATCCTAACTTCTCCTACAAGGTAGATGACGTCTTGACCCCTGCACATACAACGTACGATGCTGAATGTGGATATTTATTGATTTCTGGTTTATTCTTCCGTTATTAAGAAATGCGATTGTTCCAACAATATTTTTAACCTCTTAGGGGTGACACATGGCACGTATTTGAGATCCTAATGGTTCTTTATGAAATTTATTTCGGTTAGATGAGGTTTAATTCTTGAAATTATGAAATATTATGCCATAGGGTGTGCCACTAGGTAATAATTTAGCTCCATTAATATTTATTGTTTATTTCTGTTAATGAATTATACCTAGGAACTCAATATAAAAGTGTTATAGGTATATATTTAACGGTAGAATAGGCTGTAATGGGTTTCACATTTCTGCTATTGTCGTCAGAGAAAGAGAACGACAAACCGTTCGCCGTACGATCCGTGGTAACCGATAACAGTTAAGTCTGCGGAAGAAGCGACTCTGTATCGTAATGCGATTGAACGTAGTTGGAATAAAAAAAAAACCCGGCACCGACCGAGGATAACGTGCGAGACTTGCATCGTCGCCCGAGGTGTATTAACAGTCTTAAGTTCTATACGTTTATACGTTATAAGTATTAGAGGTTACTTGGCCAAGGTTCCGCGGAAAGAATCGTCCGACCACACTTTATATCAAGGAGTGAGTAATGCTATACTAATACACGAGGCTCGAAAGCGTTCGCCGTTTAGAGACGGGAAGAAGACGTTAAGTAGGTGTTTATTTATAATTTTATCCTTATCCCAGTGACGCCCACTTCAGTTAAAATGCGGACACCTTTATATAAGTTATTCGCGAGACGCACGTTACGATAACACACACACAGACGCGCGAACCTACGCGACGCGTATAAAGCGTGTACATACGTATATTGGTCAAACCGGTCACATAAAGAAATACAGTTAACTGTTTCGGTATCCCCGTAAGGCGTTATTGTTGCTGTACGCCTGGATGGTATTCGAACGTCGTTGAACTTTTATTGCATAACGCTCACGGAGGGACCGTCATGGTCATGGGATTTTCAATTTCCGAACGATCAGCAGTAAAAATTTTAATCGCAGGTATTAAACGGTGGTGGTGGACTATTTTCCTTTTTACTGTTTGTTGGCTCGAAAGCGTTAGCTGCTAATCGTTTTCTTTGAAAAACGCCTATGATGGTGTAAATTAATTGGTAATTGTATGGGATGCAATCATTATAGATGCCAAATACGGCGTACACCAGAAAACGCGGTTCCCGAGGGCGAGGAATTAATTGCAGTTAAACACGAATATTATGCCATCTCCCACAGCGCACCGGACAATTTACGCTTGTTTGGTATAACGGCGAAATGAATATTTTATTTTATAGCCGTAAATAAGCGAGCTTATGATCAATTTTTAATATGCGGCATTTTTATGAGTGGTAATAACAAGTTTTGTCTTTGGAGAAAATTGCAAGCTGAAAGTAATTGTATAGTGCATCCAGAAAAAAAAAAAAACTTCTAATACAACCCAGATTATAGGAAAAATATAATACTGATCATCAGCGGCACCTAGTGAATACGCCATCTGGTGTCTGCAATGAACGAATTCACACGAAGTGAATTCCTAACATTGTTGTGTATCACACGATAGCATACGAAGAACTTCGATCATTATCAGAGCCCTTGTTTGTTACTGCAGTAAATTACTTTTATAAAGGAATTTAATACAATCTGTTTAATATCCATCATTAAGAAGGTAAAGAATAGAAAAACTGGTCCACTTTCTCACAAAATTCTTTAATGAAAGCTACCGATTTCGTCCGTACACGGACATCCTCAAGCAAATTAATGAAGCATCCAATGATGAGAATTATAACAATAAAAGTGAAATCAACACTTAAAATAGTTAATAAATGACCTTTGCAATTTTTTTTCTTTAAATAAAATAAAGTAATGTTAAGTTAAAAAAAAACCTTGGTAAAAAAATCAATTTACAAACATGCAAGGGTAGGGAAAACAAAAACTATAAATCTACAAGAAAAGAAACATGCACCCCATATACACAAACCAGTGACACCTGTCATCTGTCAAGCAACATTTGAAATGTTGGCGTTGCCTCAAAAACAAACTGGGATTAATGGATAAATCTCTGTCAGCAATTTGCTGTCTCACAATTTCTAACGCCTCCAAGTTATTAAGTAGGTTGCCTATTTTACAGTATGTAAATTATGAAAACCATCATCGATATTAAAGATATGGCTGTTATCTTTAAAATGTTTCTCAAACAAGGATTCACTGCTGAAGCCAAACTTGGAACATCTCAAATGCTCCCTAATCCGGATTCCAACACTTCTAAAGGTTCTACGGATATAATTAAATAGGGAATCATTAAAAGCTTAAAAACACCTTTTTTTCAATAGAGGATCTATCTTGCCTTTGTTATTGATGATCTGATCTCTCAAAGGGCTCAATGAGATGTGGAAATATGGTCTTAAAACATTGCCAGTTTTATATGAGAACGGGCTTACATATGGTATTGAAATTTAATATTTCTCTTCAGCCGTTGACAAAACACATGGTACATCCAAGTAAGCTAACTTTTCTCCTTTTTTTTTAATTAAATTTTATATGACAAAGGGCTTACGTATAATATTTAAATATAATATTTCTCTTCAGTCGTTGACAAAATACATGGTACATTTTCTCTTTTTTATTCGCGATTAATGTGGAATATTGGATAATGGATTATCAGTTAAACGTACTTTTTAATTCTATGAAACCGTAATATGAAACGACACATTAAATATATTTTATTGCAGATATAATACCAAAGATGGTGCATCTAGCATTTCACTATTATATCTGACACGTTTCCAAGCCATACATATCTGACTTGTGATCGCTTCAGGCGGCCAAAAACCGCCTCATTCGCTAGTCCTCTCGATGGAAGCAGCATTTGAAGTAATCCAAATGCGTCGCAGTTTCACGAGGAGGATTAGTGATCTGAGAAACGTCAGGCTACCATGTAGCCAACAGGTTAAGTACCTAATAATCCATTTCGACGGGCGTCTCACCTAGTCGAAGCTGAGCTCCGAGCTCACATCTCGATTTCTTGCAGCCCGCAACTCGTTACTCGTTAGAGCGGAGGAGTCCCCTCTAGCTAGCAAACAAGTTACTCCTCTACAAGCCTATACTAAGGTCTGTTCTGGTTTACGACGCTTATGCGTGGGCGTCGATGGTCCCCACCAGACCAAAGTCCTTCGAGGCACTTCAGAACAGGACGCTAATGCCTATCGCAAGACTACCTTGGTCCATTTGGAACCAGCAGTTTTCTCGTGATCTGCAAATTCCAATATTCTGAGACTTCATTAAATAGACCCTCACCGCTGCTTGAACTCGCACTCAACACAGCCATAATCCCCTGGCTCGCGCGGTCGTGGAACCCCAAGATCTAACATAAAAAAATGTGACGACCACCTTCTATCTACACCTCATTCTTACGAGGTAAAACTCTATCTATTAGGTCGAGTTAGGAATTTAAATGATGATTATCAAACCTCCCCAAAGAGTAACTTACCCCAAGTTACTTCTCAACACCCCTCTTCTTTTTCCAGTCGTATTATTAAAAGTGAAATAACTAGTTAGTTAGCTTGTTTCCAGCTAAAAACAAATATACCTATTACAGTTCAATTAGCTTTATCCTCTGGTGTAAATTTCAATGCTTAATCGCCATTAATCTTCGTCGAAAAAAAAATCGATGTCTCACAATTGGTTAGCAAGGTATAATAAAAAAAATAATGCACGGATAAACGTTTAAATTCGAAAAGTTCAATGCAAACTCTAAAGAACACATGAGATATCCGATCACTCCGCCTACATGAGATTTTATTAATTCGGTAGCTCGTGGGTTTCCATTATTAACCAAAGATCAAGGCAACGCAAAATATAAACCTCATTCCAATGATAGATGGGGCATTTACAAAAATCGGTTGTAGCGGGTGTAATAAAATTCAAATTAGACAAACAAAGCGTGTGATCGGAACTAGGTTTAAGGAGCACATAGCTGTTACTGCTATGGGAGACTTCAATCATCCAGCGAACATAAAATCGATGTAGAAAACCTTGAATTAGTGAACAGTGCACAATTACCAAAAGAGTTAGATCCCCTACAACCACTAGGGTATATCGTAGAGCGGATGTTATCTTAAAATACAACTTCACGCCTTCTCAAATAATTCTATCAAGTCTTCTGCACCTGATAAACCGTTTAATCACTCCGGGGTATCTTTACCATTAGCAGGATTATAACAGAGGTGTAATTAACATTTAATAGTAATTGGGTTACTACAGTAATTAAGATATATTAAATTACTCCCGGATAATAGCAGAAAATTTAATTAGTACTTTACTGTTATATTCCTAGAACGTTAAGTACCGATTACAACTCGAGCGTAGGTGAGAATAAATATCAACTACGAAAATAGGTACAGAGCTTCCTGATTCGAAACGATTCTCTTTTTTTTTATTTTCGTAATCCATATAAAACCAAGACATTCTAAACGTATACCTAGATCGTAGAATTTACATCTAAACATTCAAATAGATAGGAATTATGGCTTATTACGCGATAACCGCTTCGTCTAATTTAGTAGTGCTAAATATTGAAAGAGCGCTGAACATAAACTGTGGACGTTGTAATGGCGTAATATCCATTCAAACAATCGTTTTTGTTGATCGTTTTCAATTCCGACGCGATTTACATAATATATTCTAGTTTCCAGGGCGTTTACACGACACTCGTTTAATTGGTATCCTCTCGTCGTTCATGTATATCAGCGAAAATTCTCCGCGGCCTCTTGAGGACGTTCATCAGCCGTCGATAATCGCAATATTATTCCGTGAGAGAAACAAGCCGGCTATCGAAGAGGTCGTCGACATCCGCGCGGATATGTCAATCGCACTCGTAAAACGCGAACGAACGAAAAGAACACGGATAATCGTTTACTTTTAATTAATAAAAGCGTGCAGATCGTGTAATAGACACATATCATTGGGGTATAATAAACTCTCCGGCTGAAACTTTTTAATGTTCCCATGTTTATCATCGTTCCGTTTTTATTAGTCACTTTTACACGGTTTTATTGCCACAGGATTGTATCGCTTTCGAAAGAATGTGGATCGGCACGTCCGTAAAGACTTTGAGAAAGTATCCTTGGATATTCGTATGGTTATTATGTATTAATGTCGGCTTGGTCATAAATTTGATATCTGTAGATTCGCAAATTACATTATCTTAATTGCTACCAGTATCTAGAGGACTGGTTTCTTAGACATAAATCTTAGATTACGTATTTTTATTTAGATGAAAAAAAAATTCAAATTTCACACGCTAGTTTTTTTTTATTGCAAATTGTGGAAAAGAAGCACATATCTTGCCAAGAAAAGTGAAAAGATATTTGTGTTACAATAAAACTTAAGCCAATTCTTTTATAACGCTTTACATAGAATGGTAAATAAATCTATAATTCTGCAATTCTTCAAACGTACGTTTCGATAGCAAAGCAGTTCAGTGTTTCTGCTGATGATGATAGCTTTCCTATCGAAATGTACGTCGAATTTAGTGCAGTTTGTGGTGAGGGGTCTAGGAGAAGTTTGCAGCATTACCAGTACCACAGTTTGGAGTATTTTTGTCAATTCTATAATTAATCTTAAGTCGATAATCCTAATACAAAATTGTTGTAATATCATGAGTTAAGCTGCACAAATTGCTT
The DNA here is from genome assembly GCA_004143645.1 of Protaetia brevitarsis. Classification (NCBI taxonomy): domain Eukaryota; kingdom Metazoa; phylum Arthropoda; class Insecta; order Coleoptera; family Scarabaeidae; genus Protaetia; species Protaetia brevitarsis. Next base: position 791,096 of record RXPK01000286.1, on the reverse strand, counting down.
AAAAGAAGTGTAGATTTGGCACCACCGTATAAAACCGAGAATAAATTAGTAGGAATGTCATGGCAAAATACGAGTTTCATTTAAGTCTAAAGGCAGTAACAATAATATTAACATAAATGCTCGAACTAGTAGCCATTAGTATGGATACAAAGCTTTAGCGTTTGTGGAATTGAATTTAGAATGCACTACAACATAGGTGGGGTAATTTATTGTATTGTAGCGTTAATTCCATTTATTATTTTTTGGTTATTGTCCAGAGATGCCCCATTTACTTTTCCTTTAAAAAACCCCAAACAAAGAAATCAAGGAGATTCGTATCTGATGGTGATTTTTGGTCCATTTCGCCCGATCCATATATCTGGAAAACGTGTATTCAAACCATTCTGTTGTAATTCCTGCATTATAAATAGCCCATCGTGCTATTGGCTTTGACATTAAGTGGAACATTACCCACAACTTCCTCCAACGCATTTGCTTATAGCCTACTCGCAAAAAATATTGATTCTACAATTTGAACGTTTAGGATGATGATAACCTAATACTCACATAAATCTTTGTTTGCTGTCCAAATTCCTGAATAGCTCTGGAATTTTCATCTGGCCAAAAAATGGAAATAGTGTGCGAGTGTATGTGTTGAAGATACCACATTCTGTGAACGCCCATTTATCACCCAATAAAATAAGTGATAAGTTTTCCACTATTTGAATTCTGTTTAAAATTGTGTTGCAAAACATTATTCCATAGAAATCGTCAATTAAATATAATGACGAAATTTTCGTTACGTGAAATTATGACGTATTCAAGCGCCAAGCAGTACAACAATCCAATGTTTCTAGGTATCACCAAAGTAAAAAAAAATAACTGTCATTAAAATAAATAAAAAACTGCTTTAGGTCAAATTTATATGGTAGCATAAAATTTATCATGTAATTTTTTCATCTGTAATCTACATTTTTTATATATAATTATACAAAACCGATTTATTTGCGGCAACAAAATATATTTTGTCTATATATAGAAAATATTAATTCAACAAGATGTTTCGTTATTCCAAATAAACTAAGATTAAACCCAATTTTGCAGCAACAAAAATATTTAGTCAAAAAGTTTAATCATCTCAACCAATTTATTTTGAAAAGAACTCTAACTACGATATCACACTTCTTGTTTTAACTAAATATTTTGGACATTCAACACACTCTCTCTCTCTCTCTCTGAACAACTTCATGGAATCGCTGTAACACATATTTTTGGTTAAATCAACAAAATGTCCTTTTTCGCAGTGTCAATCAAAAACATCCTGGTAATTTGTTTATGGCAGTTTTCTCCCCATATAGTTTAGCAAATACGTAAAGTACTCATTTCATTCCAGTAACTAAACGAATTTGGTACAAATAACACGATAAATACCATTATAAGATGGTATCAGGTTTATTTCCCTGATAAGCATCTAATAGGTGCCATGATAATTAAAAGGGGATTCCCTTCACCGCATCCTACAGCGGCGGAGTGATTCCCATGATTAACCTACAATACGTGAGGCAAACCCTTGGCCTTTACAATATCAATCACATGTCCTCCATATTATGCACTCAAACGAGTGTTTTGTTAAGTCAAAAATAAAAATTATATAGTAAATCCAATTAAATATTCATTTAAATGAAATGATGATGAGTTTAATAATTTAATAATGTATTTTAAATAAAATTTTGGTTATAACATGGTGTATGTGACCATATGATTTGTATCATTGAAATATTTAGTTATGCTATTGATATATGTAATAGATTTAACCAAAATATGATTACCAGATAATTTGGTTCAGGTATATTTAACTCTACTATTTAGTAATCATACCCAAACTTTGGTACTGTTAAATAAATCGGTTTTTTAGTGTACTTAAATGTTGAATTGATATTCCATGTTTTTGATTATTGATAGAAACGTCACTTTAACCCAGAAACTCAGTTCATCCAGTAATGACGTATTTTCCAACCTCATACTGATTAGAAATAGTTGTATTGCTATTATAATCACAAATAAAAGGTATTTGCATAATTTTCTTTGATGATACCTTGTAATCTATCCTTTTTTAACACAGTACTCTAGTAAACTATGCCTCTAGCCATTTTATATTAGTAAACCTTCATCAAATATTAAAACATTTCAAGGTTTTTCATTTAACACATCGTATTTATCTAAAAGGTCGGTGGTTAGAATCCCAAATCCCAAACATAAATATTTCAATACTGCCGTTTCCCGTTCATCATTTTCGGAATCGGCCTCCGCCCGAAGATTCCCACACGTCGGGTCACACTCTCGTCAAATATTGACACTGGACCTAATTCTTTACGGGAAAATTAAACCTCTCCCAACGAATTTGGCTTTCGGCAAACATCGGCGTAGTGAATTAGTTAGGTAAAGTCTGACCTCTTCCGAGGAATCACCTCTTCATTCGAGTTCACGCTTTTGTTTGTATTGCATCACAGAGATATATCAATATCGAATGGCGCCCAAGTACCGCGGTTCGGAAAGCGTGATGAAGCACGTTTACTTACCTTAAAGCTTTAATATTCCTTAATGCCGCTTTAGGTGCAAATTTACTCTTACTTTGATTACGGCAACGCATGAAGATGTATCGTACTGCAGGTCTTTCTTCCACACCGCCATATCGAGAATCGCAACCTCATCCGACTTAGCATTTTTTTTTTCTGGCGTTATCCCCGCGAGTTCATTAAATCCATAAATATCATAGAAGCAATTAAATTGCATTTACGCGAAGAGTCCGCAATCAATACTTCTACCGGCGGCGCACACACTCGATAGCGCAAAATTGAAAAGAAGCATGCAGAATGTGCATTAAGGGAATTTGGGTGTGTTACATAATAGTAATATGCCGAGAGTCTCGGCTCAAGTGGTAGAGGTCGCTACACGCATGAGCGCGTCGCTTACGAGTGGAAAATAAAAGCGAAAGGCCTCGTATATTACGTACAGGTACAAGAGAGTACACGACGGTGCATGCGGTTCTTATGTAACGTAGTAAAATTGAAGTTCAACGGCGTGTAATGCGTTAAGCGAAGTTGTGGGTTCGTTTTGAAATATGATTGTTGGTATTGGCAGAGTACCGCGGCTGTCATAACAGCAACTGCATTATTTAAAGATGTGATTAACAACATTAAGGCGTAGACAAAAGCATATAATAGATAGATAGGAAATTCTTTAAATGTTTCCTGGTCTAGGTGAGATTTTCATTTCAATTTCGATACAGTATTTTTCTAGAACGCGAGTCTACTACAACCACTTTTTTTTAAACGATTTCATAAAGCCTAAAGATTTTTTTATATGCTTTTATCAACCTAAATCTGCTTGCTAATCATCATCATTATCACGGAAAAATCCTGTTATTTAATTGGCCGGATCGTGATTCAAACTCACGAAAATACTGGAGATTTTAAACAAGGTCTTAAGAAATCAGCTTAACTAAAAGATTTATTACTTTCATAATCAATTTTGTAATTACACTATGAGATTTAAGTTCGCATTGTATCGCTGCTAACTTCTATGGTGGCTAAGATTCCTACAAGCAAATCGGAATCTAAAGTTAAACTTAAAGTAAAGTTCGTCAGGTATCAAAAACGGTCAAAGAAACTGTGACTCTTATTATTCCGAGCATATTTTTACGCCAAGAGAATTTCCAATGAAGCAACGGAAGATAATATAAGTAAACAACCTTAATTTCGTTTGTTTGTCTAAGCGACTAGGATGATGATTTGACTTTCACACCAGTTGAAGGCATGCGCCTAAATTGGAGATATATTCAATGAATGCGCATAGAATTCTAAAATCATCAGTAAATTAATCAATCCTAATAGTATTTATTGTTGGTTAATCATTTGTAGGCAACGGTAAGAAGAAGAGAATTAGTGATGTGGTAAAACAGTTAATTTTGAGTATTTGGAAAGATAGAGCATTCATAAGATTTGATTAATCGTTTGTTGTAGAACGGATGTGATCTTGACTCTTGAAAAGAGTTATGGTTATACAACTATAACTCTTTTTGTTTCTTTCAATGCTGGTTAAGATAACGCTTTACACCTTAATAGTGCTGTTACCTGAATCTGGATAATTTAACTACGTGGTTAATTGGATCTAAATATTATCCGGATCCGCAATCCGTAACCTCAGATCCGGATCTGATATTCGAAGTCTCGGATGGGGATCCATTATTCGAAACCTCAGATCCCAATCCGCTATCCAAAACTTCGTATCTGGTACAATAATCCCTAAGATTTTATGTGTCTTCAGGATCCGAATCCGAGATCGAACACTAGATCGAGATGTGAAAACTGGATAGTAAATTCAGATAATGGATCCAGTTCCTAGGATCTGGATATGCGGATCTCAATTTTATTGGATACTAACAGTACTTCTCCTAAGCTACGATTATTGATCCAATGGTATTTGCCGATTAGATCAAACTTCGCATTCTACAATTACTTTGAATCTCAAATATTTTTTTTTGACTACTAGCGGTGTACCACAAGGCTTTACCCACGACTCTCTGCTTTTTATTTTATTTATTAATGACTTATTGCAATCTTTTTCTTGTTCTACGCTGGCGTATGCAGATGATGTTAAACTGTTTTTGCTGTGTGTCAAATCATTATGAGAGGCTAAGGCCTGTTTCAGATGAGGCGGTTTAGTTGATTCAACTAAGTTGCCTGGTTTACTCTCAACTAGTTAATTGTCATTGAAGACCTATTGAAGCTGCTGAAGTGGACAAGTTGACTCCATGTGAAAGGGTTCATATCAGCATGCTCCTTGCAACTTATTTGAATCAACTAAATCGCCCCGTCTGGAACAGGCCTAAAGTTCTGCAGGGTAATATCCAACCAAGAACAAGCAGTTGCTTAACACTGAAAAATCTTACGTGATGTTCTACACGAGGAAGGCCAACTTCTGCCGTTATTCTTACAGTATTGAAGAAAGGTCATTAAATAGAGTTCTTACAATCAAGGACTTCAGTGTTATTTTTGACCCGCTGATGGCTTTTACCACTCGCTTGAAGCCAAGTGTTCTTCTGCTTCCAAAATGTTAAGATTAATTACCCTTGCTTCACGCCGTTTATGCATTTATTGCGAGCAAGTTGGAATATGTCTCTATCATATGATTTCCGTTGTGCGCATCACAACAACCTTCCACTGGGCATATTCAACGCCCATTCCTCCGTTTTTTATCGCTTAAATTAAACTTGAAAATCATCCTAATTGGGATATTTCATACAACGCGTTACTCACTCTACATCAGATGGATATTTTAGCCCAACGACGGATAATCCAGAGCGGAAGGCTCCTTCATAAATTTGTGTTTACAAGGTAGATTGCCCGAAGCTTATCCACTGTGTGCTTCAATGTTCCTCGTCTGGTACCTCGGCATGCTTCTACATTCAATATGAAGACACTAAGGACTAACCTATTGCAAAGCTAACTTCTCTATCATAGGACGAGAAACGTTGAAGCTTACTTTCATGATATTTTCGTAGGAGCTATCTTTTAGTAGATTTTGATTATTGTTTAATTGCTCCTTTGACTCTTTTTTTCTGTTAATATTTGTAATAATATTACTTATATTTCGTACTTTTTTGATATTTTGTCCTGTAATTGGGGTAATCTGTTGGGCAATAAAATATTTTATTATCATTATTAGTACATCTTAATGTTCACTTAACAACTTTTCTATGTTGACAATTGTAACCGCCAAATTCCGAATGCATTGAGTGTAATTCTCACATGCCAAATTATTATATAATTTTCGCAAAATTTATTTTTAACGCCATTGCTAATAACAAACACCGCCAAAGTACCTTTTTTTTAAAGAGCACTCAGTATATCGTAGTTTATTTTCTAAAGGTGCACAATTAACACTATATTAGGTTCCCCAAATATCAAATTGCTATCTAGAATACAGCCAGAATAACAAAGGACGGACTTACTATTGCGGCATCTTATACTATTGCTGTATAAGTACCTTATATTCAGTTTTATCTTCTTTCAAGCTGTTCTACCACAGCAAATTGAATCAAATTTTCACACAACAAAGCTCGAGAATAGCAGCATATTTGACGGAAGTGTGTGCTCAAAAGGATGATCCCTCTCTGAGGGTTGCAGAAATATTTATTTATATAAATATTTTTTTTTTGACTAGTTAAAATTGTCACAGCGGGATCAGTTTTTTTTAAATGAGAGTACTAGTTAAAGAAATTATTTTTGTAGAATTTTAAAGCTATTGGTTAAAAAGAAACGCAGATAAAAAACAAAGTAGTTTGGAAGTTAATTGCTCCTATGAATCCCCTTATCAGTTGTAGGAGACTGAAATTTTGTACATGCCATTACCTCCATAAATCGCAACTTTTGTATGAGATTTGAATTAGGTATCATCGGGGGCACTTCTCAGTAGCTTATCCTGCTATACCCATTGCTCGCTTCTTTAAAAAAATCCTTCCAAACGTAAACTAGTATGTAGTAAATTCCCTTACCATTTTACCTCAGTATCTCAATATCTTTTATCCATTCCGAGCATGATCCACTTACTCTCCAAAATGACGCTATACGTTACGAGTTAGTACAGTAGCATTCGTGACCCGATGCGTTAGCCGCAAATAAATCACACAAAGAGAGATCTAACGCGGCCACAGGCCACAGTCCGGCCCAGTTCGTTTTCCGTAAGCGATGCCGACGGTCAGAAGAAGGCGCAGTAAATTCCTAGCCTCGCGGATGATCATAAAATTTTACGAGATCTCGTCGTCGAATGGGTCGCCCTCTCGCGGAATTAGGGATAAGTCCGGCTGGTGGGCCAACATCGGGGTAGCCGAAGGAGACCGCCACACGGGAATCGAGAGCTACATACATTCTGCGAGATTGTGTGGACGGACTCTCGTGATTACTCATCTCAAGGACGTACGCGGACGTATTAGTAATGGGGTAGGATGAGTACGATGGTCATAAAGAGAAAATTATGCGTTGTCGTGACGACGTGGTACAACAAACGGACCGCGCGTTTTACGACATGAGAAGTAATAATTTTAAAAGCTGTTACGAATGTTACGTAAGAGAGGATGTTTTGCATCACCAGTGCTGTAATACTAATATGCTTCATCAAGAAAAAAAAAATATATAAAAACAAATAATTGTAGAACAATTAACAATAATTTGTTCGTGAATATAAGACTGGCTATAACTTGCCCAAATCTCTACTACGCGATTGTATTTTTATTAAATACAATGTGTTTTAAAATTTACTCAATAATTAATCTGTTCTTTAACGAAAAATTATCTTAGTAAAAAGTAATATTTTATACAAATTTTCTTACCATTTCGTGTGCTTCTGTATGGAAAAATACAACAATGTTAATCTACACACTAAAGTTTTTTTTAGAATTCCAGTAAGGCATAGAGTAAAATTACTAAAAACTAGAAAGTATACTTTGCAAGTCATAAAATTTTTGGTAACTTCACCCTGTATGTTACTGAAATTTTCAACAAAAATTGCAAACACTTTTAGTGTGTAATAATTATATGTATATTGTTCACACCTTTAATGGTAAAATCCGACATTGCTTCACAAAACACTTAAGGAGTTCTATAAAATATTTATATTTTAATGCATATATAATTTTTTTAATTATATATGATTCCTAATATATTATTATATATAACATTAAACATATTTTTGTTTCACAAATTCGATGAAAAGAAATCGAAAAATTCAACATATATACCTTGTGGCAATAAAATTCGGACCAGTTAAATATTTTAATAAATAAGGCACTTGATCTTCGTGCAACGTTACACAAAATTAAACTTTTGAAAGTGTTATGATGCTTGATCTCGTAGGTAAAGATATGTTAATTATAATTGTTTTCAACTCTGAACAAGAAAAAAATAAAGTTTTCCTTCACTATTAACAAAAAAAAATATTCTACTGCTCCAAAAATTAGTAAGCCGTCATCTAAAACAAAAATGAGTTATGGTTCCATAACACAAAAGTGTTCTTTATCACGAAACAGTCACCATCTATCAGATATACACTGATGGAAATATTTACTTGTTAGATTAAATGTTTGTTTTTCCTTCTTGGATTATTCCCTGTTAGTGGGGCAGCCTATTTTCAGCGCCTCCTCATTTTCTACATTTAAAAAAGCATTAAGCATTAAGAATAATATATTCAAATAAACTGTAGTAATAATATATAATATTTGGACAATAATTTTTTTTGACTGTCATAGTCATTAAAAAAAAAACTTTTGTCTGTTTAGAGCAAGTGTGTATCCTGAAAGTATTTAAAATATGTACTAAACGCTTTATTTTCTTGTCGGTTCTGCATGTAATTTTGTATGTTTTATACTGTAAACTAAAATTGATGGTTTTTATTACTTTGTTTGTAATGAAATAGGTATACTGAAGTCATAATAAAATCCATAGTTTGACTCTGTGTGAGTTGTATTTAAAGGAAAAAAGAAGAAATTAGGAATAGAGGATCAAGACTTTGGTTTATTTCTCTTTTTTCCTTTATACTGAAGTCATTTTTGCTAACTCAAAAAATATTCAGTAAATTGAAGCCGACGATCGTTTCATAAGTTAGGTTATAATTTCAATAATAACAACACACAGTTTGCAAATTGAAAAAAAAAGCTGCAAATGAGGTGCCAGTATATTTTTCGCATGTCCTTTGGTCCGCTAAACTCGAAAATCGCATTAGTTTTATTTTCTATGGATGCGTTTTCGAAATTGGTGTTTTTAAATTTTTTGCTTTCCTCTGATGTAGTTTGACTATTTAAACCATATCTCGAGTTAGGAACGATCGATCTAATTGTAAAAGGTACCAAATTAAAGATAATATAGTTGTCAGCAAATATTACTAACATTATTTTGCAATCGCTACAGTAGTTTTGCAGTGGGGTGGCGCAAAACCTCGCCTTGGGCCCCTTGCTAACTGCTGTATATTTGTAAAATATAGTATAATTAAAAGTTAATATCTCGAAAACGAATCCACAAAAAAAAATTAATGCGATTTTCGAGTTTAGCGGACCAAAGTACATACATAATAGAACAATAATCGCATCCAGTTTGCAAAATAAACTGGTCGAATGTACACATTAAACTAATTAAACATACTTTTAAACCAGCGCGTCTAGCAGATAATCCACTTCAATACACCAAAAGGAAAGCGAAAATCGTAACCCATAAAAAACAAAGCATTAAGAGTACACATAAAATTACAGCGATTAATTCCTCCCCATCCAGCCAAATTTTGATTTGTCGTAGAAATTAAAAATATCTATGAAATTCCTACTAAAATTTGAATATAGAATTCCTATTGGCTAGTATCTTACAAAAAATAGTTCTCAATTTAAGAATTTATTTTTACCTCTAAATAAATACTAAACGACCAGCCATCACGAAGGAAACTTCGACCTCGCCGCTGAAGATGTTCACCGCGGTTGTGAACGAAACGTACGGAAGTAATTCCACAAGACCACGGCTCAACAGCACGGAAAACTTTTTACAGTAGATTCCAGCCGTGAAAGCCTATGCAACACTCTAAATAAATACTTACAAATAAATTAATGGATGACAATGGTGGCTTTCAGAGTACCTACGAATACGATATAGTTAATTGTTCCTGTTACATAAAATGACGACCTTTACGTAATATTTTTTGGCGTAGTGTGACGTTTCTAAAAGGATTGCCAACAGTTTCCAAACTGTTTGGAAGCAATTACATACTTGTTTGAACGCCGCCATTTCTGTATTGGATGAAGTCACATATATTCCCGCTATATATCTATGTATGCTATGATATAATTCATTCATTCATTTAGTTAGGGTGGGCACCTATAGTCCGCGCACTTGAGCTAGGTGCTCATTGTACCGTCCGTATTAATTTTCTTACTTCCACTCGAGCAGCTTGGTGTTCTCTATAAAATCCAGTATCTTGCCCAGTGGAAACTTGAGAACCCTCGAGGGCTCCAATAGATCCTTCCCAAAATATTCCTGCTATTGAAGTACCTTCAATGATATAATATTAAACTTTCGTTTCATCTTACCCCTCAGGAGATTCACTAGTTTTTCTAGCTTCAATTGTGGACAATTGTAACAGTTTCTTTATAACAAATTCTCCCATCGCTTCGAAATTATATTTACTGGGTATATAAACCACATCGACAAGTTAAACTGACTCTATAAACCGACTGTCTGTTAAAATTTTGATGCGACACCCTCTGACGACTGCAGAAAATGACTGCCGTCATAGTAATTTCTATAAATAGCTACCTATCATATTATATTTATATCATAAAATCTGCGATTAGAATACACAATTGTGCTAATTGTTGCTACAATATTGTTATACACCCCTCCAAGTGGTTTTTTTTTTCCCGATGCTTTACCAACAATTGTTTCTCCATTGTTCCAAACAAATTTAGTGTTTTTTAACACGCTTGCGAATAGAATCTTGACTTGTTTATAAAATTATCCCCTATATATAATTATCCCGCTTATAAATTTCAAAGTCGCTGCATCCATTAAAAGAAAATCTCAACGTTCCGTTAAGAATTTACGCTTAGGACAAACCCTTTTCAATCAGTACTTTAATGGGCACAAATCATACACTATACGCGCCTTCTATTCATCTCTTTATGCGAAGTGCTTGTAACGTTATCATACATGTTATTGTAACCATGCCACACACACCTCCGATTGTTTGTAATTTGGAACAAATCACACCTAATTCTATCACTAACCATATAGGATGAATTAAAAGCATTACGTTACACAGTTAGGTGACCCCTATAGCGGTCAAGACTTCGAAAAAAGATCACGGCACCAGTTCTAAATATGATTAATTGAATATTAACGGAGTAGCATTAGTCAACTAGTCGCAAACGCAATAATTTATATGCGACAGTTCTGCATTAAATTGTTGCAAAATAATTATTATTTTCTCGCTCGTTTTTCGTATTTCATGTTTCAAAAAGATAATATTTCCAGAAGATCATCTCAGTGTTCAATGTTCTAGGAAACAGCTACCGGCTAGCAATATAATTACACACTCATTTACCACGTATCGTCCAATAATATTTCATGGTGAAATTTCAGGGTACGAAGTATTTGCCCACCTTTTCCATGTTCCGTTTGAGGTTCGTTTCAACCTCGGAGAGAGTCATCTGCTTATGTAATTGGGGACATTGACTTCGTTACCCGCAACACACTTCCAACGCACGCTCGTCAGGTATCGGAGACGGTCAACGAAACTGTGCCTGTTACCATTCCGAGCGCATTTTTACGCGGTGACGAACCGAGAGAGTCCGTCAAGGCGATTTGTAACGAAGCGACTGAAGAGAATACGAGCTAACGACCGTAATTTCGTCTGTCTGTCTAAGGCAGACACGACTGGAGCTCTAATTTCACTTTCACACCTTCTAATTGTAAGTTGTAGGTACGCACCTAAATTGTAGGCATATTCAATGATTGGATAGGAGTTAAAGTAAAGTTATTTAACTATAATATATACCTTGGATAAAAGAAAAACAGCAAATTAGTAATCTAATAAGCACTATTTACTATTTGACTATCTCGCTTATACTGGAACTGAGTTATCCCAACGAATATTGATTGCAATTTGTATTTGTTAGTAATAGTACCTTCGAAGCTCGTGAAATTCGAATTCGGCGTTTCTGCCAGCTCGACAAGTAGTTATGCAATGTTTGAAAAAGAGCCATGTTGTAATGTGTTTAATTCAGAAAGAAGTCCTCAATAATCCTCTAATTTTGAAAATTCTATTGCTCATTTAACACCATTCGTTCAACTCTTCAACACCTGTTTTCAATATTTAGTAACAATGGATATGCGAGAAGACCTTTAAACACCTTAATTTTTAATGCATGGAGAACTGGTCTTAACATAGATGAGCCGGAGACAGGGGGGACAGAGCACAATAGCAATGTTGTTGTTGCTGTTGTTAACACTACACATGTACCATTGGACATGGAAGCCGCGAAAAACACGCTCCATAAGAGATTCTTAAAAATTCAGTTTATGGAAAATACCGCCAATTGCAGAATGGGAGCTGCCATTATCCTTACATACACAGTATGGAATAGATATTTTTTGCGCCTCCGTCCAGAAACACTCATTTTGCAGTATGGTGCAGTAGGCAAAAATGTTATTAAAGGTTGGCCACACTAGATTCCACATGACAGACGCGTAATAAATTGTCATTAAGCTACTATTCAACCATGCTAAGATGAACTGGTGTCTTTATTGCACTTATTATTGATAAATAGATATTAAACTAGAAAGAAAATTACAGAAAAAGATTTATTCTCGGAAATGTCAAAATACTAAGGTATGTAACATGTGTGGTCAACTCCATGGTGTCAAAATTTCTTTTCTATTTTCAATTCAAAATTTAAGATTTCTGTACGGCCCAAACATACAGTAGCAAAAGGGGTGCACAATAGGCATACTAGGCCCTTTACTATTTATCGTTTACTTTAATGATATTTAAATCTAAGCCCACCCTGTTGTAAGTAACTTTTCAACTGTAAATTATGCGGACGATACTACTTTTTTAATTACTGGTAGTACACTAGATGAAGTTATCGATCTAGGCAGCACTTATCTAAATACAATTGAGGAACTATCAACCAGCTTAAAATTAACCACGATAAATCAAATGTCATCTTCTTCAAATGTAACAAATTTCAAACTCTCCCAGAAGCTGTGAATATTAATAACTGCGAATATCCCGTCCGCACTTGTGTTAAGCTGCTGGGTCTTACAGTCGATGAAACTTAAAATGGAAAGATCACGTCAATGTACTTTGTAAAAAACTATGTAGCTATTGCTTTTGCGATTCGTCGACTTAGAGATATAGTAAGTTGGCATGTGCTTCGTATTATGTATTATGGTTGCTGCTACTCAAACATAAAATATGGAATCGTTGTTTTGGATGGTGGTAGTGACTTAAACAGAGTTTTTTTGATACAGAAAAAAATTTTACGTGTGATGAATAAACTCGAGTACTCTCAGTCTTGCAGAGGATTCTTCAAACAAACTAACATTTTAACTGTATAATGGTATTTACATTTTTGAATTGTTAATCTTCTTATTTAAAAACAAATACTTATTCGAGGATAATGAATTACAACATGAGTATTTTACAAGGTTTAAAACCGATTATCGCTACCCCAAGCATCGACTCACACTAAGTGAGAACAATTTAGAATATAATTGCCTGAGGTTCTATAACAAATTGCCATCACATATTAAAACTGTAAAAAAATTGTTAACATTTAAAAATTATGTATACAAATTATTACTAGAAATAGAGCCATACAATATAGAGGAATTTCTAGCCTCAAATATACATTTATAAGTATTTGCTCTTGACCTGACGTTTGCATTGTTCCTTTTGTATTGAAACACTGCAATAATAAAGCTATTCTATTCTATTCTATTCTAAGCTAAGCTCAAAAAAATCACTCCTAAAATGGGGAAAACAATGATAACTTTGAACTGAGTGTACGAACTTGATCCTTCTTTTTTATAGAATGCCCATAATCAGTGTGTACTTACATAATTTTTTAGAACGTGATAACTTAAGTAATTCCTGAGTAAAAAAAATATTGAATTTTTCCACCCATATGCTAATATCTCGAATGGGGTGGCATCGATTGAGCTAATTTTTGTAAGTATTTATAGTGTATGTATTTATAGTATATGTGATAGTACTTTTGCGTTAATTTCAACCCGATTGCTTTAGGGGCACTTTTCAGTGGCTTATCGGAGTAAAGCCTTTGTAAACCAAAACGTTTGCCTGATTAAACTGCACCAATGAACAAGATCTAATATAATATGCACGCTTAGAAAATTAATTCATAGAGTTAGACCAAGTGGGGAGTTTTCTGATTCAAATTAACATATTTAATTGTTTCGACGTGTAACATTATGTAGCTGCATATTTGCCAGTTTTATAACTGTTACATTTCCCGCCATATTAATACAAACGTTTGTAGATTATATAACATTTATTTATATGGGGTGTCCATATAGTATCATTAATACTGGTATCCATCCAGGTTGTCTTGTGACTTGTTATGAGTGGATTATCGCAATATGGAAAAGAAACTTCCTGAAAATTGTTCGAATTATCCCAATAGAGATTATCACTCACATTTTACGCGAAAGAAACGGCTGTGCCATTGAAATATGGTAGACACACCTTCGAGATTCTTCACACTCAATTGGTTTTGGAAAAAACGTAGAGAGCATTGCAATGCCCTTTTATCCTGGAAGATGTTTTATAGTTTTGCCTTCTTAACTAACCCTACCATCCTAAAAAACTTTGAAGATTTTCTAGCTGAACAGCAGTTGTTCATACCAATCGATAGAACTAGCATAGAACCCAGACTAGAATTTATTCTTCATCTTAGCAGGGCTTGTAAGTGCTATTCTCTGCTAGAAATTACCATCATTTTAACAGCTTTCCTTCAAAAGCATTGTCCAGATTCGTTCTTCCACCATACTTTGAACTTGCGTGTATGCATCCATTAAGGAACACCATTTTTTTTTATTTAGTAATATCCAACGTTGAGATATTGACAATGGGTACTCATTTGCAAATGTTGTTCACTGAAGTGCATCGGTCCAATCCGATACAGGAGATATTGCATTGCAATAAAATCTACACAGGAGCAAAATAGCGGGTGTAAATTAAATAATCTTCAAAAAATATAACCATATGTAAATTGCATTTATTCCCAAGATTTAATCAAAACTCCAACCGTTAAAATATTTTAAGGCTTACGAAACTAAATTGCTTTAAACAGCCAGACTATACCAGCAAATGTTTTATAAATCGCGCTTACCATTGTATAAGACACGGCTGAATGGCTTTAGTTAATTGCTCAATTTTATGTGTGATAAATACACTACTGTTTCTCTGAAAAGCAATCGTTTTTACGATATCCAGTAAGAAAAAGGTGGACCTACACATACACAACAAAAAAAAAGACAATTAAAATTGATGAAAGACACAAGAACGCAATACATATAATAATAAGTAATAATGATAATTCTAACATAAGTACTTGTGTGAACACATTGACGTTAACAGTGTGATATCGGTATGTATCACACTTTGCGAGTAACGGTTTGATGGCGCGGCCGGTAAACTCTATGATTTATAAGCCAGTAAATATCCGTTCAGTTTATAATACGTATTACACAAATGTATGTGTATGCTATACTGTAACTGTAAAAGACTTTTTTTTCAGTTTTACGGGCAAAAAAGCTAATTTCCTTGCCTCATGGTCGCATGACTATTTATGTCAATATTATATCTGTACGTCATATCTTCCTTGCTCGTTAAAACGCATAAATTCACGTACTTGACGTGCCAAAACGAAAGGAAGTGAATATCTGTTACGACTCCGAGGCATTTTCGGATAATTGGCCTCGAACTTGGTAATATGTGTGAGGCTTCAGATACACGTAATACGAAAACGTATGTAAGTTACGTTATGGCTAGGGTTTTATCGGCAGCTATCGATCTTTTATGGTTCCGGTAGGGCTCTCCCCGGCTGGAACAGTTAGGTTCAACTAGGAAATTTATGGATTTTACCACTACGAAGTACTTACACGGGATTACACAACAAAACACAAACAATAATTATCCTAATCGTGGACTTTAAATTGCAATTCGCTCGCATAGGTATCTGTTATAGTCTTATAGGCAGGTTATTACGGGTATCTGAACGGTCGCAAGTTGCGGTTTATGTGTCCGTCGCCTGTATGTATCGGTTCAGGATGAAATATCGATTTTCTGGAATTACTGGTGAGAATGTATAGGACTTAAGAGTAATTTATTCAGATTTAAATGGGTCCTCGCATAAATAATACGGTTATTGAGGCTGGTATTTGACGTGGAACGGGAAATAATTTGCTAAACAAGACAACAAATCACGTGATACTTTGTAACTGGTATCCGCGTATTTTGATTTAATATCATTTGTAATTTGTGTGGCTATATAATTTCTGATTTTTTTGTCTTAAATAGTCGAGTGGGAGAGAAGAGAATGCGCTGTACTCCCGACTATCTTCTTTCTCGCTCAAACTCGATGGGTTGCTTTTTCTTTGGGGGTACATAAATGCCCTACCCCGATGAACGTGTCATGATAGAACAGAGACAAGAAATGCATGTTTTGTAACTACTGCTGTGTGCTGATAGTAAGAAAAATGAACTTGCAAAATGAAATTTTAAAAATGAAAAAGAAATTAAATTAGCTAGCTCAACGCACAAAATTTTAAAAGGACGCAAAAGAACTATTAACCTCAGAGTTAACCTCGCGAATTAAAACTTGAATCTAACCACGAAAAGTAAATTGTGAGTGAAAGAAATATGACTTTCTTAAATACCCCAAAAATTGAAAAGGTTTTATTTAAAATAAAAGAACAGAATTTTCAACCCAAAGATGCTAAAGTAACAATCAAATTTTATTATAAAATGGGCAAAATTACAAAATGGCAAAAAAAAAACCGTGAACTGAAGGGTTCTGGCCAAAAAATAAAAACTGCACTTGATTCTAAATTACAATAAGACGATGCTATTTCCTATACAAAGCAAAAGTTTTGGTTGTTCAGCAAGATAAACTAATATACTAATTCCATCCACGTGGTTTCAACAAACACAAACTAAATTAAGCGTGGACAATTGCTAGTAAAAAACAAAAGAAAAATTTAAAAGCAAGCACAGAGCTTCTACTCGCCCAAACAGAGGTGATAGATAAATAAAAACGAATCAGCAAAATAGAAAAAACGGAAAAAAATAAACTCTTTAAAATATAATGAGAGAATTTACACACATCAATATAATAACAATTATTATAAAGCGAATTCCTTGATGGACAGAAGATTTAAAAGATAATTTATGCGAATTAAATTACGATATCAAAATGAAATACAAAATGGCAAACAATGATTCACAAAAATACGTGTACTCACGGTAACAGTCGACCAAGGAACTGCCTGACAAAATTCTACAATCGTATTCTTACAATTCACCGACAAAAATCTAGTAGAACAAACGTTAAATAGAACTAGCAAACGCTAGACATCTTAAAGAAAGGAATTAATTTTAAAAAAACTAAACACTTAATTAAATAAATTATACAATTAACTCTTTCACTAAAATTTATACAAACTAAACATTATTGTGGAAATTTCTCGACACAATGATTCAGCAAAACGGAAAAATCATGACAAAATCTACGCAACTTAAAATATACTCGCGGTAATGTGGGTTGCCACAGTACTACGTAGTGATAAATGCAGTTTAAGGTTTCGAAAACTAATAAACTAAAAAATAAGTTCTGCATTTAATACTATTATTTAATAACTTTGGCCCTGCTTCTAATAGCAACCCCAGAGCGGCCTTACTTAAATAGATAATAAAAATTAGGTTTCGCAATACATCGAGAACGGTTAAAGCCAAAAGAACGTGCGTTATTAGATTTTTCGTGAAAATAAGCACATATAAAATGCATTGGGATTGGCTTAAGTTTCCATTTCCTTGACATTATCACTAACATTTCCGATAAAAATTAACAAAGCAATTGGACGAGACTTTGTCAGAACAAATCCAATAGCTCACACACAACGGCATTGTGTATAGCACTTATTTCACACTGCACTAAATAGGTACTTATAGATATCCACGGTAAATGATTTACAGAATAGTGAGAGGAGTTATCCCATATACGATGCCCATCTGATAATTGATATGGCTTAAACGTGTCTTGCATGTTATTTTTTACATATTATACAAGAAGTTCAATATCATACATTCTGCTTTATTCTACCTTCTTTATCTATCCTTTTATTTTAATTTTGAATCCTTTTATGTAAATATGAAGGCGCTTGGTTTGGAAAATACAACATCTCAAACATATATCTCCTACCTCCTGACCCTTGAAGCTCACCTATCTGATTTTCTAAACAATCACCTCTAGCTACACATCTCCGGCTTATCTGTCTCTGCTGCATTCAACGGTATTTTGCGCGTATTTGCGTACTCGCAAGCGAGATAAAATCTTCAAACATCAGTTAAGGTATAACATTTATACTAGCGATCAGATAATTTGAGAATATTTCGCGAATGCACGGTTATTTCGAATTAACGGTTAATGTTAGTATCCGATTTGTCTTGTTACCAGTAATCGCGTAATAATTATGGGTTATTGCAATGTAAAAAAAACGGAGAAATTTCCTGAAGATTGCACGCACATACTGGAATTATACCAGAAGGGTTTATCGGTTGATTTCATGCGAAAGAAACGGGCGCGCGATTGAAATATGAGAGACACATCCTCGAGGTTTCCACGTTCAATTAGCAGCGGTACAAAAAAAGTGACCTATCTCAACACATTATCGGTAATTATTTTTCCGTCGGGTTTCGTTCAGAAACGCAGATATTGAGACTTCACGGATCGTCGCCTACTAAAAAGTACAAAAACAGAAAACCAGATGTTTCCCGGTAGATATGTAATTAAAATAATTAATTATAAAAGCGCAGCTAGCTTAACATCCTTTTTTCTCTCTTAGCAGTTAATCGGTATCGCATTATTATAACAACCAAAGAACCCGCCTGCTATGTAAACATAATCCGTTAATGAATAACTAAACGGAACCCATCTATTTTCAGGTCTGTTACACGCACATCCAGAAGAATAACGTAACGTAAGCATCATCTTCGTTCAGACCACCGCAGTGCGGCTTACCTTTGCCTTGGTGAACACAAACTAACTTACTGCCACGTTTTGCATATCACCTAAAGAATTCCTATTTAAATCACATGCACTGCGCCAGAGCGGGATTTATCATCTGTAAAACAAATACCTTTTGTTCTTATGTAGCTTGCCATAGCAATTAAGATTCAGAAGATTTGATTGAAAAAGTGAAGTAACTGGGTGAATTTATTATGTAAATATGGAAAGTGGAAGAATATAATTACCGGTGATTAGTTCAACTTGGTATCACATGCATTTGAATGAGTAAATTTCAATTTGCAAGAATATATGATGCAAATATGACTTTGTTAAAAAGATAAATAAGTACTTGCACACAGGGTGTACCAACATTAACGCCGTGGTCTCTGATACTTGGACGACCTGTAGACTACTGGATTTGACACTCAATCAGCCAAAGAATCTGCTATTTACGATTTTCGATTCACTTCTCTGAATTAAGTCATTTTCAAGATACGAGATCTTTTACAACATTGTATTTCAAAAAAATGCCCTTAACTATAAATATTAGGCATAGGGAACCTTAGATGAAATCGATTTAACTTACAGTGTACAATTTAAAAGTGCCATAATATCCATTATGGAAAATAATTTTGATGCACTGCTAATTTTTGGAACACTCTGTATATTATATATGCGTATTATTTTTAAAATGTAGACTTTTCTTTGAATTCCTCTGCATATATCTTGATATATACACGCAGAAAAGTACCCCTGCATTGAGTTACCCATAATTTAGTTAACTTAAGGATACTATTTGGTTGTTTGTATATAACGAACCATTTTTTTTTGTTGCAGAAACGAAAAAAAAATGTTTGATTGATAAATTTTTGACAGATAAGTAAAATGAAATCAGTTCATTCAATTCTGTTTATTGTAAGCATCTTTAGAAGTAGAGTTATATTGTTATAGTAACCCCCGCAAGGGCTTAATGGAACCCTTTGAAGGGATGAAAAAAAACGAGTTGGTTGCGTCAACTAACTTTGACCTTATTCAAGAAAATTATTCGTTTCCATAGTGGCGAACAAATTTTTATTTCAAAACAAAAAATAATTTTGTTGAAATAATTTAGTTATGATAACCAAAATTTTAGTTAAATTAAGCAAATCCTAATAGTTGATTCAAATATATGTATATAGTATTATGCTTCCACTTAATAAATTTCTAATATGCCATTTGAATTAACATTTAATTGAACGAACTATAATCTTTATTCCTGTTTTAATAACGGCCTCATATGAGCTAATAATAAGGGGGATATGCGGTTGATGTATTAAACACGCCAACTGCTTGTTCCGCGTATTGGGGGTTGATCGCAAGGACCATTCCGCCACCTTAGTATGCAGTTAAGAGAATCGCCCTTTCAACGAACACGGTGCCTAATAGATGTTTACCTAGCAAATATACCAAATTAATATTTTATAATAGAATTTACCGGAATGAATAGGAGAGCGCCATCTATGAAAGAATGCCTGTAAAACATGTAAATATTTAACGTATTTGCTATACTATAGGTATAGGGAGAAAACTGCTTCAAAATAGATGTGATGCTACTATCATACTGATGTTATGTAATTTCCACGGCCCAAACGGTAATTTGATTTAATGCTGCAGGTCCGCCTATCTAAACGCATTTTTAGCTGAATAGAAAATGATGTGTTAACTTTCTAGTAATATTAAAGGAAGCATTTCATTGTTAATCGGAACAAGTTAAAACTTTAATTTAATTAAACAGCTTCAAGCTAAATTCTATCTTTATAGAACCTGCTGGAATTGCTTTGGTTTAACTCAAATTTTGGTCATAATAACCAAAAATGTTCAACAAAAGCATTTTGTTAATTCAACACAGTAACCTTTTCAAAAATTGTTGCCATTTGACTACCAGAGATCACGGCGTTTCCACTTTTACGCCCCATATAACCACATCGTTTTATCAAGTGAATGCATGCGTGCTGTTCATAAATAAAGCAAAAACTAAAGGAGATACTAGATAGCTTCCATTTGACACAGTGGGAAAACACTACGCGCACTGTGCCAGCGCTGGTGGATGTTTCGGCCTGTTTCCTAGTTGTCATAGTTAATGAATTAATATTAATCATTTCAAAATTCAAATATTTCATTTAGTAAAATTGTATCCTATTATAAAAAGGGTTCAAAATAATAACTGACAGATATCATAACATAGATTATTTTACAATAATGCACTGTTTACAAACGACAAAAACAGTTTAGGTACATTGGCATCATTATTTGATTGGAAAAATTCCAAAAGACATCCACAGGTACCATTGGGAATCATATAACTTCCGACGCTTTCGCTATGCCTTGGAATTCCAGTATAAATAACTACATATTTTTGGGGGTGATAATAACTGACCCTTATAATTCATTAATGTTTATTGTGAACACATTATATATAGTTAACAATGACCTATACGATTTTTGTTTATTATTTTATGTTTTTCAAACTAACGAAATCGATATATTCTCCCTTATAACTTATAATGGGCTTTCTAATTCCCAAGTTATTGAAATTTCAATTTCATCCACTTGAAATCTTCATATCTTAAGTGCACTCTTAGAACCTATACCCCTTAAATAATTACAGCATAAACCGAGAAAGTGGGCTAAGAGATAAGGGCAAAAGGAGTTTTCAGGCAACATGGAAATTGGTTTGTTCTGCATTCACCCGAATTCCCATTGAGTTCGATGTCGGTATTAGCGTTAATTGGAAAAGCAATTCCCTGTCGGCTTAATCGACGTGTCCCGCGTCCCTTAAAATAATAAAGAATGTTAATTAATTCAAGCGGGTCGGGGTGCAGATGTCCCAACACCCTGCGAAAACTCGCAGGATGGAGAGGTGTGAAGGATTTTCGATTTAGTATAAATTAAAGCTGCCGATCAATATATGCGTGTCTGCGAAGTGTTGTTAGATCGTATGTGCTTTTAAGTAATTTTATCAAAAGAAGGCAGAAACATACTCGTCATTTTGTGGACTTCATGTAAGTAATTGTTATTTGCACCGGATTCAGTCAAATAAGACAAGAAATAAATTAGTAATTAATAATTAAATATACCGTATGCGCGATACAAACACAATCATCTGGTGGTATAGGTACAAACCCAATACAATGGAATATGACATAAATCGGTAACAAAATGACACGGTAGTCATTACAATATTTGTGAGGATTATATATTTTATTCTAAATGATTGTTTAAAACTATACAAATTGAATTGATTATATTTTGGAAATAAAGGCATCTTAGAAAGACGAAAAAATGTTAAAAAAAATTTTCATCGGAAACCACTGGCAACTATTCCCAATAAAGTAATAAAATTTAAATCGAAATCTGTTAAGAAATTGTTTGTGTGTGAATTTCCTGCAACATAGAAAAACTACCTACTAACAATACAATCATTCAATGCATCAATTTGTCAAATAAAATACCGTTTATACCATATTTTTTACAAGTAGTTTTTTCTTCTTCTTCTATTAATCTGACAAAACGTATTTCACACCATAAAGCACTATTATTCAACAGCTACCCCTAAAAACAATTAACTTGGCTTTCTATTTTCCAAATTACCTAACATGCTTAGCATGGTGTGCTCGCTGTCAATCTTTTCTTCTTAACAGTGTATTCATTTCGTGATTGTTCATGACTACGTTGTGTCCTACATCACCCTGTATCCTACTTCATTTATTCAGGTTTATGGATTATTCGCTGACTATATGTGTATCTCGCATGTGGTGTATATATAAATTCGTTGCAATATAAGTTTTATAAGTATTTTCTCAGTAAATAAAAAATGTTTCTTTTGTTCTTTTTATGGAAGAATGAGGGAGATTTACGAAAAAGGTAGTAGCAGTAGACCTCTTCAAGCAAATAAAAAAGTTGTCTAAAGTTTTTTATTTCAATATTTTTTATAGGTTTTCCATACATGACCATAAATTGTTGAAGGTGGTATCGCATCTTAGGAAAACTACTACCAAAAGATGAGCAATTGGGAACTTAAAGAAATTACCACTGCACTGTAGAAATCTATAGTTAATGGGTATTTTGTACTTCAAAGAATGAACCGAATAAAATGATTCAAAAAGATTTAAGAGCACATAAAATTACTTGCAAAAATCTTCTTTGCGTCTAAAAAAAGCCGCACATCTATGCTAAACCGCTTTTATTCCTTCACTTATCTAAAGTTATCCAATTAAAATTGCAATTATATTTTCTACAAGGACGAAAAAAGCTGTTACTGCTAAAAATAAGCGCCAAGCGATTACCGATACAATATAACGCACAAATATTATAAACCTGCCTAATAATTAGATGCTAATTTTAAGATTAATTAACAATAACCTGACAGATTCATCAATCACTATATAAAATCAATTAATTTAATCTTGTATCTAGCTGTTAATTACGGCGGTAATAAATTTCGATGCGATTAATTGCCTGCGTTGGCGCATATAGTTTACGTAAATGCGCGTGCGCAGAATACTGATAATATCATCTAGTCTCCCATTGAGCTGCTGACAAATATTTTATTATAAATTGGCATTATTAAAATGCTGCCCGTACAAAGTAAGTGTACCTCTATCTCTGTTCATATTTCCAACAATTTATTGCGGCTCTTGTCGTGCTGGATAATCGTCAATGCTCGAAGTCAGGTTGGGTGGCGTTGGCACCGCACCACGCCGACTTAGCTGCTACTGTGAGGTTCATTCTCTCCCTATCAGATTGACATCAACTTGTTAATTAACCGGACACGTGTTTGTGCGAACGGAACGCATTCAATCATTCGTCTCTACCATCGGCTAAGGCGACGCTAATGAGACATCGGTAGCTCTGGTCGAAGTGACCATCGTTATTGTGATGATATCTGGCCCGTTGTTGGTTGCAAGTGCAGAATGAGGATTCGTATTAATAGGATTAACGCGAGCAAATCGCACTGGAGGCGCAATAGGTAGGCACTTGCCTGCGATCGCCAGTAATGAATTGCAGAAGGATGTATTGAAAAGACTTAACGAGGATCTGAAAGCATGGCGTATTAAATATTTTCTTGTCCATACAATTACATTTACATAAAAATCTTTCGGTATACAAAATTGTTTCATTTATACTTTTAAATAGGTAGGTAGTTTTTAGGAATTAAAAAGAAACTCTAATAACTTTTGTCACATTTAATATGACTTACTTTTCTGAGCAAGTCTGAAAGTTAATAACTGTATATTCATAAATACAAGATCAAATACCTCTTATAGAATACAAGGAAGGCTACAACCATTCATCATCATCTAACAAGGATATAAAAAGCAATTATTTTCATAAACGGTAAAGGCAAGTAATTTGAATTGTTAAACAAGCATTTATATACAAAAAAAAAACGCTAATTGTGATGTATGTAGTACCTGCCAAACAGAATAATATCGTTCATGAAAAATTGCCCTGCCTGATTATTATAAAAATACATACCTCAAAACATCAACTTGTAAACTAATAATTCGACATAGCAGCAACAAAAAAAAGCAACTCGGAAGTGTTCTTAGACTTTACGATAGACACTTGCGATGCACGCACCATTAATTTTTCTTTTATAATTAAAAAAGAATATTAATTTTAAGATAAATAAGGCTCAAAAATATTTTATAAGCATTTATATAACATATTTTTAATTATGTAATAAAATTTAAAATGTGGTATCCAATTACTATAATATAACTAATACTATAATAATCTCCACACTATTTGTTATTTGTGACTTACTATCGAGAGTAAAATCCTGTCTGAAAGTGATTTCAGGGGGTTTCGGACATCACGAACATTAAAAAAAGCTGTTTTGCTTTTTTATATTAAAATCTTCCGTAGTTGAATGTTTCAAGCCCTGCATTTTTTTTTCTACAGGTGAAGTGCATTAAATTAATTTTTGAAAATACCATATCAATTGCAACAAAAAACCAAATAGGAATTTGAAAACTGGTAGGTTTATCTTTCAAACACAGAAAATCCTAATGGAAATCTTTATTCACCATTACCTTCTGAATTGTTCCTATGAAAGTGAATAGCCTGCAAATATATTACAAAATTTCAATACGAACAGAAAACCATTTCTCCTGGAAAATCGAGGTTTTAAGCATTCATGGTCCTTTCTTTAAAAGAATAACCGAACAAATCGAGCTGATTTTTATACCATTTAAGTGATAACGAGTGAACATTCTCCAAGAGGATGTTTTTCAAACAACAACTAAAACCAGAGAAAAAATAGCTCTATAAAAAAATGCAGAAACCTTTTTTGTAATATGCTGGCCATAGCATCCTAATTTTCGCTTCTCTACTTTCGTTCGTACTGACATTACTACAATTTTTTTCCTAATTTTCTCAATCCTAATTTTATTGCTTCTTGTTTTATTCCTAAGGAATCTCATGTCGATGACATTATTTACATTTTTAAGTTAACATCAAGGATTAGCAACTGCAAATCAACGACTCTAATGTGCTTTTGCACTTATCTTCTACATAAGAATGTCGATTTCATCACATTATATATCTTTCCTCCTTTATTCATACTTTTCAACTATTTCTTTATCTATCTTTCTGTTTGCTTTAATGTTTGTCCCAATATTTTCATAGTTTCTGTAAATAGCATCACAACATCGGCAAACATTAACTCTGACAAAATAATAAATTTCATTTGTTAGTATCCCAGTTTTACTTAAAAAATTCTTTATTTTGTGTCGTTTATTGTATCATCTATTATGCAGGAAACAAAATAGTGCTGATAATACATATCTTGCTTAACATAGCCTTACTTAACACCTATTTTAGTTTTAAATTCTTTCGATTCTTCCTTATTTGCTATTACATATTGTCTTATCTGTATATACTTATAGCTTTTATCATTTCTACTATTTCTTCATAACTTTTTCTCTCTTTCAAAGATTTCCATATATCTTCTCTTCTTATCTCGTCAAACATTTTATGCAGATGGATGAGGCACATATGTAACTTTTTGTTCTTCCGGATCATTTTAATATTACGAATTTACTCCGGCTTGTAATATCTTTTCTAGTATACCTACTTCATAGCGTTTCTCCATGCTGTTCTTTGCACTCCCTTTTATTATTATTCTCAGACATGAGCAAAATTATTCCAGTGAACATAAATAACTTAGTAAATAGTTATTAAATAGGAAACAGAAGTTTTCAAAAAGCTGTTGGAAGTGTTCGAAGCATCTTAAATTAGCATTAATGGAATATTTAGTTGAGCTTTCAGGCTCTGGTCTTTAACCTGCTCATGATGGCGGAATTTCGTCAACTGTTGCTGCTGGCATCTTCAAGACGATAAAGAATTCTTCAAAAACATTTTTTTTTTTAAATTAAACCTAGAGTATTATTTTGATGAGAGGCAAAACGTTACATAACCTAATGGTGATTAGTATTGCGTTTTGCCATATAAAGAGCTTCCTCTGATTCACTGGCTTCCAACTATCTTAGCACCATATACTATTGTTGTCCGTAAAGCGAAGTTGAGAAAATACATTTTTGAAGTGTCATAAAAAAACAAGAATAATTTTTTGCCAGTGATATAATATAGCTACTAAATCAAGTTATTTTTCTATCTGCTGCTATTCATAAATGAGTGAAGCAATTTGTGCTATTCAACGAAAGAATATTTCTTTTATATCGTTTTCTCGTTTCTCACGTCTTCTGAATCGCTTAAAATGGCGCATTTTTACGCTTGTTACCAAGAAATCGATTGTAGTTACCTTTTGAAATACATACCTGCTGGGACGACTACCATGGCGATGCGATAAATACTAGGAAGATACTTTTTCCTCAGACATATTTATTTCCTGCCTCGCGTCAGCGCGTGAAATTCCTTTAGCAACGTTCCTTTACGACAAATTGCTAACATTCTAACAATTCTACGCCATTTCGTTTGGGTCGCTATTTCTTACTTGTCAAATATGCATAAGCATTACTATTACCGCTATTTTAAATTTTTCCGAACGTTCTTCAATGCGATATCGAGCCATTTTTGATTATATTGCACCGATGCACGCAGCCATTCTACACAGAACGGATCCTGTACATTTGTGATCGCTTCTAAAAAGAAAAAAATGGAAGCAACATCACGTGCATAGAGCTTATATATTATTAGAAACCACTCAGGGGGCCGTAGGTAAATACCAACGCTATTTATCTAGGTTATTGGTGCATCTGTTTTGCAGCTCAAGCAGTAATAAGGCAAATATTTACGTTACACGCCATTAATTATGGAAAACGTTACAATCGGATACATTTAGCGGAGAAAATTACTAAGTGTTGCAAAAGAAACAATAAGGGTCCTAACGTAGTGTCCCCGAGGAGAATTCTTCTCTCAATTCGAGCGGAGAAACTATGTAATTTGCCCGCGTTATAGCTGATTGTTTAATTTGAGATAAGAGCAAGAGGATTGACGAAATTACAGTTCCGTTGCGGTTTTAAATTACCCTCTCTCATAGACGAACAGTTAATGTGGAAAGTTTGCGTCATTTCTCTTCAATAAACGTAACAAGGACGTACGGGCAATCCCGCGTAACGCCTAACGGATTTATAAAACAAACTGAATCAGATCTAGAACGAAATCTATCGATCAAGCGTTTAATTCGCGATTAAATTAACTTCGACAATCGTAACTCGTCGCTGACGCGATAGAGGGCGACGTCGTTACTCCGGGGCGATGTCATATGCCGACTACGCAGCGACGGTTTTTATCATTGCCGGGCCTTCGCTTTTATGTCGACAAGTTCGACTGTCGGTTTTTCACCCAAACGCTTTCCTGCGGTGGCAAAAAATCCTATGCCACACGACGACAGCGGTCGAAGAAGGATCTCCGAAAAGCGCCCATCAATAAGTGTCACTTATACCGGCACACACGTGAAGTAATTTGCGGCTGACAGCCGTAAATCCGCCCGGCATGGCAGTTCTAATGAATACAGCTACAACTGTTAAGCATGGCTGCCGATGTTAGCTAGCTAGGTTGGGATCCTTTCTGTGGGTCTAAGAGATAAACGATTGGTCTCTAACGCACGTGCGTGCATGCGTGCGTGGGTTTCCGTAATGATCGCTGAATATTGAGTAGGCTAGGAAAGAAATAAAACAGAAACAGCACGAACATGTCAAAAACCGTTTCTTATTTAAATAAATGGTAACTGATGGTAATTTTGGTTTGATTTCCACCCATCAAAAAGATTAATCATAGACAAGGGCATTACTTTGAAATTAGAGATTTCAATAAACTCACTCCTATTATTTATCCAAACAACATTATTTTTAAAGCTATTTGTGGCAAATTCGTGCAATATGAATTGTCTTCTTCTTTCTTTTGTTGACACTCCTAATACTTACGTGAAAATTTTGTCATTTATTGTACCTACAGTCACTGTGGATGCTGTACTGAATAGAATGTCAGGTTTCCCATCGAAGCTCACTACTGGCAATGACTCCACCCCAAGTCATTTGATTCGTCACGTCAAAACCCCTCACATATGTAATCGATTTGAGTATTAGAATCTCCACCTTTGCAGAATTATGAAAGCGGGCAAGAGTGATTCCTATCTTCAAGACAAGGGTGAGAAGTCTGAGTTAAATAGCTACCGTCCGATTTCACTCATTTCTAACTTCGCCAAAAGTCTTCTCTACGAAACGATTCTGTGCAACATTCAGCAACAGCTTTCATCAAATCAGCACGGCTTCTTGTCTGGGAGGTACAGTAACTAATCTTGTCACTATTATGCAATATTTTGCGGACCAGCTCGATAGACATAAGCAAAGGGAGGTGCTATATACTGACCTTTCGAGTGCTTTCGACACGATTGATTACCGATTGTTGTTTCATAAATAAACCGCATTGCCGCATAGGACCAATCTACCTACTTCAATCGCTTTGGGTGGCATGAGTTTTACTTCTCGTTCAGGAGTTTCCCAAGGGTCCAACCTGGGTTCTCTACTTTTTGTTGCCTCTATTAATAATCTCCTTAATACTCTCCGCTGCAGAGTTCTAGGATGATATTAAAATTTATAGAGCTATTAATACTGTAGAGGATATTGACTCATTGCAGCATAATTTAGATGATTTTGTCGATTGGTGTTCTACTGATTCGTTTAGAAATAATGTCAGCGAGTGCTGCATGGTTTCTTATTCGCAAAAATGTGATCTTTTTCCTTCCTTTTAGACGATTATCAACATGCCTTTAAAAAGCATGATGAAGTTAAAGAATTGGGTATATTATTAATTTGATACCTGCCACTCTCTTTCTCCTCACAATGACAACCTTTGTGCGCGTTCAGTAGAAACTTTCTCACGTGATCTTCATGCTATTTCACCAATTACTCTGCACTTAAAGCTTTCACTGCTAGTTCTCTTGAGTATGCCTGCATCGTTTGGTCACCCTACTATATTTGCCATAAATTAGTTATTGGGAGAGTATAATGCAAGTTTTTGAATTTCTATCGTTTAAAATTGATGGGATGTATCCTCCTCGGGGCATTGATTACCTGAACCTTCTGGATAGACACAATTCACGGCTTGGTTTACTTACCTCATCTTTTGTGCTGTTTTAATTTTCATGTTCCCCGCTTGGCTGCTCGTTTTTCCTTCACTGTTCCCACAGTCACAGCTCATATTAACAAAAAATCACCTATTAATTGCATGCTCACCCAGGTAATATGGTGACGTAAAATGACGTTTAATGGACGTCAGTATGACGTAATAGACGTGTAATAGACGTCATATTGACATCCATTACACGTCATTTCACGACACCATGTTACAGGATT
Source organism: Protaetia brevitarsis (assembly GCA_004143645.1). Taxonomy (NCBI): domain Eukaryota; kingdom Metazoa; phylum Arthropoda; class Insecta; order Coleoptera; family Scarabaeidae; genus Protaetia; species Protaetia brevitarsis. The sequence goes on along the minus strand of RXPK01000286.1, from coordinate 761,408 downwards.
GTAAATTTATACTTTCATGATATTTTTGACATTATTTGCTAGTTAATGTTTATTTTATTAGTCGCAAGAATGTGGTCTAAAATGCACTATAGTAACTTTATTTTTTTTTACCCTGTAATTGTGTATCATTGGCTAAATATACGCTATTATTATACATGGTACATCAGAAGTCCGTCGACAAAATGTCATGGTCAAACCTACTTTAAGAAATAAGTTTGGAAGTCTCGATGAGCATGTGATCAAGAACGTTTAGTTTCCTAAATATTTGCAAAATCACATTTTAGATCTCATGGATCTCTATATATTTTTGAAGTTTTAGTTTATGTTAAATATAATGAAAATACTTTCATAACAAATAGTTCATATCACAGTTACTATACTAGACATTGAGAAATGCTTTGCGTTCCTCTCCGTCATTTATCTACGTATGAACGATCTCCAAAGTATATGGGTATAAAATTATATAATGCGCTTCCTAGTGAAATTAAATGTACAAAGAACTTGGCCGTTTCTGAAAACAAATTAAAAAGGTTCTTGATAGAAAATGTATTTTACTCATGTGAAAAATATTTAAACCATAGTGGTCATTGATTATAAGTTGTTTTAAGTATGCATTATTAATTAGTTAATTACTTTGTAAGGCATGCATAGTGCACTTAATATCTAACCTTAACTTAAGTTTGTCTTCTTTCTTTTGACTTGTCTTATACCTTTCGGTCTAATAGACAATACATTATTATTATTATTGTTATTTATTATTATCTGACACTAAACAGCTATTTATATATAAGTGCTTTCTACTAATGTTTATATTTTAACTATACTTTATCGATTAAGGACTACCTTTTATTAAAATTATTTCTGTAAATCGTAATTATTTCTCTTTTTAATTCCATAGAAACCTTAGTCTAATGGTGGGATGTATATCTGCAGCACCTGTAAGATTAATAAATCTGTAAGCATGTATTATATATGCTTGTGGACTTACAGATAGTCTCGCAGCCGCTACGAATATGCATAGAATCTCACCATCCATCTTTTATGAAAGAAATGCACGCGATTATTTATAGATTTATTATATCGTTATACCATTTTGGCATTGACTACAATTTCTATCATAAAATAAATTATTATTAACTCTACGGATTGTAACAGTTAATTATAGTATAGCAATAATCAAAGAGATAATTACCTACGTTAGTACTACCACTATTAATTCTACAAGTGTGACCGATTTGATTCGCAAAACTTTCTGTTTACCGTTAAAACATTAAACGAATTTAACCTCTGAGTTGGTATTGTTCGTTACCTTATTCATCGTCTACCACCTTATGGGAATTTTATTACCGATCATAACAACTTCCTCCTGAAAACCAGGCAGAAGTAAACAACCACGCTTTCGAGGAATTCCACTCAACTCAATCTAATTGCATCCATTCACGCATACGTGTTTTATAGTTTCAGTATTGATGAAGGTGCATACGTTTTATTTTTTTATGTATTGGTGGTTATAATAATTGAGTATATCACGATTGCTTCGTCCTGGATGCAACATAAACGCTTCGAACGTTAATAATTGTATTCCGGCAATTTCCCCAACTAAAATATCTAATAGGCTAACATAGGCACATAGTAACTGATATGTGCGTTACGTAACGGTATGTTAATCGTTAGAAAATAAAAATACCGTGGTAGATTATAAAGCAAAATGCTTAAAGCCGAACAAAAGGAAACAATTTAAATATATTTATTATACAATAAAGCCGTTAACCGTAAAGTTGTAAGGCAATTATAGGTACTTCGCAAAAGTATTCTCTCAATTTATAAATAAGTACAGAATTATTTGCTTCTAAGTTCACTAACCCCTTCCCGTTTATTTTGAAAAAAAAAAAACGGTTAAAAAACATTCTGTTTTATTATTTCAACAGAGATGTTTAAATGTAAAAATGAAACTACAAAATAAGCATTAAAAAAATACTAAAAACTTTGCTGCTCGTGGTAAACGAATTAAAACGTACATACCACAACGAAAGCAGGGCTTAATTTAACTTTGTTAGCCATAGTTTATATGAGTAAGAAAGAATAAAAAATCTGGACGAGTGAACATATAATTTCCGCTCGAATTAACTCGAAGGTGTACTTGAGGGACTAAAAACAGCCGTTTTATATCAATCGACAGCCTTATAATCCAAGGAACACAAAATGGTTGAATAAACGTCTAATATTAGTTGATATTTACAAGAATAAAACGAATAAAAGGATATGCAACTCATAAACACAATAATTAATACATAATAAACTGTATTTTAATGTTTTGTATGGTGAATATATTATCGTTTATAATCCAATACAAAATTTTCCAAATGATGAATCAAAGGATGTTTCAAGAGAGATAACCCAATGGTTTTAGCATAGATATAAGTAATTGCTGTCAGTTATTATTCCGAGTGCCATTTATAAAAGGCAGAACCGTCAATTACACTCCACCAAAGAAATATCACTTATTGATACAGCACAAAAGGGGATGCGATAGAGAACGCACGCACAGAACATACTGAAGACGCATACACGCACTTACAAGCATCAAAAATAAATCCCACCTATGCATCATTGTAATAAATAAACTCATCTCAACGAATAAGATAATTTCCACATGCTGGCGAGCTTCAATACCCTCATGTCCTTAATCCTTATATGTACAGAACTAACAATATTCCTGAAGTATATCTGTGACAGGGATATTAAATATTTGACATTCGATAACAACAAAACGCGCATGATTGCGCACAAAATATGTAGGCACTACCAATCAGGTGAATAAGTTATAAATATGTTCATAATATCGTCAGCTACAAGTGCGTGACGAAGATTTTGTGTTCCTTTCTCTTGCCCTGTCGTTTACCCCAAAGCTTTTCTTTTATTTTTACCTCAGCTATTCGCATCGCGCAAAGTTGATCGAACTCTTTCCGGAGATGTTCGTTAATTAGTGCTGTTGCACCGCATCGCGATGGTATTTCGTTCGCCCCACGCCCATCAGAACCTGTGGGGCAGATGAAAATCCGGTTCGGTTGAAATTATCTTTGACAGACAAAAGAGGCTGGAAAAAAAAAATGCATTGCGCCTCTTTAATATCCGCTTACGAGAGTTGGTACCGTAAGGATGGGGTGAATGTACAAATTTCAGGGCTCACGATGCAAATGTAAAAAGACAGATGTTGGTTCCGCGACTTCGAATGAAAAACCGTACGTAATGATAGCCTTTTATACTCGATTTATCGCAAAATGAAACATAATTGATGATTTCAATTGGCAATTCTTTCGTGATTAATTTTGTAAAGTAGATAAGGGTATTCTGTGTGAGGTCTTCGCTTGCGAAAAGGAAGAATTTATCTTAATTCCCAAGCATATTAAATTGAAAATTGAGATCTGAGTTAATACTCTCATATTAACAATACCAGTTTGCTGACTGCCAGATATCGCTAACTACTAGTTTAAATAATCATTGGGTATACCTCGTATTTTTACGACTTTCACCTTGACTGAGTTTGGGAAAGCTTAAAGTTGGTGAAAATGGAAACCAACTTAGGCATTTTCATTGGCTAATCTCAGTATGTACGTTAACCATAAAATAAACATTTTTATACTTCAACTACTAGAAATATCATAAAGCATGATTATTTATCTCTGACCCTAAACCCTTAGTGAAGTTATACAAAAGATTGCCTCATGTAAACGTTCTATGTGCTTTTCGTGCGATGCGAACGCTAGGGAGTTGATAGTACAGGTTGGCACACACATGTTATATACCTTAGTATTTTGACGTTTCCTAGAATAAGACTTTTCTGTAATTTTCTTTGTAGTTTAGTATCTATTTATCAATAATAAGTGCAATGGAGACACCAGTTCATCCTAATAAGGTTACGCAGTAGCTTACTGGCAATTTATTAGATATCTGTCATGTTCAATGTAGTGTGCCAACCTTTAGTGACATTTTTGCGGAAACTGATAGTCTCTTAACCGCTTTGAAGTAATGCAAAATAAGTGTTTCTGGACGAAGACGCAGAAAATAATGTGAACCTGTGTCAAACCTATCCAGTACAAAATTAACTTATAACCTGTCATAACTGTACATGCCAACTTTTACATTAGTATTTCACGCTTTGTATACCCGTCAATAATATAACAAATCCTCAATCCCCAGGCTATGATGTCAAACTCACACGAAAAGCGTATGTTTATACTTCTATATAAAATCGTTTGTATCATTGTGAAGTGTAAAGAAAAAAAAATCATACGGAGAAATATCGATTTCATACTTAGCTTGGTGCCCATTATAGAAGCCTTTAAGAGAACAGGTTCAGTGACTCTTAAAGATTCATTCAGCCGCTATTGAAATAACGAATGGGGAATTGTACAAGTACATACGTCATAAAGTATTTTCACAGATACCTTTTATGTTCCTATGCCGCATCAAAGAAAGATTTAACGCCTCTAATTGTAGCAGTTTACAATTACTATATACAGGATATTTCAATATATAATTTAATTAATTTTAATACATAATACAACAACAAAAAAATATCGTCCTCATTTTCTTTAATTCAACCAATCTTAATTTAAAACAGCACATTTTAATTTTGTTTGAAAGCACTAACCTGTTTTTGTTGAATTCCATTTGCTAATTTACATTTAAACATTTATTTGCTTTAAACATTAGTGGAACTATAAAATTGGTTAATGTATGCTGGCGATTTGTTAACGAATACTTTTCGAAGAACCTTCGATTTTGTTTCACAGAAAATATTTATTTTTAACACAAGCAATGGTATAATATTTAACATATAATTTATTTAATTTTCAATTAAGTGGCCAATAAACTCAAAGTTTTCAGAGATTTTTATCCAAGTGCAACAGATGTTAAATTAAAATGGGTAGGCTATTGCCTCTTCCCAAATCTAGTTTTCACTTTTATAGACAAGCAGCTACTCTATTCTAAATATTATTATAGTAGCTTTCCACACGTACAATAGTAAATACGTTAAATACCTATGTGAGTTACAGAAATTGTCGTAAAGATGTCGCTTCTCCTATTTCACTCCAGTAATAGTGAATATTATAATACAGGTAAACGCGATTGTAAAATGTTAATCTCGTGTATTTACCAGATAAATATCTAATAGAAGCCGCGATCACTAAAGCATGGACTGATGACGTACAAGTGTGGGGAGTAATATTGATAATCGCTGTTTCTTTCTACTGTAGTAACAATATCTCATCTAGATATTATTTCATATTAAATAATATGAGATAAAAAATGCATGAAATAGCGACACCTGGACATACATCTTGCAAAGTAAATTTAAATTGCTTTATAATTTGTCCTAATAATGAGTAAAAACAATTTGCGTTGGACTCAATATAATTATATTGAAATAATAGGTAACACCTATCATTTTGTGAGTGCATTGGTTAAGTATAAGTACTTACCTAGTTTAAATTTTGAAGTTGAACTGAGCAACGTTAATCTCTTTAGGCAACATTTAAAGGATTATAGGATGCACTATCATTGTAGATTGTCAACAACGTTTGTGCGACTACTTCAGCCTTTATTTAAACGTAATTTAAACCTTTAAGTGATTTTAACTTATATAAATACAAAAAATTGTTGGGAAAACCAATTATTGAATGAATTGGTGAATCTTTTTTTCTCAGTGTATGCAGAACATATGATACTTATAATAACTTTTTTGTTACAGGTGAGTTAAATATATCCACCACCCAGTGATTTGTGTGTAACATCCAACAGTAAGTGTTTTCAATATTTTAATTAAATTCTAACAATAGAAAACTGAATATATATAACATAGAAGAAATTTAGAAGCAAGCAATTATACTTAATTCTGAATAATAAAGTAAAAATTAACTGCGATATTGATTTTAAAACGATTTGAAACGTTTGAAAGGTATTTTTAAAAACAAAGAAAGGGCACTTTTAACTTTCAAAACACACTTTTAAACTAGACATTCCTATTTCTATTAAATCTTGAAAGTTATTTTCTATCTGCGAGACATAAGGTTCAAACAAACCCTTTTTCCATTGTGAAACTACGACCATTTCATTTTATGTTCGATATTTTTCCACATCCCCTTTGTCTGCCACTGTCCAAACGGACAAAATCCACTAACATAACAACACATCCTGGTCGCAGTAAACTTTTTCTAATTCATCTGACGTGTGCCGTTCAGCTTCCGGCTACGTTCTTATATTCTGAAGTTGATAGATTATGCCGCCGATTCTTTGACGTGTGGTCAGCGAAAGAAAAGGAGTAAACACGAGGCGAGATTATTTCCCATAAACCAGGACGTCAATCTCCGACTGAATACTGCGGCGCCCTCTCTAGGCGATAGCCGCATCCCTTTACAGCGAATTCGGTTTGAGTTACGTCCACGTCACCGTCGGTCGTCTGACTGTCCGATCCAATAAGTTTCGAACAAATTGCTGTCTTGCCGAGAAATGGAGTTTTTAGGGATGTCAATTTTTTTCTGTTTAGTTGTGTTTATGGTGACGGAGTTTTGCTGTTGGAATTGTGAAAGTTAATAAGTAAAAGAATAAGTACGAAGATTATAAAACATGCCATTAAAACATTTTATATCGCTTTTTTGGTGTAATTCAAGAAACTTCCACCGATCTAGCCAAACCTACAATATTACCTTAGATATGTAAAATTGAAAAAATTGGCTGCAAAACTTTTGATTACTCCTTATAGTGCAGACTTGGGCCCCTGTGACTATTTTTTGCTCGCACTCTTGAAGGAATCACGTAGAGGAAAACGATTCACAAGCTACGAAGAAGTCGAGAAGCAAAATCGCCCTAAATCTTTTTATGAGGGACGGATACTGAAACTTCTAAAGTGTTTTCAAGGGTATGTGGAGCTTGCAGGTGGATATGTAATAAAGACTAAAATTTTCATTTGTGTGCATATTATTAATCGATAAATGTCTAAAAAAAAATACCGTTTATAGTTAATCCACTCTCGTAGCTAATTTATAACTTATTCCAATTGCTGGTTGAGCCAGATAAATAAAAATAGTATATTTTAAAGATCTATAAGCTATCTTCTCTGTTAATTTATTAATGGATATGAATTATTTATAAATCACAATATAGTGAGGTTAATTTAGAAAATATTAAGGGTTCCTCGATATACTCTCACAAGAAAAATTGTTTGAAAGATTGAGCCTTCCAAGCAGAAATTGTAGATATTAAGAATTCGCTCTCATAGTCATTATCAGCTAGTCCCTTGGAGGATTTCTGTGGATGGCCTAGCCCTTCCTCTTGCAGTAAAAATAAAGAAGATAGTAGATGATGGCACGGTTTGAGTACCTGGTTACTACCAATACCCAAAAATTCACAACCTATGTAAACCTAGCACATAATAATTAAAAGATGAACTTTTCTTTAAAGAAAACGCTAGTATTTTACTCGTTGTTTGTAGCTGCATACAGCAGCAATGATTTCGTCACTAGTTCCGTCCCCATTTGAGCATGTAACCTAAAAAAACAGCACCCCACATTGAGATATTGGAAATTCACTTATGCAATCAGAAATTGGAATCGTTCGTAATTTTTTGTAGTTTTCTTCGTTTGGTTTGTACTATGGCGCTTGTACTACTTTGCTGTGACGTTAGAAACTATATATATATATATTGTTATTTGATGATGTTTTATTCGTAGCCGTTAATTATGTATGGTTATTCCTTTTTTTTTTTTCTTCGTGAGGGTAGCGGCTAATTTATAATGATGACTTAAAAAGTTAAACAACTCATTTTTTTACGTTTCGACAATCTTTATTTTTCTTGTCTTCATCAGAAATGTATATTTTATAATTTAACTTGTTTTATTTATTTATTTTTTTTTAAATGTATCTAAAAATTAATTTTTAATGATTGATCATTTAAACATACTTTTCGCCGTTAATATATGCATGTAAAGAGATAAACAACAATTTTTAGTTTAACAAATTTAAAAAAAAAAAAACAGCCCATCGCTGAGCTAGGCTTTCGCGTATGTTTAAAAGTATTTCTATGACAGTTTGATTTAAAATAGTTTTGGTAACAGTTTATAAAATTTGTTAGAAATGTAATTAATAAATATGTTTTTAAAATGTTTGTGAATGTCCCTAGAAGTAAGTATAAAAAAAACTCACATTTTGCTTATAATTATTGACATTTTATTATTAAGTTTTAGATATATTTAAAAAAAAAAATAAATAAAACAAGTTATAAAAATAAAGATTGTCGAAACGTAAAGAAATGAGTTGTTTAACTTTTTAAGTCATCATTATAAATTAGCCGCTACCCTCACGAAGAAAAAAAAAAGGAATAACTATATATTGATGTATTATGCTTGATTAATTAAAAAATTTGCAAAGATTTTCTTTTATTCACATTATTTACACGACATACTAATCGACAAACAATTCAAAATAAATATCATCTTTGGGTTCGGTACGACACGAACATATATCCAATTGTTAAAATTAATTCTAACAACTCAACATTTGCGCCTGCGTTAGCGGAATATCTTGGGAGACGTTGACTAGGTCTACTCGAGATTCGAATCTCGCCCTGGTCAATTACGATAACCGATTTTCTTTTCAGAAGCAGAGATGATGATTAGCAGAGAGATTTTGCTCTGCGGAGGTGCCTGACAAGCAATGAATTGCTTAGACTTTATCGAGCCCTTAAAAAAACCAAAAACTCCATTTCCAGAAGGAAGAAGCTTTGATAACGCCTCCATATAGCACGATATTATTTAAGTAATCCTTTGTATACTACATAGTTAAGGATAATACAAACAGTTTTCGGAAGAAATTAGAGATATCTACTCAATATCCCCCAAGCTATTTTAATATTAAGATAGCTAATTTCGGAGTATATTAGGGTTAAAGATGTATTAAGTTAAGGGTCAAATTTATCGGAGCATATACAAAAGTTACTTCAAAAATATAAGATAAAAGTATCACACAAACCTAATAATTCTAATATGAATTTTTCACCAAAACAAAAGATCCTATAAATGAAAATAAGCAAACAAATACAATTTAACAAATTTATTTAAATAGAATGCAAAGAATGTGAGGGAGTATACGTAGGACAATCTAAACAATACATAGATAAAAGAAAGAAGAAGACGCATACAAATATAGCATAGTAACAAATAGTAATGCCACTGCCCTAACCAAGCACACTTTGGAAAAAAAACACAGTTTTGACTTTGAAAAAGTAAAAATATTGAATAAAGAGAATAATTATAATAAACGGTTATTTAAGGAAATGTGGCAAATAAAAAAACATAAAACTGCAATAAACGATAAAAGCAATATAAATAATTTAAGTAAAATTTACAGTTGCTTAATAAGTTTATAAATTTTAAATTATTTCACAGATCAGTTGTTAAAATGGAAAAATAGAAAAAAAGAGATAACCAATCAAGAAAGCATACGCCTTATATATTATATGTAGAGTTTTTGAATAAAAAGAAAATTTAATGCAAAATTTATATTCTGACATATATGTTATTTACAAATATAATACACATAGCCCTGCGTTTTAAATAAATAAACATATTGATAAAAATAACATTTAAAAAAAAAAAGTAAAAGAAACAAGGTTAAGGAAATATACGCACAGAAATACACTTTGTGTTTGTGTTTGTTCACGTCAAGATGTTAGTGTCAATACGTGTAATTTGTTAATTAAAAAAAAGTTTTTAAAGTGTTTAATATGACGTACTAGTTTCACTAGTTTAATTAATTACATTTCTAATTAAAAATAAAAAAACCCAGGACTATAAGGTATTGTTGCAAATTATAGCTTGTTTTTTTTTTGAAATTATATTTGAATATTGTTAATTTATAGAAAATGTAAATAACCAAGAATGTAAAAAACAAAATACAATATATACCGTATTCCCGGATAAATGAAGTTTTTCTTTGAGGAGGAGCCACTAGAAAAAAAATGCTTGTTGTTATACCATGATACTCTTGCTGTTCCCTTATTAGTACGTCAAGGATTCTTTTTTTTATTGAAAGTATATTGCTGAAGTTCTGTATACTGTAATGGACCAATTTCGTAAATTATATTGAAGACTTTTTTTCTTTATTGGAGGTAGACGTTCAGTAGACTGTAAAAATTAAATAGCTTTTCAAGGTAATTTAGCATTTTGTTTGTTTCTTAAAAGAAAATAAATATCATGCATCCACGTTAAATCTCATTCCAGTAAATTTTAGCCTCCAATATTATCCTTCATTAACCCCCACTCTCAAAGACCAAAGTTTCTCTATCAAAAACGTTAATTAGGGAAGCTTGTACATCAGCTCGCTTGCAGTTTTAACATCGTTAACTCCCAGAAGTGGCTCTCAATTTATTCCTATTCGCTCAGCGGAAATTCCGGAGCATCTTTTTGCACGTTCGTTAAACCAAACTTGCGAATGTCAAATATTAGCTCCTCCGTTTCGTCACAAGACACCGTCAAGCGTCGAAGCCGTGAGGAAGTCAACGGTTCTCGCCCGTTTAAAATCGACTTACCGGGGTCGTTAACATATGTTGACAGAACGGCATCTTCACGATTTCGTCACTAAATCAACTCGTAAAAAATACGAAACGTAATAATTACTCACTCGTTGGCGTTTCGTGATCGCCGGTGTGCGAAAACAACGGCGCCTCTTAAAGCTCATCCTAAATTACGTCCTCCCACCTGTGTTGCTGCCTGGGTTCGTGTATGCGACGTGCAGTTGTCATCCTGCCGTGCGCGCGAAGTATAGTTACCCGGGTCCCATACGTAACACACTACCTGTACAGTTATATAAAATTGGTCTTCTGCACGATTCTAGCCGTCGTCGTCCCTTCTTTTCCTCTTAGTTTGTAGCGTCGTAATTCAGACGAGGGCATCTACCGCCGGCAACAGTAGTTCGCCTTTTTTGTCCGAGCAGCGATGTTATCTAGAGATAAAGTTGACGTAGAGGATAGATGACGGTGAGGACGGTACGAAGGAAAGTGCTAACGCCAACACGCGCCTCGGGTTACTATCCGGCTAACGGGATACTGTCACATCATCGTCATCATCATCATTATTATCAACGCCGTCACGCCAGAAGAGCGACCGTCGATAGACTTTTCATTTCGAGATGAAATTTTACGAGTATTCCAAGTACCTCCGTCGTTAATCTCCGGAGAACTGTTTGATTTACGACATATGTTCAGCGAGTACCACTCGACATCAAATATTTAAGTGTTCTTCCATGTTTTTACTTTTAATGTACGAAAAAAAAAAATTGCGAATGTAATGAAAGCAATGAAGCATACATATACTACTTGCTATGGCTTTCATAGCCTTTATTTAATCTAATTTAGTTAATGTAATGTTCATTCAAAACAATTATAATTATAAATAAAGCATGGAAATTGTTATTGGATTTCCATCTACTTTTTTTGTGATTTTGTGACACCTTTTTAGCTAGCAAAAAAAAATTAATGTAAAGGAGAACCTAAAAAGTGTTACTCTCATTTCGACCTGAAACTCAAATTAAAAAAGTGTCACAAAATCACAAATAATATGGGATGGTCAAATTTAAAAATTAACCAACGAAACGATTTCTATCTACAACAACGTGCATAACTGGTTGCATCTACTTGTCGAATATAAATTATTATTTACAAGAATTAGATACGCCATACTAAATCAAAATGCTATTTATAAGAATCTAATAGTATTACCTGTATCCTACTGTGAATTCAAAGCTTTCAAATGCAAATTGCTATTCTTGAGATTTATTTTATCATTTAGTTTTAGCACCAATATATTGATTATTCTGCTCTTCCCCCTGCCCCTTTTTTACTACCGTCGAAGCGATATAACTGTTAGAAATTTCAAGTAAGTGTTTTACCCATAAGAGGAGACAGTCGTGTCAGTAGTCCCTCCTACAGTTTAATAAATAATAAATGAAAATCTAGTAGAACTAGGATATTACTGAGTGCTGCAATTCCACAACATTTTTATCTAAAACTTTTTGATGCAATTATAATTCACATTTACCTGTAATAAGCTTTAGGATATTCTTACGACAATTTTCCTGAGGAGAAACATTGATGAGAACCAGCCAGTAGACTCCATTTATATCTAAAATTTGGGCCCCACGTTGGGCGCCAAAATTAATGCTCTGCTTTCCCCAACAAAAATATTAATTGCCAATTTTAAATTATTTTAAATAGTATGAAATGAAAAGTATCATAATAATTAAGGTATTGCATAGGCTTTCATGGCCGGAATCTGCTGTAAAAAGTTTTTCGGGGAAATTTTTTTACAGTACCCTGATAATGTTTAATGAAATCTGAAAAAAACTCATTGTCGTAATAGATATTCTTACATTATACTCAATACACCGAATAGAACACCGAGGTCTTTTACAATGTTGGTATGTACAAGAGTTTTGCCATCTAATACATAAACAGAAACGAAGGAATTTACTTTTTTGGTGTAGCACACATATGAACACTTATTTACGTTTAGTTTTAGTTTAATGTCAGAACACCTTTGAGCTGTAGGTACAAATCGTCATCCCATGTTTCAATAGTTGAGTAAATCTTATGGCGTCAGCGTGAGCAAGTACTGGGCAATATAGGAAGCTGAGTAAGTCGTTAAAAAGAAAAAAAGCAGTGGCCCTAGGTGTGATGCCTGCAGTACCCCCGATGAAGGACAACACTGATATGACTTGTAATCATTGTAGTAAATGTAGTGGCTTCTTCTTTTCAAGTAGAATACCACAAGTTATAGTAAGGATGGACTTAACTCAATCGTTGATAGTTTTTGTAGTAAGACACAATGATCAGTTATATTAGAAGCCTTTAACCTCAGTTTGGCGTTGAGCATTAAGTTTCTCACTCATAAATTACGTAGTAGATACTAAGTTCGTTACGGTGGATCTGCCGTGAATAAAATCATGTTGATGAGCATATATATCAGCTCTAGCGTTGTGATATAAACATGAGTAAATGACGGTATCAAAAACCAAAAATTCATAAGATCGATATGGATCTATAATTAACTAAAGAGCGCTTGTCATCTTTTCTAAATATTGGAACAACTTTAGCAGATATCCAAACTACATGTTTCAATAATCAAGTTAATTAAATAAGCTAATGGTTATCCAAATACAAATCTAGCATAACGTACGGAAAAGCTTAGAATGAGATCATCGCCAGCAGTGTTATTAGCAAGAAAATATGCTAAGACTTTAGGACCTCATCAACAGAGACATATTGTATTGTGAAAGGGATGGAATTAGAACGTACAACTTAGTACGTAGAACGACTTGAACTATTAGTACAGACTGAAGAGAACTTACTGGCGAAAACCTCAACTATATTTGAGGAGAATCCAAGATTACGTCATTATAATACAGGGTGCTAGGTATACAAATTGTGTCTTGTTTTGCAAGAATGTACTGAAAAACATGCTCAGGATTACACTTTATTGATTCCTCGACTTGATTGATATATGTAGCATATACTGCAGAAATGTTAGCTCTACATATCGTTCGAAGTATGTATTATTATTATGTATATATTACCACTCTCCGATAATACCCTCTTAACTTCCAATTTCTTATCATAGTCGTTGAAGATCACTGAGGATACTTAGATTTTTTAGCATTGACAGAAGAGTTTGCTACTGATGCAACAATAATACTGTATAACAAGTTGTAAAATTTTTCTAGAGCAATAACCACGTTACTTATGGATTCGATCAACACGCAGTTAACAGATTACTAAACAATTAATAAAAATGAGCTTTATAAAAATAATATCGAGTATTCCCGTTAGATGGAAAAGCTTTTTTAATAAATGGTAAAAGGAAACAGAAATAGATAAAGGGGGATGGTATAAATCAGGAGAAGCAAAGGCAGGAACATCTGAAGACACAGTAATGCCATGTGAAAACAGGAGAAAATAAAATGACAGTTAGAGATGCATCTGACTCTGTGAAGACATATCCTAACATCCACTGCCCAAACAATGACTATGACGAAAGAAGGATGAAAAATGTTGCTAATCTATGAGAGAAAAATAATAAGAAGAATGTAGGAGAGAGAAGAGGCGGTAGTAACGCTGCAAAATTGGATGTATACAAGAGATATCAATATCTAGGGGAAAAACCCTAGTGGATCACATAAAAATGCTAAAGATGAAATATGGTGTATACAAGACAAGCCAATATCTAAATAATGAAAGAACTAGGTTGAAAATACCTAATGGATCGCCTAAAAATGGCAAAGATGAAACGGTTGAGACATATGTATATGCAACAAAAAACTAGTGGAAACTGCGAGAAGAATATGGATAGGAGAAGACCTAAAGGCATACCAAGAATGATATGAATGAACCAAGTTGAAGAGGATCTAAAGAAGATAGGAGTTAAAGCTGTACGGGAGACATTTACGCGGGATCGCATGGAGAGGAAGAGGAATGAAAGCTAGAGGTATCGGATTTGATCTGACCAATAAGGATCTGGGCAGCTCGTATGAATGACCAATCTCCGAATGGAATAGCTGGAACAGGAAAGAACCAACAAAGTAAGCAATTCTATAACTTCTGCCAAGAAATTACTAAAAAAGAAAAATGACACAATTACTTTAAGTTCTACATTATCAACTATTTCATCGTATATTTCTACTTCAACATATCTCCAATGCGTTAATTGCCACAGCTTATTAAACGTGTTATGCTCGATTAAGTCGAAATTATTGAGTAAGAAAATCTAGATCTACTGGCCACCGTCAGTGTGAATTTTAAACGCCGCAGAGGAAACCGATATGCTAATGCCAGCGCGATAAAAGTACCTTTAGATAAATCTGACATTTCACTGAGGCCTTCTCCTCTCTAGCGTTTCAGATTTTAACTCTGTTCATTTAAATTATTAACTAACTCGAACTATTACGCGAGTATTTTGATTTGCTCATTTATCTCCCTAAGTAATTTGAAATATTCGCTTCAGTTTTAGTACTCGCCGCATATTTATATTATCGTATCTCTTTTTCCTCTCTAATGTATATTACTTACTTAGACCCTGGAAATTCTATCCTTAATTCAGGACAGGTAATACAGGAAGCTGTAGCGCAACTCGATGTCCGTATCTCTTCTCGACCATCATCCGTGTCTATAAAACCAGTAGTGGCGATGTGGAGCACTTAGGTTGCCGTGATGCGTCGATATCGATCGACGACGGACGGTGTAAGTTCGGTTCCACTCGGTCCGTGCGGCTTTAAGAGCGACCGGCCAAACGGTCGACTGTCCGCTATAGAGACGCTACCGCTAGTCGGGTTTAGGAGCGTCCGACGCGGCCCTCTGATATCTACCGGCAACGATCGCGACTATGAAGGAACACTCTGCTAAATTGAAAATGGTAATGAGATAGCGGCTATGCTAATAAATCTTGCGCAAATCGATTCGGAAGAAAAAAAAAAGAAGCGAAGGAGTCGCGAAACTTCCGACGTCTAATAACGCAAACACGTTTGAGCCTCTAGGTGATATCGTGATGAGTACACGCCTGTATTCCGTTATTGTAAGTGCTTACGTTGTCACAAGCGGCGAGGAAAATGTCAGCAATTTGCTATCTCTATCTATATGTTTAGATTCTATTTCTCGAGAAGATTAATTTTCCCACATCCACACGTGTAGACTTTACCAAACAAGTAAAGTAAAATATATAAGGTATTGCTGTCGACACAAACACGCATTACTTATTCTACGGGTCTTATATTCTCCTTGTTTCTTCCAGTTTTCTTGTTACTGCCCCTTCATATGCAACCACTTCATTCCAGGTTTCTACTTCATTTCTTTTGGAATCTCTTGTTGTTCTTCCTTATTTTCTCATATCCAATAATTCCGTTTGACTTCCTTTTTCCTTTCAGTGTCCTTTTTGTCTGATTTGTTTGAGCTCTTGTCTTTTCTCATGGTTCAATTTTCTGCCAATATCGTCATAACATTTTCCTCTTTGGTTTGTTTTGTTAGGTACTATTTTTTTCATTCGTAGATTTCTCCGTTAATTTTTGTGTGTCTTCGTTCTTTCCTCCTCGTTGATGTTTCTTAATTCTATTTAGATGAATTTTTCCTCTAATATTAAATCGTAGAAAATGTATTTCTTTGCTTCTTCAATCTACCTTTCGTCTTCATTATTTCCTATTTTGATTCGAATGTTTCCCATTACTTGGAATCCTTGATCTTGCTTTATTATGCTAGCTTTTTTTTTACTTTGGTACTCAACTGTAGCTCGTCTCGTAAGAACTGCTCTATCCCTTCCTTTTCTGGATTCTCACCTGCATCCACCCCCTTATCATAACATTGTTCCTTCTTTCATATTTCTCACCGTTTTCCTCCTTATTATCCTAATTTTTTGGTCCATTTCTTTAATCATTCTTTTCCATCTTCCACTCTTCTTCCTTCCTACTCCATTCGAGTTTGTTCCATCTTATTTCTTACTTTAGCTCTTTTATTTCGTTGTTTAATTTCGCACTACTTCTAGTCAAGTCTTCAATTATCTGCTTCATCATTCTTCCATCATTTCTGTATCTTTCTTTCCTTCTTTATCTCCTGCGTTTGTTCTCCTTTCTTCCCTTTATTTCCTTTCCTCTTTCGCATTTCTTTGTTCCGGTCATCTGATGTTTTCTATTTTGACTTATACTAAACATGCCCCGTCTTTATTATCTTCTGTTTTGCCGCCTCCTCTCCTGCGTTTCCTATCAGCGTTCATTTGTTCCGATTGAGACCGGACAGCTTGAGGATAGCGAATCGGTAGGCAAGTGGACAAGACACGGTTAGGCGCTGACAGCCGGTGAGACGGGCTAGGTCTGAATTGAGTAAGACTCTAGTACACCGCTGGATCGATACTGAGTCATTACTCAATTCAGACCTAGCCCGGCTCGACCGATGGCCGCATCTAGCCATGTCTTGTCCACTTACCTACCGATTCGCTATCCTCAACCTGTGCGTCACAACTCTGACCATTTTTTTTTGATTTACCTTTATGAATGAAGTTTTGCAGTGATGGCAAATTTAATTAGGGATCAAAATTGTTATTATTCTTACTTCTGTACTTGTTTTCCTGTTCCCTTTTCCCTCAGTCTATCGCCCTATTCTCACACTTCTCACTTTGTTTTGCGGTGCCGTTGTATTGAATCAATCGTAAACTCCCAAATATTGGGTTAACTTACGGAGCGACTCGACACACGTCTGCACTTCACTATACACAAAGCAGAACTGACAAACACGCATTAATTTCGCGAATTCATAGATTAATGAAGGTCTAACACCTATACATGATATATACTGAGCGATTTAAATCTCCCATAACTATAATCCTTTATGTGTTCCTTAAATCTGATTTCATTAGCACGTTTTGTCTGTCCAAACTAAACCTTTCTACAGTCACCACGTTTTCTCAATTTTCCCCAATTTTCTGAATGCTCAATCTTTAACAAAAAAATCTTTCATTTCGCATTACAACCTTGAAGAAGAGGGTTTCAGTGCACGCCGATGCAGAGCCTTCTCCTGAAGGCTCCCACACCCAAAACGGTATTTCTTTTTAAATATACCAACATGGTCCAAAAAATTCCTTCATATGCGTTTTTCAAAGTTATAAACCATTTAATGTTGTTCAAAGGACAACAGTAAATCCACGATGGTCCAAAGATTTCACTTGTTTGGTCAACATAACCTTGCTCGAGCATGACCTATAGAAGTTGAAGCTCCTTTCTGTAAAATATCACAAGCAGACCTCCTTCTAATCCGTAATTCGTTAGCACCACCAGAAATCGATATATTGTATCAAAAAGAACACTATGAAGAACTTTTATGGCAGCTATGTTTACTACACTTTTTATATTTCGACCATTGGTCATTTGAAAATCTCCCTTAGATCAATGGCGGAATTTCATTCATATCTGTAGCATTTATAAGATTATCTGCAAAGCTGTAAATATGTATTATGCTCACAGATAATCTTAAAAGCGCGACAAATATGCATAGATGATTGCCAGAAATATTATGTAAACACAATCTGCCTTGGCCGCAACTATGCTGCAGTAATATTTCCAAGAATTTTCACATATGCCTGTAATCATTTATCCTTCCTCAATTTTATAGCAAGAAAAAGCACTCAAGTACAACCTAAAATGTATCGTTAATAACGTTAAAACACGCCGTTGATAACAGCATGCTTTGAAAGTGAATAAAATTCTCCATCGGCAGACGTTATGTAGAGAATAGACATACAAGTAAAGATTGATGAACTTTATCGAAGAATTTCGTGGTACTAAACTTGTCAAGAGCACTATAAACGTCTATAATTATCTGTGCTAATAACATCTTGAGAAATCGTTCAGACTTAATTGAAACACGGACTGGAAAGCATTTTTTGAAAATCTTATCGGTCGATTAATATAAAACATGAGTTCTAAGCAAAGCTCCTGAGACACATCCTCAGGGGTAGTGTAAGATGTTACAGTTATTTTTGTACTCTCATTTCCAGGGAAAATGCTCAAAGATTCGATTGGAGTTCTTGGTATTTTCAAATAAATTAAATAATTATCACTATACACATTTGCTGAATACTTTCCACCCTAGCAGTTGCTGCTTCCGTGTTCTTAATCTGGTAGTATTCCATTTCTGTGATGACCACTCACTTAGACAAGTCGTTGGTAATGAACCTGTTAGTATTGGGCATCATCCTTAACACATCTCTTATGGAACAAAGCCCGCGCTCCTAGCAAATAAACTGGCAATTGCAAACCCACACAAGGCATTCTTCCATTGAAATGATACGCGACGCATCAGTGTTCCGCTCTGAAAAAGTGTTTATAATTCTACAACTATCTGGCATCCATAGGATGCAATTAAGAGAGAAAAACTACTTCCTCGTACATCTCGCCTTCTATGTGTGTACAGAAAAAAGGAATTAAAAAAAAGATGCCAACAGAAGAACATCGACTCGTCTGTTATATGCCGTATGTTCTCCATATTTAGTTGGGCGATTGTCCGTTCGCCGATTGTGTATAAAGTACGATACAAATCGCGCGCATTCAACAAGCTGTACTATAGTCACGAACGGCAGCACCGTCGGGGAGAATGTCACTTTTATGAAAGCGGTAAGTGAAATGAAAAATCCCGAATGGTAATTATAAATATCTTCGCCACAATTTAATTGCGGAAATAAATAAAACGACATCAAACGGTAAATCTGGCATCTGTCAGGTTTTCGAGTTCCTCCTTTGGTGACAGAATTCCGTACGTATGGAATTTTATTGTCTGGATAAGTCATTATTGCCTGGCCATTAAGTTGTAGGTAATTCTATTAGGTAATGTGTGTTGCATTAGCAGAATGAGTAAGGCAGTTTAATGAATAAATGCATCAGGGAATCCAGGATATGCATGTCCTGGAATCCAGCATGCATTCGGATCGTTAGAAATTTATTGACAATTCTAAATGCTATCGCCAAAAACGATCACTTCAACTGAATGATTCACCATGACATTAGTATAATGTAATCGTCAGCCACAATAATGGAATCCAAGGAAATATGGCTTCTCTGTATATGTTATCCTCATTCAATATTAAACGTAAAAGAATACTTGGGCAGAGCATAGATTACAGCATGAAGGTCAGTAGCCAAGTCTTGTAGGAACCAAAAAGGTTCCAAAGAAAAAGCTAACGGTGCAACCCAAAAATATTGCTTTGGTCAGTGGCTATACTCTGGCTATCCATCAGGATTCCAAAATCTTATTTAAATGTGTACACACGCGTTATTGCATTGTATCTAATCCTTAATAACTGTCTAACATGGGATACTGACATAATTGTTTAAAGAAGCGAAGAATCCTCAGAAGAAAAAAAAAAAAATATAAGAAAGAGGCAATGTGAAAAAACCATTGTTAGCTTTACTGTAATTGATAGTGGATTGCAGATTGTGGGAATTATGTCCCTCATCTGTCACCATGCAAAGCAAACCTATGCTGAAAGACATCTTAACAATTAGAATTGAAAGCTTTTGTGGGACTCTTAACGACTATATAATGATGAATTGAAATATTTTTGTGGGTAATTGATTTTCCTTGCAATATAACACCAATCTATCCAGACTGCTTTGAAACCGCTCGTAATCAGAGGCAGGAAAAATGCCAATATAATTTTTGAAATCATCCCCTTGAAGCTGGAAATGAAGATTGTGTGATTAACACAAATTACAAAAAATGGAGGTCCTAAGTGACATCCTTAAGGAACACTTGAACGAGCAAAAAAATAGTCGGATTTGTATCCTGACAATAAGATGGTCTATTATGATTTTGACTATATGACACTAGCCTTCTATACTGACTAGCATCGTCAACTAGATATCTATCCTATGATTTTTTTTTCCAGTTAATTATAGTTAACCTTATCAAATGCCTTTATTAGGTTTGCATATTTGCCATCGATCTGTAACCGTTTAACCAACTAATTGTGCAAGTATTGAGTAACAACTGAAAGGTTTGTCTAGAGTCTAGATCGATCATGAATGGAAAGAAACAATTTGATTCAATTGGAACAATATGAAAGAAGTGAAAGAAGCAAAATGAGAGTAGGATTTATACAAACTTTCTTCCATTTTTAAAGAACACACCAATGAGATACATACATGAGACAGTAAGCGTATAGCTCAATGTGTTAACACAATTAAAAAATAGATGGCAAACAATCTGAAGCAGAACTCTTAGAAGTGTCAAGATTTATAATTTTGTTTCGTACTGTGTGTTCTTCTACATGTGCCGCGAAAACAGTGGAAAATAATGGAAATCTGTCTATTGAAACAACACCCATATTATCACAATATACCGAGCGAAAGTACTCCGAAAAGAAGGTTACAAATTGGTGTACATAAATAATTTTAAGTGAGACAAAAGTGGAAAGTGTGTCAAAAATGATCCCACAGAAAATAATTACGGAAGGAAATACTAAGCATAACCTTCAATCTCCCTAAGGGTGACAGAACCTGAGATATGCTTTGTGTGACATGGCAAAAAAAGGATTTACCACAAAGCTTGGATCCAAGAGCTATGCAGTAAACTAAATAAATATGACATGAAATGGTATACCATTTGAAAGCATTCAACTTAGTTAAGATAAAGGAAATTGGAATAGAAATATATGAGCCCGGAACCAAATATTCAACTGTTTGGGCATTTACCCATTTTCCAGGCGAAAACACACACTAGAGGAAGATACGTCCAGTACAATATTGACAGAAACTATTGAAACTACAAGGGCACAATTTCCTGCTGACAAATCTAATCATACATTTACTGTCAATTCCCATAAATAATTTCATTACAACCGATTATTCAAGATTTTCAACTATATTTCACTTAATTTTATTATCTCTAAATATCCTGAAAAATCTTAAAAGAATGCACAAGAATTAAAATAATCCTGTGTTAAATGAAATCGGCTTTATTTTCAATTAAGAAGGAAAAATTACTTCCCTTAGCCTTCTGCAGCAACAGTAATCCGTACAATTGATTATTCACTATCTACACCTTTCTCTTTTTTTTTCTTATTCATCTTCCCGGGATAAAGTGCGTACGACCCGATCCGTTCATATTAATAAACTTAATTATCTTAGTTGAGTCAATTAGTTGGCGTTGGTTGGCTGGCGCTGCTGTCAGACGACGAATCGGTCGCATCGGCGCCGCCTGGCGGAAGAACCGTGAATCTCCTTCAGGGAATTACTTGATGATCTACTGTTGTTCCCGGGCGTAACGAACGCATGAATTATGCAGATGCGACACGTAAGCACGAATACCGCGGTCTAAATTGCTTCGTTTCGGTATGACAGCATGCGAACTGCTTTACATTTTGATAGACGTGAATTAGTTTTTAGTCGCTTTTTATGCTGCCGCGTAGTATTTACTGCACTTAAAAGTAATAATATTGAATATGTAATGGCGTAGAAGTTATTCTAGCATATCGATAATGAGAGCAAAATAACTGCTTTGATTTTTCTCGTTGCATCGATAAGACGCCACCTACCGAGTAACAAGAACACTAAATGCACTAGAATAGGTCTCTTGTTATCCTTAAATCGTTCGATTATATTATAACTTCCGAGTAGGTATTACTATAATGTCGTTAAGTTAGAGAGGAAGCACTCGCTGTAGGTATGCATAAAACCTTACAACAAACTTACCACGAAGCGTAACAACGACATGGCAAACCGAGCACTGAAGTAGCAAATAGGCAAAGAACACGGCGGGAGGTCAATACCCATATTAGAACGAGATAACAAGCTCATGTAATTGTAATATTTATCTGTACTATCATTATCAAGGAAAGGAAACACAATTCCTTCGCGTCGTCTCTATCCCACCTTCGCTTATTCGTTCTTCTTTCACGCTCGGAGCATAACAAGAAATAGTCAGTTATCTTTTTTTTTTAGCGCTGTATAATATCGCTTGACCACCTCAGCAAGCCGTGGACGCGTGCATTACTTTACGATATCTAAGCTTTTTGAAGAAAGCGTTTTTCCATCAATTACTGGAGTATAATCTGATTAATTACAATTTATAATGCCCTATTAGTATTTGATGTACAAAAAATAACATATAAAACACATACAAGGCAAAATACAAATGTCAGAAACACAAAAGACAGACAGTGCGTGCAAATATGCATTAAAATTACATATACCTATATCCATATATTATGGTTGTTCTTAAAAAATTAAAATTAGCATATTTAATACAGGACCCTTCAGTTTTGTTCCTTTCATTAATGTTTCAAAACGTATCAAATTTTAGATTCATGGGCAAGGAGAACACGTGCCACATCGACCCCAAAATATCTAAAATATAAATTTTCTAACTTTTTTTATTTTATTATTATTATTATTATGAACTGAAGCTATCACATACGTATAAGCAACCCTTTGATCTTTTTTAGTTCTTTTTTTAAATTTATTAATAGTTTTTGGGTACAGAGCTCACAATTTTGCAATTTCACCAAAAGTAGGTAAATATCTACAGGTTCTGTTTCTGTGTTATCTTTAAATGGTTATTTGAATTGTGCTAAAATGAAAAATAAACTATTTAAATAATTGTAAATTTAATGAAAACACTCAAAATTCTTAAGTACGTTTTATCTTAAGTGAATAAACACAATAGCTTACTATAAATTCTGGCATTTAAAAATAAAAAGAAGCTGCTATCTCAAAAATTTATGTCGCGAGCCATTAAAGAATTTCAAACGGTTGATTCATTATCTGACAACGATGTTCACTATATGTTTTCTAGTAGTTTGTATTAATAATAATAATAACAGAATTTTATTGTCCAATAGATTAGCAATCCATATAAAGGACAAAGTTATAGATATAATGTGCAGACAGCAAAAATAGGAAAAAAAAGCAAAGATACATTTACTTTACATAAATAAATTTCATACTAATAAAACAAAACATAAACCAACATTAATTCAAATATGTATGTTCTACATGCATTGGTTACTTCAGACAATGAACTGTAGCTTATATTGCAATGGTGTGAAATAATATTAAAGTTACGGGTCATAACTAATAGCGGTGAATGAAAAGCTAAGTTAATTGTCACAGTTGGTATATTGGTAAGTGGAACTCTGTCGTACAGAAGTTAGTGGTATCAAGAATTGTAATTGTGTTCAATAAAGTGTATATTTTGTAGTTCTATATGAGCCAGGGCGTAAAATGTATTTAAACCGTATGGGGTATTCATTGAATACCTAAATCAAACTTTTGAAGAAACGGTTCGTATTTATAAATGAATGAGAGGATTCTGAAATATATATTGAAGGCAAAGTAAATATTTTCAAATTTTAAACGCATCTCTATATGACACTCAAAAAATAATGCCTGACCTCACACTTTTGCAGTACAGAAACGCATTGCCAACTACAACTACCCCATATTATGATACCGTAGTATCATAATATGCGTAACTTTTGCAGTACAGAAACGCATTGCCAACTACAACTACCGCATATTATGATACTACGGTATCATAATATGGGGTAGTTGTAGTTGGCAATGCGTTTCTGTACTGCAAAAGTTACGACGTAATTGAGAATAAAAATTTGACTAATATGAGTTTTGACTGCAAATTTTAGACATAAATGTACGAGCATAACAAGCCTACCGCAGACGTTTGCAAAGAAAGTTCATATGAGCCCCAAAAGTCAAAGTGGCAGGTATCAAACAAGACCCCAAAAGCCTAACATCGCCTGCATAAGCAATACCAATTGGACATGCAATTTTTTTTTAATTGAAAAATGTTTGTTTTTTTGTTTCATTTAAACATAATCATTTTAATTAGACCAAATTTTGACTGTTTGATCGACATTAATAATTTGTTGCCATAATTGTTTTGAATCTTTTTTGTTATAATAAATAATAATGGTATTATCTTAATAAATGCACAAATATGTGTTATTGTGGTTACTAAAATAAAAAAAGGATCTTTAATATAAATGGAAAATAAAATTAGCCCCAAAATTGATCCCTGAGGCACCCCCTGAATTAAATTACTGGTATTACTCTAGTTACTGAAATTCCTATTTTGATATATTGCGACCTATTCAAACTATGATAATTTTAGAAAGTTAAACGAAATTCCACGAATACCGTATCTGTAAAGTTTATCGAGGATTACAGAATGATCAATGGAATCAGACAGGTAAATAGTCAATAAAAACATTTAAACCATTATCAAGATTGTCAGTCACCCGAAAATAAAGATCACAAAATGCCGTATCAATACTTTTATTAGGCAAATAGGTATGGTGGTAAGTCCACAAAAGACTATATTTTGAAAAAAAAAAAGATAAAAGTTGTGCCGCAACAATTATTTCAATAACCTTGGAAATACTTGAAAGTAAACTAAAAGCTCTATAATTGGCAAGAGAAGTTTTATCTCCTTTCTTATATGACGGTTTAACCAACTGCTACTTTAAGCATACTTGGAAATTGTGCAACTCGAAAAAATCAATTAATAAGATATGTTAATATGTCACACACATAAAACTTAGTTTATTTCAATAAATTATTTAATATTACGTCACTATATCATAAAAAAGATGTCACAGTGGAAAGAAAAAAAAAGAGCTACTGCTTACAGGAAGGATTATTTTGTTTCATAAATTCAGGGTCTACTGATTTACTAGAAGTTATACTCTCAAAGAAAGGAGGTTCAAAAAAAGGTTTCATCAAAGCACAACCTATGAATAAATATTGTTAAATTACAATGTTTCTATCTGTTTAAAAAAAATCTATAATTTGCTATGAATGATTAGAAAGATATTAATTTCTATTGATTGCATTACCTGTTCCCACATATTTGTCACGCGATTTAGTTCTAATGAATTGCTCTTTTAGGTGAAATGTTTCAACCTTCTGCATTTTACCGTGATTTACATCTTAATAACATCATTGGTTTAATCGCTTTTTCGCGATTACTGCTTCAGTGTGTATCTATCATTAAATGTACGGCGTATGTACCCCTTAGTTTTATAGGTGGGCAGTACGCGCTCAATAAATAATAATCAATAACCCATGATTTATTAACCTTACCGGTAACATAAGTACGTACGGTAATTCATCATTGTACTAATATGGAAACTAATTATATTTTGTTGGGGATTTTTTCCGATTTAGATGAGATATTAACCGTGATAAAAGCAGCATTATTTATGCCGGCGTGTTACGTTAGTACCGGCTGGTAAATTGTGTATTTTCTAGATATAAGATCTATGAATTAATTGCTAAGAAAGGTCTGTAAGGTCTTAATGTACCACCTTCAACTGCATATTTATAAAGCAAAAATTCTGGAAACAAATTTACAAAAACTAGGGATCTACCTAGTTTTAGTAAATATTTAATCAGCTTCAAGAAATAACAAAAAAAAGTTTGTTAATAGTACTGTATCAAAAACGTCAAGTGACGATTCATTTAAACACCTATGAAATTTTTGACCACAAATAATGAACTTTTATTAATCAAACTGCACGTAAGAGCTGGATATTTGTGACCTTGTTATTGAAAACAAGAGTTCTTTGCCCCATTAATTTTTACTACTCTGATTTGTTATGTCGATGTTTAACGATAGCCATTAAGGTTTCTTATGTAAAGTAGCAAGATCAGATAAAATGAACTTGCGACAGCCATTTAAACCGAGGCCGTTTGTAAATACTATTTATACTTGCACCTGTAGATATACAGGATGTATATAAACCTGTGCAAAATCCACTTGCGAAGACTTTCTCTATTCAACATTGAATCAAAAATAACAACATTGAAATATTGGGTTTATCTTCAATCTCGTACATTTATTCTACAAATAAGCGTTTATGTTGTATATCAGTTACTATAACTACCTAGAATTTAGAACAAACAAGAGTCATTAATGTTTCCTCTTTAATATTTGATTATATCCTTTTAAGTAGGTTGTGTGGTGTGTGTTTAGATTTAAATAAAAATCTTAATTATTTGCTTACGTACACTTTCGAATTTTACTTATGATTCCTTTTTCGAACCTATTTGGCATATTCCAAATGAAATTATTAAATAATACAAATATGTCCCAGTTAGAGAAAAAGAAAAAGCTGGCAAGAATTTTCGTTTTGACTTCCTTACTTTTCCTTTCGACACACCCTCCTAAGAAAAAATTTCTGGCAGCGTTGTAAAATAATAAATTATAATATATTTTAGCGAGATATCAATCAAAAACATTGTTACTTGGTGTTTCATTATGGCGAAAGATTGTGCGAGGATCTCCCGACATGTTGATCAAATTAGAAACAGAATTATCGCAGAAGTAGTAACAATTACACAAGAAAGGCTGAAATAGTAGTACTGGGATAAATCATATTTTTTTTTTTTAAATCGGTCGACGACAAACACCCCATTTTGTTGGCTATTTTTTAACGTCAAAGTATTGCCACAGTTGTTCTTATATCTGGTCAATAATTAAAATAGGGATTTGTTCACCGCCTTCAGCTTTACTGTTTAAATAAAATGCGATTTTTTTACATAAATTTGTCAAATCATTGGTTGTGATATACTGACATTTATACTGAGAATTAAGAAATTTAAACCATATTAGAGAAAAATAGAAGCGTTTGTAAATAGTATAAGTAACCAAATTTAAGATCAACTAACAAAGTAGGACAATGAGAACTGCTGAGTCAGTTCTAACCACTACTTATACAGTAACAAAAAGATGTAAAACCCACGTAAAAGAGTTGATTATCACCTTCCCAAATCATATGTAAGACAAGCCCTATTACAGATTTTCATCAATCACCATATTATAGATTAAATAGAATTTAATGGCCAGTCAAATAATTTAAATGTCAATATTCGTCAAAGCGACTAATTGTTAACACATTCATTTGACAAATCGCAGAGCGTAGAGCTATCGTTGTTATATACTAATCCTTCATTTAAGCTATTTTGGCTTAATTGTCATCTTGTCACGAAAAGTTCTGTGACCAACCATTCAGCAATTCTAACTTGACTATAATCTCATTAGTTTTTGTGAGCAAATGCAATTTTCTGCCACTCTCTATTTTTTGTTTACAGCTGTTTCTTTTCGGTTCTTCTTTTAGAAGTTGGATATCTACAAATGATAAAGTAGAGCAGGAATTTCAAATGCTATAGCAACAGTATCATGCTGACATGGTACAATAAATAGTAAGCTAAATTATCTCTTATATTAATTTAATATTTGCTTGTTTTCCTACGAAGATTATCAAGGTATAACTCGTCCAGCAATTTTGACAGCTTTTCTAGTAGTAACTCTTTGAAAAACTGCCATCAAACAGAGTCTTTGATCACTCTTTCAGAGTCCATTTCTTCATACAACTCTTTTTTTGTTGTTGTGTCGTAAGGGCCGTCTGATATGGAACCTCCGGACAGCCTCGTTTTTGGTTTTTTAATCCGTTTGTTAACTAGATCAATTTTACGAACCTGTTTCCATAGTTGGATTAATTCCAGCTTATCGGATCTGTGAGTTACACCTCAAAATTTCAGTTGATACGTTGAAATCATGTGGTCTCGTTCCCAATAGGTTGCCTTCTACATCGTGTTCCTTGCCTCGCGTCTATTAGTACAGCTCTACATTCTTTTAAAGCTAGCAGTTACTGAATTTTGTGAACACTAACTGTTCTAAACTTTTCTCTACAAAAGTGCACTTTACTAGACAATACATTTCAAAAATTAAGCTATCACCTTCAGCACTAAAACTGAGCTGTCAGTAGTGAAGTTTTGTGGTAAGGAATTTCGAAATGTGTCGAGTTTCCAGGGTCGTAGCTCTTGGTACTTCTGCTAAATAAAATGGAGGTATAGTTCAAATTGAAGGAGCGTATTGCCGTTGATAAAATGTGCTTTATGGCAAATACGCTCAACTGCAGAACACATTTACCTTCACTATCGATAAACGGTGCTCTATAAACTTGAAGTTAAACAAGCTATATTTGGAGTATCCCAGATACTTACTTAACGTTCTATAGAGAAAGCTCTTTTGAAAGCTGGACGGTCTATAATATAACCAAATGAGTCACTAACTCATTTACATAATATCTCCATAAATATATATACTGTTAATAAAATCCCGTAATGACAATGCAGAAAAAAGTTAATGAAGATTGAGAGTTTATTATATATCCGTTCCTTTATTGTTGTTTAGCAACTCGCGAGGTCTTCAACAACCTCCTGGCCTATTCAATTCAATAGCTTCTTCTACCATCGCAATAACTTACAGACTATAGAGCAATTATGCGGGAACATCATCATCGTTGCCCGTCTTGTCTTTTTTTTTCCATTTAACCGCCATAGGATCAATGGGCACAAATAGAAGCGGAATGCGAGCATTATAATCGGTTACCGTCATGAATAACCGAAGCGTGTCCAACTAATAAATGTCAATTTGTATTAACTAGTCCGTCATTTATACTCATTAGTCTTGCCGGTATTAATAAATTGTTATGGCTGAAAGTAATGCGCTCGTTTATAGAATGGCGCAATTTTTACTGTCGGGGTGAATGGGGAATTTAAATAATAAAACAACTGGATTCATTACGATGTAGATATCTCCGACTTTTTTTTTAAAGATGTATTGTATCCTGCCGCAGTTTTTATGTACGCTTCATTTGCTCTGAGCTCCCCTCGGTGAAAAAGTAATTAAATCTAAATATACCGCAAATCCGCAGGTGGGATAGTTTAGTGGCTGCTAACATATATTTCTCTTGGTGATTTCATTCTCTTAATTAAAGCAAATCAAATTATACGTAGTATTTTTGTTTACTCGTCAGATCATGGGTCAGAAATAACACCATTAAGAATCTAGTTGGAGAAAATCCCAGCAGTTTTACAACCAATTTACATGACTGGAAATATGCCATTAGCAGATTGACCACGTACTCAAAAATATACATATAAAGCACTGTTAAAATGAAAACTTTATGTATCAATGCCGATTGGAATCCACACAAATAGTCCAAGACAGTGTAAATATGAAGAGAAATTGTAAATAACCAAGTAATATGTATCATGTGAGCTTTTTTGCGTTATATTGTATTTGTACTTTTCACGAGAATATTAAATGTACTGATGTGCACACACAAGTCGATGTATTTACATAAATTAAAGCCACTATACATTTATTAAAATAACTCAAATTATTTCAAAAAATAATTCTGCAGCAAATAACTATCGTTTCACAAAATTAACGGATATTTAAACATTACCACCAACAGAGCAACAACGAAGCCCACGGTCTTAGCATCAGCAAACAATTACAAAACTTTCTGTAGAATCAGTTTTGAAAAAAATCGTGACCAACTGTTAAAAATGAAAACAAAAAAACAAAAATAATCTCACGCCTTGTATAAATATAATTGCCAATGATATAACTAGCCGCTTCCTGGACCTGTAATGCTACTTATCTTTATAAAAATACTCTGCGAACAATCATTCTTAAAAATTCCAAAAGAAAAGAAAAAGAATATTTCAAACATCAATTACTAAATTACCAATATTGACCCCATTCCAATTTAAAGTAATTACAATTTCGTCAGTAAAACCAACAACGGGGGCGTTACTGGATTTAGCAGGGCCGTAGCATCAATCAAAATTTAAATTAGTGCTCTGTAATTAGTAGTAGGCGTCACACGTATTGATAATCTGATCAAAAACAACTGTAGCCGAAACTTAAATTGTGTGCCACAAAAAAAAAACTATCATAGACACTACCCAGCTGAGATGATGAAATTTGCTTCTAATAATAATTAGATTATTACTACATTGAATGATTAAGTGTTGTTGCCGGCAGTTTTTCTGCCGCTTTAAGCTATTCGTAACGCTTATTAAACGGAATAGATATCGGAAGATTATTAAGTTAAGGTGGTACAAAGTAAGTTGTAAGTTAGTGAGAATATGTTTTTCGTTTGCGTTTTTATTTAACAGCATTCGATTGACTAGTCATGTTATAATAATTAGTTTTTTTAGTGTTTAAATATTCTCAGTGTTTATGTTCCTCCATTAAAGGTGCTAAAATTATAATACATAATTGCTAGTGACGCAAATATTATTCGGAAGGTATTCTTTTGCCCTTGTTAATATTTACCTCATGTTGTATTTTTTCTTAAATTGTGAAAACGGAAGTATTTTTTGTCACTAAACTTAACAGATAGCAATAATATATTTTTGATGGTATTTGGTATAAAATATGTGCTGGTAGACAGGACCACATCATAAAGTGCTTTAGAACATGCAATAATCACTACCCAAACATCAACTGTTGTAACCTTGTGTAGTATACACAATTAGATTATGTTCAGTTATGTATAAAGTCGCTGCCACCAAGCTAGTTTACTTAATGCCTTACTTCCTGTAGATTTAATCATTGGCCACTCATATACCATATTTGTTTCTATTTACTCTAGATGCATTATAAAGTACTTCATTTTATTATTATCCGAAATAAAAAGATTAGATACAAACAAACTAAAATTTTATTCACCAGTAGCTACGCAGGCAATTGTATTTTCGCTAAAGTCAGTCCTGTCACCAAAGCAGTTGTTTTTCGAGTCTATGTTCATTAAAACTTACAAATGTAGAATTTTGGCGCATACTACTTCCTTTCTCTCTTTATAGTCACAATTCCTTAGCCCAACCATGGATATGTTTGGAATTTTGCCGCAATTAGGCAGAGTCGATTTGAGCACGATAACTCTTGTCAAAAGCTCGCAAAAAGTTATTTTACTCGTGAATTGGATTCAATTTAATTACTCTTGGTGAATGCATACGAACAATTCATTACTTTCCAAGTTAGTTTAATTTATTCTAGCTTTAGATATTGAATTTTATCTAACAGTGGCAGTTTAAAATGGCTCTCCTTTAAGTTTTGCATTGAGTTATCTTTTGCTGTAATTTATCAAAAGCGACCAAGGATTCTACGCTCTCAATTTCCACTATATTCCATCACATACCCTTTCGGACCATGTATTTACCAGCGCCACCTCCGCCATAAATATATACCATGAGTGGGAGGGTTATTTCTACGTGCATAAATTATACTCGTCTCATATAATAACTTTGCCTATTAAGTTTCTGATATTCTAGTTCTTCGCCAAAAAAGCAACGAAGACATATACTTGTTTGGATGATTAAAATTCAGAAAATATAAATTAATTCAAATCAAGTCATGGTATATGCGTGAATTTTTAAATGCACGAATCATTAATGCTTTATCGAGTGGCTTGCTCGCCAAAACAAACCTATTCGTGCAATCTTCAGATCCATGCTCGAACTGATGCTCTAATCGAGGTAAAAACCATGATTTCTTTCGTCTTTCTTGGCATAAACAGTCAGAGGACGCAGTTAGAGGTTCTTACCCATTTTAGAACACGAAATTTCAGTAGGTCTGACGTTTCCTATAATCACCAGAATTCATCAGCAGGAAGCAGCATATTTTTTATCGTACTATGCCTACTATACTTATGAGATGTTGCTTTGGAATTCTTTCCATGTTCTTATATCCTTTATGGAAAGGATTCAAGTTGTATAGTTCAAAATAATTTAAGTCATACAACATAAATATCTTCTTTTATTTAAATACTATACTTTTTTAAAATTTATGACAAATTTGAGTAGGTATAAGAATCTTTGCCTTATTTCCCAGGTTTTAATTTCATACTTTTATAGTATGTTTCAAATCAAAGGAGGAAAGTGCTCCATTGCAGCCCCCGGGCAAAAACAAAAGAACTATCAAGCGGCAGATACGATAATAATATTATCCATCATGTGGAAGGCAGCCTTTTGGAATTTAAACCACATCACATGATTCCTACATATAGTATCACGGATTGGGTAAACTGGCATCAATCCAACTACACAGGCAGGTTTTGGGAGGAGAATTGCTTTGATTTAGACACGAATCATAAGCCGAAAACGGGAATCTACAGTGGGGTGAAAAATACAGTGATCATCCTTCTACCAGGAAAATATTGTATTGTCTAAGTGAAATCAATTAGAGAGCTTAGAGAGAAAATATGCGGATCTATATTGCGAGAGACAACCAGGCGACACTGAGAGCACAAGTGAACCCGAAGATACAATCAAGGTGGGTTTGTCACTTTGCTGTGGGTGCCCGGACATTCAGCAATCGAAGGGAACAACAAAAGCCCACAAAAACATAGCTCGAAAGCAGGTAAGAACTTGGATCAAAGAGAAACACAAAGAACACTGGAATAACAGAACCAGATAAATTCGTGGTAAGACCTTTATTAAGAGACTATCAAAAAAGAAGGCTGAAGAACTACTGCTACTCTTTAGGAATCATCTTCGCATCGTAACAGGTCTCCTAACAGTGCACTGTATACTGAAAGGACACCTATAGAAAATTGGGAACAACACTGGAGATTCCAACAGGTAAACTGTGTAATAAGAAGACAGAGGACGCTTACTACATTCTGTGTGAATGCTCTGGACGTTTGAAGACCAGTCAAATTTTGGCAAGTCAAAAATAAACCCAAAGAATTACTTCGATCAACCAGAGCCGTACAGATTAGTGCAGGTTACTAGGATAATAATTGAATTGGTAAAAGAACTGGGAGACTAAATACAAAAAGCCAAGAAGCCGCAGTGCAAAAACTGCATGTCAAACGGCCCCCACAGAAAAAAAGTTAAAAAGAAGTCTAGGTAATTCCAATATTATTAATTATCCTAATCTCTGGATTAGAAGAATTAATCGCTTGCCATCTTACCAGATGCATAAAGCTTTTAAGCACTTAACCGTATTCCATCCCGACCTAAATTCTTCCGTTGCAATTTTCTCCATTCCCAACACTAGGTGCCATTAAAACAAACGATCTACATGCTTTAACTCATTTCAGCTCACAACTCTTCCGCATCCCTTATGGATTTTTCTCAGAGTCAAAATGGTAACACTAAGCCGCTATGCGCACCTTATACGTCTTCTCGGCCGTCATTTTATTTCTTGTACCGTACGGCGTTGACGGACAGTAGCGGTGTTAATGGTCTTGTTCGTCACTATATGGTCAAAGTGTACTTCAAGACATCATCGCCGCTTTACGCCTACGCAGAGAACGGGACCGTTTACGATGTCGGTATGGTTGGTATTCGGAAATGAAGGGTACACATGTACGACCAATTAATTATTTGAGAATAAACACAGATGGTCGTCAATTCTTGCAGACAAATATCATCGCTGTTTACACGACGCTGTGGTTATATCTTCGTGGTAAACCGTTATTCTTTTCTTTTGTTGCGACTAAATGCGCACATCATATGCATGATATATCTTTGATACATAGCACATCCCGTCCCATAGTTATTGGGGTCGCAAACCAAGAAGAATCGTTTAAGTACCGCACAAGCGATCGCTTACTTTGAAATATGCAAATGCCAGATTAGTAACCAGGACGTTCTCCCTAATTAATTACGCAAATAATAGTCGTTAGTTACATTAAGTTAGGAGGATCGCAACGGAGCGAGGAGAATCCCTAAGCGGCTTTAGAATGAAAAAAAAATTAAATAATCGCTAGCATATTAATGCGTCGCGCAATATCGGGGAACGAGGTTAACTTTAATGAATAGCACGGTGGAAACCGCGAGAGATGTCGCTTCGGGGGTCCCCGCGTCTATTAGATGGGCTATAAGAAATTCGCTTCTCGTCCTACATATATGTTGTACACACAACATACTTCTCCCCACGTTAGTATTAAGTAGAGAATTAATTGCTGGAAATTTAAACGGAAATAGATATGCAGATGCACATTTGCTTTGGTTATACACTTAATAATCGAGAGAGTATGTGCGTGAAATTAATTAATTTGTAATGATATTCTGCTGACACAAAAAAGAGAATGAAAATATGTAATTTTAATATATATTTATAGATATATAGCCTATGCTGTAAACGCCGTAATCTACTGTTTATTGTATCTATTTATATGTACCTGTATGTGACAGCTGTTCATTCCTTTTTGGAATTTGCAAACTCGCTTCACTGTTATGTGTTACTAGAAGCCGATTGGATTCCGCTACACTGCTATATTTAAATTCAAAAGGCTTCCTACGCACGTCCACATATATGGTAGAATGGTCAAGTGTGCTATTTTTCGTGGCCCACCCAGGTTTACTATAATTTAGGACCAGTATATTTACGAGCTGATCCAAGTTTAGTGATCAGTATTGCTATCTCCGTTAACATTGACGCTACGATGTTGGTTAAATTAGCAAACTATTTTTCATGTTGATTAACGTACATTCAATAGGACACCAATTGACTTACGCGTTTGCTAGATAACTGTCAGAATAGTGTCTTTTTGTTTAGTAGGTCACTCTGCATATTTTCAAAAATTTGAAAGATATTTGTAATGTAAAAGCTTAAATACACTAGTACACTAAAATGAATAATAAGGAAGTTATCATATTACCATTTTACACATAAGGGAAATTATTTCACATGTGGAGAGACTTTGTTTAACATAAAAAAAGCAGTAAATACGCGCTCACTGTCGAGTTAACTTTTAGTTGCACAAGATGAGCTACTGCTAAATATAAGCAATGCCCAACCATTCTCCTGACTTGAGGTGGGTCAACTAAGGGATTACATACGCATTTACCTTAGTTAATAAAGATGCTCGGGATTGTATTCTGCTAGTAACAATAAATTTCAACTTTTCATTTTTTATGTTTTATTTATACATTAAAAGGTGTATTAATGCACTTTTTGGTTCGTTTAATTACGCTTTGTGTTGCTTTTAGAGATAGTTCGTCCATCTATTGCACGAATAACCTCTTCAATTTTGTTTTGCAATTCTTGTACATATTATATCTTTGGTTATAAATTTCGTCTTTAAAAACTCCAAAAGAACAGTCAGAGTTCATGGAGGAGAAACGAGCCGGCATTAAATAGGGCCATTGGTACCAATCCATTTGTCCATGAAGGCTTCATTTAGAAAAGCGCGCACTCTGCCGCAGTTGTGTGCGAGCGTTTCATCCTGTTGAAAATGTAAATTTTGACTGGAATGTAAACAGTATAATCCATATATTCTCCTATTATTTCTCGAAGTATCGCGAAGTATCATCCTGGTGTTAACGAGCCATTATAGAAAACAGGGTCAACAACTGTGGAACCGATTAATCCATACACATATTAAATCTAAAACGTACTCGTAGAGTTCACAGTTGCACAACTAATAGATTTTGTTGTAACCAGTAGTAGGTATTTTCTCTATTGAACATACCTATAGTTTAAAAATTTGCTTCGTCACTCCACTAAATACGTGATCCATTTACATATTGTTTACAAAAATGTGTGTACCACTGACAAAACTATAATCTTCTAGCGATATCTCCCGGCAGCAGCATTTGGCATACACGGTACTTATACAGTACGAATTTGTTTTTTTTTTAGAATTCTATGAATTGTCCCATAACTTATATACAGGGTGATCCATTTAAAAAAAAACATTACTACTCAGAGTGTACTCAAGCGGACGCAAAAATATATTGAGAAGCAAGGTGATACCTAGGAGCAATGTTTATAAATTATGCATTTTTTCAATTTAATTTCAACGACATTATTTTAAAATATAATATGTTAAAATAAACATTGAACACAAAGACAAAGGTTCATTCTTTATGCTACTCTAAATTTTACAGAATGCAAGTGAATCTTATGTACACATATAAGTGATTATTTATTTATTATTGATTCTAAGACAATAGTGTATTGAAACTTTTACATTACAACTTAAAATATCTAAAAAAATATACAGGTGTTCTATTTAAAAAAAATAGAAATTTAAAAATTTCTGGGAAATGACTTACGTTTAATTATTTTTTTTTTCGTACGCTGCATATTAATCAGCTTTAAAAACACTAATAATTTATTAATTTAACTTACTTTCTGCAATCAATCATTACAGAGGTAGAGATGGCGTGCACTTAATTTGAATCAGCCTGTATATATTATATATGCAGCTATGGTACTTTTAGTCACCTATATTTAGACTAACTTTATTGTAAATTTATTGTAGTAACACAGTTTGAAGTATAGAAAATATGCTTGCAATTATAACTATCTACACGGACGTATGTGCGTGGTTACATGTTCTTTCTCAAATGCAAAATATTTTGATCATTTTCTGTGATAGTTGGCACACAGAATATATTAATTTCATTTCAGACCCAAATTTCTCGATTCAAGTTGTTTGTACAGTTTCCGCTATTGCCGATATTTGAATATAACTCTGTAAAGTTTCCGCTAATGCCGACGATTACAAGCTAAAACGCGCATTGCGCATGTCAGTAGCGTAAGCACCTTTTTTCGCGCGTATTTTTTTGTGGGTTGAGACATTATCATCGTAAACGATCAGTGTGTGTACAAAAACACGTATAACAAGAAAGAAAAAGTTAGTCAAATAGTACGAATAGTGTAATAAGTTAGCTTGGTTAAAATAAAGTCTTTGAAAACGTACGAACATCTATTTATTGAATAAAAAGAAGTGAAATTGCCAGCCGCAAAATTCTACATTGTTACTAAGAATGATTATTGTTATTTTCAATGCAGATTATTTCAGCTTATTAAACTGATTTGTTAGTTGTCAAGAAATACTTACCACCTGATGACTTCTAATGCAAGCATACGATATATAAAGAGGAAGAACTCACCTGAAACAAGAAAAACTATTAGCAGCTGGCTACACTAATATCAATAATAAACATATTAGTCCAGTAAATAGAGAAGCTTTTCCCTATAGAATCAGACCGCAATACACGGCAACTTTATCCTAAAAATTTGATATATATATGTACAACTTATATACCAACTTATTCAGAAAACCGCTCTCAAAATGATTTGTTCAGTACTTTTTAGGTTCTCAAAGAAAACAGTCAGAAAGTCGTCATCAAAAGTACCCAAACTTCCTCAGTAACACAACGGTAGCAAAAGAACGCAAGTCTTGTGCTTTTGCAAAATAATATTAAACATACAAGCAGCTATATGAAATAGCATAAATGCATTCTTCTTGGAAATAGAGCTAGAAACTAATAAATATAGAATCAATAAAGAATATGGGTATATAATACATTTTTTCATTAAGTGAATTTGCCACTTATGTGGTTATTATTCTAAAATACTGCTTAATAAAAATACTTGTAATATATAAAACCCTCTTCAACCGTAGTTGCTAAAACAGCTATCTTTTAAATAAATTTGAGATGCTCTATAAGAAGTATACTTCTGTTAACTTTAACCCTGCTTCTGTCGAAGAGTAACCGTTATTTATCCCTGGATTATATAAAAATCTCTTCTAGCAGCCCTCAACCTGTTACCACGTTTTAGGGGTGCCTCTATTTTCTACGTAAATTCCAACAGAAATTAAGTATACTCACAACATCTCTTAGATCTACTAACTATGACATCTACCCTATCATTTATCGACACCTAACCGTCACCCAAAGCTTAACCCCTAACTTCGACTGTAGTTAATTAAGCGGCAGAACCTATAAAAACATTATCTTAGCATCCGATTGTGCCATTCGCCTGTTCTCCCGGTTTTATCGAACGCCAATTTCACCCAGGCAATTAGGATTACCGATCAAATCGCGAAGATAAACAAACCAACTCGTTAGGTCAACGTAATCTCTGCAAACACATCTAGCTCACGTCATGACAATAACCTTTAAATTCAACAAAGCCGGAAAAAAATCGTTTGATATTTCATCAATTTTTAACGTCTATATTATTTGCCAGTCAAGTTTAGGTGCAAGGACCTGGCAGAATGTAAACGTAATTCGCTGTTTGAACAATTCATTCTCACTCTCGGTGTAAGTTAATTAAGCGAGCTGTAATAAACGATTGTGTTTACTTAAGTGTGAATATGCAGTGATCACGTAGACATTGAGACTGTAATCCATAACAGCCCGTAACAAGTAGGAGTGCTAAAACCAACACCACGACAAATCTTCAATATTAAATTTAATACAGATATCAAAGTGACAGCTATCTCTTCAACACGTCCATCCAAACGTTATTGTGACGACGTCAGCAGTGGGCTGGAAAAGCAATATTAGCGTTACAGTGTTGGCAGCTAATATCTGTCTGCTTATAGCAAACATCTAATAACAACGAGTCGGTTGGAAAAGAAGACATAACGGTTAAGGTGTGCCCAGGTATATAGCGGAACTGCTGAGGTTCTCTCCTTATTTTCTATAGTATTTGATAATTAATGATTTAAGAGGTGATAATTTATTAACGAGGCGATGAGAACGTCTAAAAGAGAAGGTGCGAATATCTCACATCTAACTAAATACATTATTACGAAGGCTCATTAATATACGTCACTTAGTGGTGGTGTGAGAAGTTTTTGGAGTTATTTTTTCCATAGGAATTTTAAAAGGAATAATAAGAAACAATATTGATTTTAATCCAGCATAATTATGATGCAGTAGGTTAAATATAAAACCAGAATCCCGCAAGGTTTTTTTTCTCATTATTTCAAATTTCCAGCTTTGATTTAATCTGAAATATTAATTAAACTAACAGTATAATAGATATACAACAAAAGGTTAAGCTAAAAAGGTGTGGAATGATGCATTGAATACAATTGTGGGGCTGTTTGACAGAATTTTCGGAAACACGAATGTCTCGACTTTTTGCATTTAATCTTTGACTTTACGTTTTCTCATCAAATGAAAGCAGCCTAGACAAATAGGTCTCTAACAGGTTGATCGAAATAATGCTCTAGATTCATTTTTGGCTTG
Organism: Protaetia brevitarsis; assembly: GCA_004143645.1. Lineage (NCBI taxonomy): Eukaryota > Metazoa > Arthropoda > Insecta > Coleoptera > Scarabaeidae > Protaetia > Protaetia brevitarsis. The sequence goes on along the minus strand of RXPK01000286.1, from coordinate 722,000 downwards.
TCGAAAGATGTCCTGCCTGCTTTGTGTCTGAAGCCTCGTATTCACGCAGTGTTAAATATGTAGCATTTGTCATTGTATTACAGACTCTACAGTGGATTTTTCCAAAGTTGATCGCAATTCCTATAAGTGTCCTTTAATTGCACAATCCAGTTGTAAGACTTCCTAGTGTGTGAAGATGATTCCCACTAAATTTTCTTCTTCTTGTCATGATTTTGCCTGATTGTATTGTTCTAGCGCTCTTCATATTTGTCTTAAACTAACTCAACTCCTTATCTAGCCTGTGATTGACACTCTTAAAAAAGATTTTGGGCCAATATAAAGCCGACCTTCTTTTTGCTCACTTATCGACTTTACTAGATATCCTGTACATAAATGCATTTCTATTGATTGTTCCTTGGGTTTCACTATCACTTGGCTAGAAGTTACAATCGAAATCCAAGTGTTCTTAAAAGTCCTCTTATTGATCTGTTGCGCTATGTAAAATTGTGTACACCTCTACTTAAAAAGTGGTATCTTTTCCTAACGAAATATCGATCGTTCCATTTCTCATTCCACTATAAATTCCAATTCCAGTCCTGGTAAAACTAGATGGATGGATTCTAGCTTATCGGATCTGTGATTTTCAGCTCAAAAAAATATCTCGAAATCATGTGGTCTAACATCGTCCCCAAATTGATTGCTTTCAACATGATGAATAATATTACCTCTTACCTCTATCGTTATCACGCAATGGTTGGAGGGGGGAGAGGGAGAGGAGAGCATTTAGAAGCGTTCATTGATGCTGTAGTAGTCCTCATTGCTCCTATTATTTCTGTGCACGCAAATCTCTGCATCTTGCTGATTATAGCTTTTATATAACAGTTTACCCATACATTTTTGCCGGCCATATCAAAGATGCGTTAGGAGTAATGGGCCTCACCAGCACTGTGAATTAGTAATCATTATATTTAAATTAACACTAGCAGAAGAATTGAGTTGTTATCTCCCATACCTATTACACATTAAGCTATGTCCGGTAATGTGTAATGATAGACACTTTTCTCACATTAAACATCATAGCCAGGAGTGACGCAAAATAAGTCTTGGAAGCGCATCCCTTTATTTTTCGGCCCTCATTCCTACAATTTACCAACGACGAGTTGGGTTGTAACCTACACTTAAATATCCTAAGGGCTCTACTGAAGTGGAGGCGGTCGAACCAGATTATAGCTGCAGAGAGAGAACAATTCTCTTTCACCTCTATTACCGACGTAGACGAATACATTACGCATGTATGCACTTACATGTATGTATGTATGACTAACGGAGTTTTGCTTTCTAGCATTGTTAGAGCGCATTGTTCATTCGCTTGTGGTGAATTAGCGCTATTACGTCAGAATTTATCGTTCATTCATCACGTTACAGTTACTGCGTTAGGCATTGTTCTGTAGTAACTCGATGGTTTATGATCGGATACATCTGCAGATACTTTATGCAATTTAAAAAAAAAAAATACGCATGTAGTAAGCGATGCTTGTTTATAAGGTTTCTGTTTAACTATCGCATAAACATCGGTGAATTGATTGGTTACTCAAAATAACATCTTACCGATTTTCATGACCGCCTATTAGTCTCAGCTCATCATACCGGCGTATTATTAAATAGTAAGCACTTTAAGCTTAAAGATTTATGTAAGTATCTGAATTTATGGACTTCCATGTGTTCACATACAAAGAAAAACTAATTAAATTAATAGATTTAACAGTAAATACCTGTAGTGTTACTATCTTTAATTAGTTCAAAACAAACTGGTGTTAAAGAAAATTTTCATTGCGGTCGATAACAAAAAATATATATAGCTAATGCTTCTGTTTTGGATTGAAACATTTGAAGCTCCATATGCTGCTGAATGAGACATGTAGTAATCTTCATTTTATGAATAAAAATTAGGCTTCTCTGCAAAATGAAACTGCAAACAGAAATAAATCAAGATGATTTCAAATGAATATGAAAAAATAGAATAAATATTTAGAAGTTGTTGCCAAAACATGTAGTTTAAAGATATTTATATAAAAAATAAAAAATAAAGCGAAAAAAGATACTTTAGTATTTACTTGAAGTTCCATTCAGAACTTGCTCTAGTTTTAAACTCTGTATTTCTTGGGGCCCCTAAAACTCCGAAGTAAAGAAATAAGACAGTCAAAGGAAGTGAAATATCTTTTATCATTCTAGATTACAAACTTACTTGAAATCGACAACCACAAATGATTAAAGCCAGGGTGGAGACAACACTCATATTGGCTATAAGAGCTGGTGGAAAAAATTTTGGAGTTAAGACCTAATATGATACATCACAGTGGTCAGACTCATGATAACGATGCATCTCTGTTATGGTGGACAAAGGTGCAACAGCAAACTGCTATAACTAAACTTAGCAAGATACAGACGCTTGTGTGTTTAGAAATAAAAGAAGCATTGAGCTACTCCTACAGCAGCAATGCCTCCTAAACCTCCGTCCTTCACAGTTTATGATAATTAGCGAGGCCAAACTTTTCAACTACACACGATGTTTATTGCCACTTCCAGCCTTGGGTCCATTTTATACCATAATTATTCAACATATGGACCATTATCTAGTGTTAAGCTCTCTATGCCTAAAAGTAGCCCTATAAAGTGCACACGAAAAATAAATTGAAACTGCAAAGACCTAAAAGACAAATGAACCTACAAACAGCTAAGTGACACACCCCATCGTGTAATCCCCTAACAGCAGCGTGAATTTATTCCTTCAATGAATACAAAAATCAGCTATCTGGTAAGTAATTAATCCGGAAAGAAAGCACCAATTTCTCAACCAGTTCGCCAAACTAACAAGGTGTGCACCAAAATCTACCAAACCCGACAACAAGCACACAATGTGGTTATGACGTATATCCGATCTTCAAACGTCACTCTTACCAAAGTTGCAGAGTGAGCATAGAAATAACAAAAGTCGAAGAGAGTGAACTAAATCTTAAATGCAAAATCTATCCGTAACAAATAACAATAATTTATTCTACAAATTCCCTGTCTTCTTCTTCTTGGAGACCTTTCCAACAGTTCTAGATAAAGCACTTTAGCATATGTTCTTTGAAAACGCTTGAAAATATCTTAGATTAGATCCAATGTGAAGCAACTGCTGGTATAATTTTAAAATAATAAATGTCACACAAAAGTTAAAACTACCTTAGCATGCTTTGCCAAAGATAATTTAAGGATCTACATGATCAGTCAAATTCCTGAGAAGTTGTAGCGCTAGGAAGATGACTATAAGTTCTTTAGTTGTTTGAGAAGGATTTGTAAATACTCTATTTCTTAGGTGTGAAAAGAAATAATCCATAATTGTCAAATCTGGAATTAGTAGTGGAAAATCTACTATCCGATTATCTAAGAATTCATGCAATAATTCTATCATTTCCACTGTCTTATGGGGTGTTGCATTATCTTGCTGGAAATAACTCTCACGAAGTTCATCATCATGTAATTGTTTTAAAAATTGTTGTAATAAATTATTACGATATCGTTCCACATTTATGGTATAATTGTCCTTTTGTCGTATAAATCTAGTATTGTTTGAGCTCAAATAAACCTTAGCTAATGGTATAGGTTTCTTAAGAATCATTAGAAACAAAGAAAATTCCATACCTGCTTGTTTAGGATGTTTGTTCCTATTTTAGTACGGATTTAGTACGATTCATCAAAAAACCGCCTGATTTTAGACGAAAACTAAATACAATTTTTGGTTTAACTTCATATGTAACTTAAATTCAAAACGATTCTGAGTTGGTATTCTGATTTAGAAAAAAAAAATTATCTATTACTGGAAGAATAGCACTTCATTCTCATCGTTGCTAATTCTGCTCCACAATATTGGTTTGGAGTCAGGATTTAACTATCGAATAATCATATTTAACTTGATGATCATGACTTACCACGAATCAATAACTAACGAAGGAGGTTTTATTTATAGCAGAACTAGACTTCAGTCTAAAGGGCACGGAAATTGCGAATACAAAAAACCAAGAAGTGCAGCGTTTCCAAAGATTTCAGGTCAGGCGGCTCCCACAACAACAAAAAGTATTAGTCGTTTGAGAGTTTTGGGTCTGAAAACAGAGACTACAGTTGTCGTCATTTCTCTTGCAACAAATCCTAGGAAAGCCTTATTCATAAGCAAATTTATTTTTTTCTAGAAGGGACTGGATTTAAAAAAATAAACATCAAAATCAGAGCAAAAGCTAAAATACGGTGCTGCTGTTATGCTAAACAGTTATTGTCAGGCAAATGGGTGCATTGCAGTGAGGCTAAAGTAATGGCATACAATGATGAGGCCAACTGTAACATACCCTGAAGCGATCTGGACATTAACCAAGAACAACGAAAAATGTTTTGGAGGTATGGGAGCATAGAAACTAACAATTTATGGGGGAGTGAGAGAGAAGGATCAGTGGAGAAGAAGAACCAACGAAGAACTGGAGATGGTTTTTGGAGAGGCCACAATAACACAAGTTATTAGACACACAGGGGATTACCAGGCTTGGACATATACAGCGATTACCGGAAGGCAGGCTGATGAAGCAGGTTGTGAGCAGGGGAAGTGGTGGAAGAAAAATAAAGAGGGGAAACCGAAAAAGAGGTGGCTGCAGGAGGTTGAAGAAGATTTGGTCGAACTAGGGCTGATGGTACAATGAGCATCAAGCTCAAGTGCCCGGACATCAAGTGCCCACCCTAACTTGAAATGAATGAGGGGTGATGTAGTGGAAAGAAAGGGCGAGAAATAGAACTTTTTGGAAACAAATTGTAATTAAAGCCAAAGGCCTACATGGCATGTAGAGCTCATATACACATATATATATATATATAAATGGTACATGAATAAAAGAAGAAAAAAATAAAGAAATGATCCCCACAGACAACCCCAAGTGTACAACTCTTGCAATCTAGACATTTTTGAAATGCTTCCTCCGTCACCGACACATACGAAAGATTCCGCTACGTTAGTACAAACAGATAATGGTTAGATATGAAAAAGGACCTCTGAAATATAATTGCAACCACCATCAAGTTGGCGCTCATTCCTGCACGGTTTGAAAATACCAATTGCAGTTACGGCACTAATTAAACGAAATACCAACGGTGAAAACGTTCTCTAAAGTGTAATTTAATCCTTTCCCAATGAGTGCCGCCGTCCACGAGTCGAGATTCCTAGCGTCCGATAACAATTCTTCGCGAAAAGCGTACCGGCGTCCAGTTGGAATACGGTTTGAGGTGGAATAAATTAAAAAATATCGACGGAAAATTGTACGTCAACACACACACACACACACACACGGGGCTGTGCGCGCGTGCTCCGACACACAAGACATTAATCTCTTTAATTGTGCTGCGGTCGGATGCCGCATTTCTCCTAGCTGCCAGCCGTTGACTAGACGCAACGAGACCAACGGGCGGCCACAGCTGTATAATAGGAGAAGTTAAATTCTCCAGCAGGATCGTTGCGGAACGAGGAGGAACAAAACTTACGGCCGACAATGTTGAAAAGAACCGGAATTGTACAGATCCCCTAGTGCGTGCAGTCCTTGGACGGGATAAATGGCGCTTAAGTACACTTGTTCTTTACGTTTGATTGCGGGCTGCTGGCGGGTATTCCGATGAGCATAGGAATTAAGAGACAGTTCATAGCGTAGATAGATGCCTAAAGTTTGTGTAGAGCAGCTTCGCGATTCTTCTGTGCACGCAGAGGAAATAGAAAGAATGATACTATACCTTGAAAGTCGTTATTACGATCAGTGTTGCAGACTAAACATGCAATTCTGCCATATTTGTAAATATTCTATGGTCGAGTTTTCGAAATAGGTAGACTTCAAAATGAAAACTTTATACTGAATAGCTTGTTTAAACCTCCAATGACCAAAAAGACACCAGTAGTGGATGCAAACAAATTGCAGCAGTAACTTTATCAGAGTGTGATGCGATTATGAATATGCTCTAAACAAATGTTGGACTAGATTGGATTAGGACTTAGGTGATTACCTCGACCTACACTCAGCGCTATCCTTCAAGTTTATACCTACTGATCCACTTTACTCTAGATTTGATATATATTTAGTCCTATCCCTCTTGACTATTCTACGTATAGCTATTCATTATATGGTTCTCTGGGGCACTAATGACAATCCACAACAAAAAATAGAAAAAAATAAGCGAATTGACATCATGCATGATACACTGCAATAGTGCACCCATGTTAACCTATGGCTGCCTAGTTTGGTGACCAAACACTACGCAAAGGCAGGCTATTATTAAACTCGCAAAGATACAGAAGCTGGCTTGCATTGAAGTTCGTCACTAGAGTTGCAAAAACCTCACCAATCGCATGCACTCCTTTACACTCCTTGGATATTTACATTAAGGAGAAGGCAATAATAGACACACACAGATTGAAAAATGGTATAAGCTAGGGAACTCAGAATACCTTTGACCTCTGGGAATATCAAAATTGCAACTAAAATCACAAACTCTAAGCTTTACAATCAGCAGTGATACAATAACTCCCAAATTCTTCTGCGATAAACCTTCAAGATTACCTTAGACTGGGATCAGTGGAGAGCAAAGCTGAAACCAGCGATTCAAAGTCAAAACTGGTATGCAGACGGGTTAAAAAGTCACAGATTCTAAAGCTGCATGGGAAAACCCTAAATTGGAAAGAATATTGGTGCACATTGGTGCAATATACTGCTGTATACCGAACGAAAATGCCAAATACAAATCAAGCTTCAGCTGATCCTATCGGCAACTCAAGCAGCTCAAGCGGAACTAATTTTGAATTGCATGGGAAACCTAAAAACCAAACAAAATTATTTTGGCGTCTAACCACTCATCAAGAGGTAATGGATTTGCAACTTATATAATATTTTCTAAATCTGAACCAAGTTTGGCCACTATCATCACTACTATGCGTGGTGCAGTGGCTGGGTGTATCATAAAAAACGTAAGGTTCACTGATACAGCCTTGAGGACAGCTACATAGTAAACTGATGATTACTATTTCGGTAATCAGCTGGGGATATGCCAGATCTCAAACGACTACAGCTGAGAAGGATGATGATCGCCTAACAGGACACGGCTGCCTAAGATAGTACCTAAGTACAATAGAAGTCTTCATTGATGAATCTATATTTTGTAGACTACGCAACAAGAAGGACATAGGCACGTTGTCTTTCAATGCGTTACAGTGAAAATGCAAAAGCTGTCATCACTGAGAAGTAACCTATTTATGTATTTATGTGGAAGAAATGCATTAAATACAAACAATGTAATTCTAGGAGTTCGTCCTGGCTGGACCTACGATGTTTATAAGTCCTTTTAGTCTTTAGTAACACATCAGTAGTAATCTATAATCTTTTTTTGTGAATTCAGGACTTCTTTTTTTTTTTGAAGAACTGTCTTTGTTCTGGTGAAAGTGAATGAGAAGCCATGACGATGCCCAGCTAGCCAGGTCATTAACTTTAGTCAATAAAATGTATATCAATTATGATTTAATTAAATCAAATTAATTTTTAATATCTTGTCTCATCTGCAACAACAAAGATGGGTATTTGTGAATCAAAGATATTCACAGTAAATGATTTACCGGTACATACTCTTTACTGTGCCAGACACTTTGGGTATAGTTACGCAGAATGTTGAGGAGTGGCTTGGAGTTTAGCAAATTAAGATTGGAATTCTATGCATATTTGTAGCGTCCGTAAAGTTATCTGCAGATCTGTAACCATAAAAAAAATATATGCTTACAGACTTGCACATAACTTATAGACCCTACAGATGTGCATGGAAGCAAATCATAAATGTAGAGATATCTCAGGCACTACAATTGTGTGAGCTGCATACAATATTTCCGGAATAGGACCAACCCAGAAATAAGCAGCAAATAGGTATTTAAAAATCTCGATCTTACAATATATGTACTTAGTGTTATTATAAAATTGTGTAACCAACCTTTGGAGCAAATAAATCATATTGGTAAGGCGCACTTCAGAATAATAACTTGTTGTCGTTAATATCCGTTCACAGCTTCGAACAAAATTATGTAGGAGATACCTCAAACCCTAAAATGAATTCATAAAAATGTAGTTGGTTATTTCTTCATTCTCCTTTATTTTGATCAGTTTGTTTCTTACTTTCGACAACTGCCTTTTATATACTTCATTCTTTGCTTTACATAGTTTTCACTGATGAATCAACTACCGGTATATTGGTTCTTTGTGCATTTATTTTTTGGAAAAAAATAACAAATGTTTGTTCTTCAGGTTGAGATGAGTAGAACCAAAGCATTCCTCTTCACTTCAAACCACATAGGTTGAAACTAAACCAATAAACATTTCTTGGGTAGCAAGAATTATCTTCCCAACAGCTATCGAAGATCAAGGATGATAAACATAGCTGCATCATTATATTTCCCCAACTTAATTAAACTTCGTAATGGGTGATGGATCACCCAACCAGAAAGCGAAAAAAAGATCTCATGCCACGCTGTTTCTTCATCAGAATTTCCATCAGAATAAACATTATTCTTTTTCTTCCAAAGCATTTCTAGTCTGCAAACGGAGATTATGTGATACTGTATACATTGTGCACGTGCTATTACGGACAAAAAGTCACCTGCGTGCGTTTACTTACGATCCTTTGATGAGCATCTCTATACAGAGGTGCATACGTACACAGTGATATAAGAAGAAAATAAGTCGAAGTCAAGGCTCGTTCGATATAGCGTAAAACTCGTCCGTCTGTAATCCCATCTGCCCATAACTCCTCGTTTGTTTATGGTTTCGACTTGAAGAGAGCGTGGTTGACCAAAATCACGAATCCGTTCAGCTCTGTAGTGCAGAGAATGTGAAGATACACGCCGGGAGATGGGCCTATGTTACTGACACCGTATACAAGGCGAACGTTCTCTTGATAATTGCACAGAAATATTCTACAATACACCGTTCGGTAATTATTACATCTACGTCGCATAGAGCGGGTATTATAGTTCCACATTAGTTCTGCACCTTCGGGAGATACAAAGTCTACACAGCTGTACGACTCACATAGACGACAAATTATAAATTAATAAGCAGTGGGTGAGCTAATAATGACAATAGCGTCTATTTAATAACTCTAAGGCGTTTCAGCCATTCGATTATTCACAAGTATTGAGAGATACCGCAAAGAATGACAACGCCAGAGGTACGAATCCAACTCAAGCGTGATTATCGTATAATTTCAGCTTTATGAGCGACTGGTACAGAAGAAAAAGCTCGAAAACACCGTTAAGTCGACAATGATTATTTGCTAGAATGGCGGCAAAATCGACACGTATTCATTGAACTTTTGCCTTGTCTGTTTGGTTTCTTCTAAGAAGTTGGAGGACATAACTTTCACCTAACGGTTCGAAATACCCCGTCAATTATACGAGGAAGGAACAGATCTCTGAATATATAATCTAAAGGTAATCAAGCTTAAGTACATTGCGGGATTGAAAAAGAAACAAATGCACATGCCGCAAAATATATGTCATAGTTGTTGGAAGATAAGTATTGGAGTTTCAGGGAAATTTACCTGGTGTAATCAACAATTCAGTTAGGATTCGGATAATTTAAATCATAGGTGAAGAATCCAGAATTGATTTCGCTAGATATGTGCCAACATGGGCCTATCGGGAAGCAGGCAAGCAGACAGCCTTAGCCCTATAGTATTTACCATCATCATGGAGGAAATCATAAGGGAAGTAAAACAAAATGATAGAAGAAAGTACAAAAAACTTACAGAGACGTCTATATAAATTCTGGCCGTTGAAAAACATTAACTCAAGTAATCAGTAGGAGAAACACAGTGTGTAAGTCAGGTGATGAAATTTAAATAGTTTGCAGCAAACATAACATATAACACAAACTTTCAGGAGAAGACACAAGAACAAAGAACAAGGACGACATGGTACATCTGCCTATTCGCCATGCATCATTTGGAGAAACAAAAATATAAGCATAGAGAACCAGAATATTAGATAAGATCAACCAAAATTCTTTTGAACACAAAGAAAATGTGAACGCTGATATCGATAACGAGGTACGTAGTGTATGATCGAGGGAAATGATGGAAGATTCTAGATGCAGTAAAATAGGCTAGAAGGGAATGAATTGGAAAGATCCCATGAATAGAATGTTAGACTGCCGATTGGCTACGATTACTATCGAAGAAAAAATCCGGCAAACCGGGGGTGATAGGAGGATCCCCAAAACGATAGCGTGAAAGCCAAAGTTCATCATCTCAAGAATAAATGATGTCAAAGAGCATAAGACGTAATCCCAACATACGAAGAAGACGAAGCAGAAGTTAATAATTTGTCCGTTCTATTGCAACTCAAAGATCAAATGTAGGATCTAAGGATTCTATCTTTCTATTTTGTCTAAAAATAGTTATCGCACATTCTGTGCTAATAGTAAGTTCTGGCCCCTAAAACAAATCTGCGGCATCTTTTGTTTGTAAGACTATCTAAATCTTGATTTCTCTGAGTGATGCATTATTCTTATACCAAGAATATGGTTCAATTGTTAGCCAGCAAAACAAGTTTAAACTTAAGCTTGTTACTATCAATCTTTGAATATGTCAAGAAGGTTTGAGAAAAATAATCTTATAGTTCCAGTTTGATGCTTCAAGATGTCCATCCAGGTCGAATAATTGCAGACAATTCCATTTCCAAGCTTAATAGATAACGCCATAACTTATCTGCAATGCATTAAATGCAAAACAATAATAATTGGTTGTCTAATAAGTAATAAATATCGATGGCCTTGAATTACCTAGTGCGACAAAGTAGTGACAAAATTATAGCTTCCTGCACTATTATCAATAGCAAAAAAGAACCATCGCAGATTGTATCATTAATAAGAGGAAGGGAATTAATTTTAGTTGAGGAGACAAAAACAGAATCTCAATATATGTTAAGTAAGATGAAGGGGTATCAAAACATCTAAATGGTGATGCTTTTAATAAGGCAAAATAAAAAACCGTACTTAAAGACCTTCACTCATCATGCCCGATCTTTCTCACGAGTTACGCAATAGCCAATAACGGACTCCTGTCAGGTAATTCCTAATCTGCATACCCATACACACATGTGCTTATTAATCTGACGAATTAGTATGCAGATAGATGTGTGCGGTAATTATTGTTGCGGTATGCGTCATAAATAGATAAAATGGAACAAAAATGGGAGCAGCGGACGACAGCAGTGCCCGTGAAAGAAGTGAAACATTGCGCCTACGGTGCGCGAGCGTCGTTCCCACAATTAATTATTTGCTAATACCATTACTGTAACTTCCCCGAGCATGTTTATCGCACGGGCATTAATGAGAGCAAAGTAGAGGAGGCTCAGGTGCAGCCGGGAATCTACATAATCGGTGCAAGGTCGCCTAATAGACCGTGTAATGGTAGTCAATGGAGTGGGGAGTAAAATTGCGGGAGCTAGGAAAAAAAAGGGTGCGGGGCCGTATCTCATCCGCTTAATAAGTGTTATAAATTTAATTTGTTAATGGTAAATTTATCGCTTGTATCAGTGGATCGAGCTCTGTAATTTGATATCATAAATTTCGACTTTGGCCGGTGAAAAAGCGAAGCAAAAAATATTCTATCCTTTCAGCAGCCTACGCAAATACGATGGTTGGTTTTTTAATGAGAAAAAAGTAATTATTTTGTTTTGTGGAAAATTATTTTGTAAACCTGACTTTTCCCTTTTGCAGGACCCGACTAATATATGATCCCCAGAAATACTACAGCCTCTTTAATTTTTTCTTGTTATTTAATCTTCCATTTATATAAAAATCCAAAACAATCAAAAGATACAGTAGAATATTATATTCGCATAAAATAGAAAAAAGTATTGATAAACATCACGCAGATTTCAACCGCCTTCTTGTCTTTCCATTACAGTTTCCAGTCCCTGTCGCGCAGGCCGAATAAAACTGTATTTGATTAAGGCTTCTCTGACCAAAATGTAACTTTGGCCCTGCTTCACCAGCACTTTAACCCTTGATATACCCTACAGCTTTGATAATCGAATGTCTTCGGCACAGATTAAATCCTTGGTTTAGAACCATTAAAAGTCTCCTTTTGGTTTTGAATTCAGCATTTCCGCTTTTGGTTGATGCGTGCGCCACAATAAAGTTATATTTAGTTAAGGCTTTTCTGACCAAAATATAATCTTGATCTGTTCCATCAGCTTTTACAGTTTGGCTCCTGATATACCCAACAAATTGATCGGATTTCTTCGTCAAAGATTAAAACTTCGTCATCTACGAAGCCAACTCTTAAAGATCCCTCTTTCTTTTCAAATGTAACTGACCTTTACTTTTCTTGACGGATCAACTAAATTGTTTTTACCTTGCTTTGGAAATGGGTTTTTCCTTTTTACTATTGTGATCCGTAAGTCTCCCCACGAGCAACTATAGAAAGATGAGTTCATTGCAGTAGAACCTCGTATTATTGGAATAAAGCATTAATGTAATGGAGTGAGCCTAGGTTGGATTAGTGGGAATGGAGTATCTACCATGACACGCATTCCATCGGCTTAGTTTGCTACCGTAGGATTTTTTTTGCCATTTAAGCCTAGACTCAGCGCTCCTTTGGGCACATGGTTTATTGGAGTTCGGATATTCCATATTTCTCCGTCGACATCGTTAGAACCGCGTGCAAACCCTGGCCAGGAGATTATAGCTCGCATAAGGAAGAGAGATTCGCATCAATGATCCCTAGTCGCCCACCTCTGGTTTTAGTCAAGAAAAACCGACTACAACTAACTATCCCAACCTGAGTTACTCCAAACAAGACTCTTTTCCTGGGACCATTACCACTTGGAGACGCACCAGATGTGGCAAATAGTGGTAGTGATACTCGAGGTACCAGAAAATTAATACAAGACAAATGCAGATATTTCTGATGGCAAACAATAAGTTCTTCGATATCTTATATATGTTTTTAACACCTTAGAGTTAAATCAATTATAAATTATCAACCATGGTACTACCTAATGTATCACTTACGTAGCTGTTAAAGAAGTACCATAAGCGTGCAGTCACATCTTAGAGTTCCCGAAATTTGCAACTAAATCGTAAATACAACTATAATGAACAACAAAGACCCAATTATGGAGTCCTGCGGAATAATATCATACAACTCCTATTGTTACACATTGTCACCGACTTTATAGCTCATTGCATGACCGTAATAAAGCGAGATTCCATAGTACTCTAGTTTGGATTTCTGCACTAACAGAGTCAAAAGCCTTGGGTTCAATATTGATTTCCCAGTAATTACCTGCCTTTTGGTGTTCACAGGCTCATAAACACATAGTGTGATTCTTATCATGCTATTATACAGTCTAATATAAGAATCTACAATGTTGATTGCCGGCAGTACGGTTGGGAAGGAAGGGTGCATCATTGCCAAGCTTGAAAGTCAAGCAGCAATATGCGGTACCGGTTTTTGGTGGGTGACCATTCGGACAGCACTTCTCAGCGGCTCAGCGTGTCCGGCGCCGTAAACCAAGGGCATTCAAGACCTGTAGTGCTGAATTTTTATTACAATGTTGATCATAATATTCTGCATGTATTCATTCATTACATAGAGAATTTATTGATTGTTACTAAAACTATTTCTTTCCGCTGACGTCTATCTAGCTGTATCCTTTCCATGTTTTTTGCGCTACTTTTTTGACTAAATACCTAAGTTTTGCATTTCAACGAAGATATGAAAATTACTCAATAGAAACCATTTAAGACTTGCAACGATTAAATCAATGTACTGTGCGCTGGGCATCAAAATTTCCTAAATTATTGTACCTATTCCCTTGAGGGCTTTTTTATTAGAATAATACAGCAATTACAAGATTTTCAATTGGAGGAGAATCTAAAATCAGCATGGACATTCTATTTAAAGACTACAACAAGTAACCACAACAGAATTTACTATACTGTCTTTCCTGCCAGAACCTAACGTTTTCACAGCACAGGATGCTGAGAATGCCACATGAATCCGATCACATCCAGCAAGTATTTACCACTTAACAGATAATTAGACCAGAAATTATGAGCCGATAAGCTGGAACAAGCTCTATAGGAGAAACGTGGGCCGATCCTTGGCAGAAGCTACGGCATAGAAAACACTGATGGGCTGTGATGTTCCGGTTCTAACGATCCACTCGTTGACGGTGAATTCTTGCCAAGATTACGCTAATGATATCGTAGCCTATTAGAATTGTAACGTAACCGACACGTTTGTACGTATATGAGCACGTAAGTAAGAGAAACAACACCGTCTCGGCTCCCTTATCTTGCAGAAGTAATTCCATATTAAAAGGCGCATTATATATGTGTGAGAAGTGACGGAATAGTGCAATGCGTCGTGTAATTACAGTCGCGTACAGGCTTGGTCGTGGCGCCTTTTAATTTATTTCTTTACTTAATATGTGAGTAGTATTCGACTGACCGCCGTTGTGGAATAATCATTATGTATCGATTTCGTTTGTTAACGTCGGCGAGAACTTATAGCGGCAGTCAAATTAAAGTCAATTACGTCTAATTTGAAGTAATTACAAATGTGATTTAATAATATAATCGATTAAATGTATCAAGCATTCTTTAAATGATATAGTAAATGTCAGAGTTAAACAGTAGAAAGTAAAAGAAATGAAATATTACCTTTGCCCATATTAATTTCGCTTTATTGATTAGGAAATTAGAGCAGTTGTTTTCTCATCACACCAAATCAATAAACACTTCTATTACGTGTTATCTAGATTCTAACGAGTAAAAGTATACCTAACTGATGGAACTTCCAAAATTTATGTGGTTTGTAGATCTCATAGGACTATGTAAATACTCGATTGACAAACGGCTTTTAGAAGTAAAGGGAAATCAAGGAAACTTGTCTCCAACGTTTCTTACATACGAATCTCTATACTGAGCTTAACATTATAATTTTACTTGTATTATATATTTCTAATTATAATAATTCGCAAGAAGGGAGATCTGAACCTGGTTAGATAAAGAAAGTACAAAGAAATGGAGGTCGACTGAAGGTCAACTCCATACCAAAACGCTGATAGGGGATGGGGATGGTAGTTTCTCTGATAACCTACTCAAGCGCAGTAAGAAAGAAGTTAAACCATTACTGGGTTGGTAACTGGACACTGTCCTCTGAAAAAGCATCTATACAACATAGGCCGTGTAAGCGAACCGTGGTGTAGAAGATGCGAACTACAGGAGGAAACGAGTTTACATGTAATCTGCACATGTGAGGAACTGAAGGTACTCCGGTAGAAATATTTCGGGAGAGATCTATTGGAGCCCTCGAAGGTCCTCAAGTTTCCACTGGGCAAGATACTGGGCTTTATGGAGAACACCAAGCTGCTCGAGTGGAAATAAGAAAATCAATAGGGATGGTACAATGAGCACCAAGCTCAAGTGCCCGGACATCAAGTGCTCACCCTAACTTGAATGAATGAATGAATGAATGAATATTTCTAATTGTATCAGTTATATTAAGAAGCCAAGTAAAACCAAAAGTGTGTACATGAGTGGTGATTATGGCAACAGAAACATAATAATAACCAAAGCCCGGCGGAAATAGTTCAAGGACGTAGAAAGAGGCCCCACTCATTCCCCCAAGTCGGTATCGTATATACGTACTGAGGGTAGCACCAGATACCGATTGCAAATGCACCCTAAAACAACTTATATATTTATGTATGCAAAGTCGAACTATTTGCATTAATAATCGCTAACATTTTTAAATGTTTCAGTGTAAGACTATGTCGCTTTAACATATCTTTAAATAGGGAAAATGTTCCTTTCAACGTCTACACTACTTAAAGGTGGATGACGAAAGAATGTAATGAATATTAAAGTTATCTCTTCAAAATATCAGCTTAAACGTAATTTAATAAAATAATAATCAGGAAAATGATGTTGTTACGCGTTAAAAAAGATTTTATTATCCCATGCAACAAAAATATCAATTGCACTTTGAAGTAAACGTTAACCATTATGAGCATTTGTAATTTTAAGGTAATTGGATATTAACGACCCCAAAGCAATTTTACTTTGTTGGAAAAAGCAGACGTGGTGGGAGCAACGTAGTAACAAATGGTGTGCTTCAGGACAAAATAAACATAATGGTACTTAGTTGAATGAAAATTAGCGGAAAATAAGAAAATATTTGTGCTTAAGCAATATTAGATATACGAGCAATCAGCGTTCAAAAATGTTATTGCTTGACAACCTTTGTGACATTTTTTTTTCTGATTTCTTAATTTTAACTCAACAAAATGTTGCACTTGAAAAAAGCTTTAAACCCACAAGCTTTCATATTTTATTAGGTATTTCTCTATTTTTAACTCGCAGAATAACTGAACAAACAGCTAAAATAGGCAAATAACGCTTAATAATTAGTTTAAAGCAACTACCAAGTGATCTTTATGCACACGTATATAAGAAATAGGTGCACGTTTATGGCATGTGACAGGTAATTCTGCAGCCTTAAATTACCTAATTGGTGTTCTTACAATAACCAAGGAATAAAGCACGCTTTGCTTAAAGATAACAGTATCTGTACTTATTCAATTACAATATCCCTAATGCGCTTTCGAGATCGTAAAAGTTAAATAAATAATTGGGCGCAAATGCATCAACCAGGAACTAGCATATGTTTCATTGTGTAGTAAAATATTCTCTTTTAAAGTGACTCATTAAAACGCAGTTTCATCATAATTGCCTAGAATTCACTTATTTATATTTTCTGAGGAATATTATCATGTGGAAATACATTTAATAATTTTATTTTATGACCAATCTGTACCTCTGAACTACCCGGCACTAGGAGATAATACTGTTATCAGATTGCACCAAAGATGCCCTTATCAGCATGCCCAAAAAATGCAGTAGTTTTGTCGGTTTGTGCTGAAAGATTTATATTGGTAGAATCTGACCTTTGTTATTTGCCGTTAAAGGATTTAATGTAAACGTAATTTTAGAATTTGCATCAGCGCATGTTAAGTGAGTAAATTACTCCAAGGCTGCGCTATTTGGCGACAAGCGGTGACATCTATCAGATTTTATATGTCTTATTTGTATGTTATTAAGTAGTAATATAAAAAAGCATAATATTAATTTCTAAAAACAATATCCGTAAGCTATTAGCCTCTCAAACGCAGTAACTAGCATTCATCTCCCAGTGCAATCTGACAAACAAATAATATAGTTTCTTCTTCAATTTTCAATTCAGCATTTATTCTTACAATTAGTCAAGTGTAGTAGACTTTGCTCTTGGGATGCTCAACGAGAAAACAAAAATCATGCAAATTTGGTTATCTTAGGGGCTGCTGAACCAAACCCAAAACATTACCTGGTTACCAAAACTCATTCGACAATTGCCATAGATACTCGAGCAGTATCTTGCTGGGTTCAAACATTATAAATATCGTCAAGTTTTGAACCTGTCTAGCTGAAATATTAACATATCATTCAAATGATAGTGTCGTTGCATGTCCTCTGTCATATTCAAAGAATTAAAGTACGGTCACAACTCATGTTGTTGACGTGTCAGGATTGTTCCGCAATTGATGAGGTTCTAAGCTGCCCAAGGCCTGCAATTATGTTTGTCGATATAATTATTTATATGCACATGAGCACCATTCGACATGGGTCGTTATTAACACATCCAATCATTATCTCAGAGAATTGTGGTCATGCTACCGTAATCTGCTAGTTTGACTTCCTGTAGAACTTGAATTTTGTAAGGGTGAAATTTCACATCACACGGTTGCTCGGTTGAGATCTAATACTACTGCTGGATGTTTCCTTGCCGATCATCGAGGACAATTTCGACCCAAATAGTTTTAATGTTTTTTTTTTTGATTTTCTTAAGTTTGCTGACCTCACGGTGATTTGTGTTTTATAACTCGTCCCCTCAAACTCTTTCACCCAACTACTGATAGCGCCACGAGATAGAACGCGAATATGGCGTCATACGTCGTAATGACCTGTCAAAATTCCTGTTGACTAGCTGTCACATTGACACGATTCTTATAAAGTGCCTTCTGGTAAATGTACGTTGCGAATCTGCCCTTTGCTCCATGATTATCTATTAATGGCAAGTAGCTAAGTACAAAGATTTAATTCCTATCTCTCTATCAAATCTATGGTAGTACGACTACCTTTTCGGTTTCCTTATGCCATCGTGTATCACAAATAAGAGTCTAAGAAAGTGAGAGATTTATAATTTCAAGATTCAAGGTAGATTGCCATCTGCCACAGAATGCCTGGAACATAGCAAGCGTCTACTTGTCACTCGTTTTATATCTTGATTTGACGCATATGCACTGTTTTGTCTTTCCTGGACTCCATTTGCATGGGGCTTGCTGCAGGAAAAGAGGCACCGTCATCATTCTTATTTAGTGGCAAAATTAATGGAGCAATAAAGAACTGCAAAAACGATAGGAGCCATATATGATATTCGTCGCAGAAATCTATACCATTGCCTTACTTTTGTTATAGTATTATGTATGTAGATATGTTAGTTGAATGTAAAAAAAAAGCTTAAGAGACGTTAATCAATAAATAGTTTCATTAAAAACAGATCTATATCATATAAGGCTCCGTCTGTTAAATACCTTTTGTATTGAATATTGCGAAAGATTTAATATTTTCTGGTATGTTGTTGGATCATGTGATCTATAAACTGGTATCGTATCCTCAACGTTGAGATGTAAATATATCTTTTCTCTTATATTTCGCGTTTTTTTTTTAAATGCTAAAGCCTAAATTGTTATGGCTACATGATTGGGAGATTATATAAACGCGATATTGACGAAAGCACGGCTTTGCTGTGGGCTTTATTCCAGGTTCTTTTACGAGAAGGACGAAGATGGAGAACCCACATATGGGGTGGAACATCTTCGTTTTTGCGTTAGCATTTTTGCACGCGCATTATTTGTTTTGCGTGCGTGTGCGTAGACTCGTAGTCTTTACCCGTCCATGAATTCTAATAACGCGAGCATATTGCGCGCGTAGTTATTTTCCTCTCCCCCTTGAAAATCTTTCCTCAATCATCCCTCGGAATTTATGGACGCATCAGGCGCTGTTAACATCGCCAATTCGATCGACTAATACGGAATAATGCGTTATTATTATGTAATACGCGGCGGAGAACAATGATTTCGCGTGTTTCAGTTTACATTCCACGAGAATTATAGGCGGGCCATTATCTACTGGTACTTGGCGATCGCAGACCGCGTCAATTCCTTAAATGGAAAAAATCCCGAGAACTCCGAGCGCCGCCCGTCTGTCTATCCGTGTGCGATCTAGGCGGTAGACGCATGTCGGCACATAAGATGAGAGTGGTTTTATTATTTTCTGGAAATCGCGGTGGGAAAAGCATTAAATATAATTACGGAGCAGCGGAGGTGCTGCTAATGGATACTGCAATTCTGGTAGCTTCGCTTACGGATGTTCAAGTTTCAATTTAATTCGCAATTAAAACGTTTGCGCGGTACACCGAATGGGGCGCAGTATGTTGAACACTTTTATTTGTCCGTCGCAACTCTGTAATTTTCAGTTAGGTGACGCGCCGTCTCGGAGCAAAAAAAAGTATTTACTTACACTCTTCGCGCTTGTGTCAAGACAATTAACGCTGTTGAAGTTTATTATTAACCAACGTCAACCACGAATTACCCGCGGGAAATTGTTTTTATTATCGTTTCGCGCCTTGATCGTTAAACTTTGTACATAGCCAGATGGTACGCTGTAAGTTGCTATTTGTCTTCGCACTGTACATAATGAATGATGTTATTATATCCTCATCAACGACATCTGCCCAATGGCGAACAAATAAATCATGTCATTAATTTTGGAAACTATAGTAGTGTTGCTCCTACAAGCTTGTAACATGACTTCAAGTGTCTAAAGCATACGAAGCGAATTTGGTGTCCTTCAGGTGATTTCAAGTATCATCTCGATATAAGCTCCACAGTAAAAGAAATTTCGCAAATAATTATGCGAAATTCCCAAATTTTGTTGGTTTGTTGCATAAACTATTATTTACAATATGTACGGCATCAGATGTCGTTTACGCCAAAGTTTTTGCAGGTAAGTAAAAGCAATATCTCTGCTTGATAAATTTACAAAATTCGCTTTCGGATATACATGGGCAACAAATTGGATAAAATTACCAATATATGTTAACATAATGTATAACCAGTCACTTGTTCAACGGTTGCATCTTTTTTTTTTTGATGTGGGAGCCGTCTGGCGTGGAGTCCCTGGAAACACTTGCAGCCTCTTGGCTTTTTGTATGTAGTCTCCCATTTCTTTTACGCATTAAATTATACCAGCACCTTCGGGATCCTAGTACTCACCACTAAATGTGTAGGTGTCTAAATGATTGATCAAAGTAATTCTCTGGGTTCATTGCTGGCTTGACAAAAATTGCCTGCCTTGCGTCCAGAGCTTGGCATTCACCTCTGTAGGTGTCCTTTCAGTACAAAGTATCCTATTAGAAGACCTGTCACGATACCAAAATGTTTCCTACTGAGCTGCAGTAGTTGTCCAGCTTTCTTTTTTGATAGTCTCTTGATAAAGGTCTAACCATGAGTTGGCCTGATTTTATTATTCCAGTGTTCTTTCTGTTCTCTTCTTACCTGCTCCCCTACTATGTTTTAGACACTCCAGAACAGGTTCCGGGCCTATATATGGAGCAGATGATCCCTTCCTTCTCAGCTGCTTCTTCGTTTCGCTGGGCACCCACAGCAAAGTAACTTTATTGCGATCTGCTCAGGCACCTCAGTTCTCGAATACATTTTCCCAAATCAGTCTTGATTATATCTTGGAGTGCATTAGTGCCGTCTAGTATTTTAGAAGCGAAAGAAACATAGAAAAAGACTGAATGGTAAATGGTTTCAAATAATAGTTGCAATAATTTATTGAGATTACGAAAGCAACGAATCCGCCATAAGGATAAGGGAGTTATTAGTTCAATTAATTTAGAACATTATAATTAGTATTGGTAATTACTAAAATATCATGATATCCTTGCCGAAAAATGAATCTTCCTGTATGAGAAATTTTGCAGTATGAAAATACTCTGTTGCTTATTAATGAATTAGGAATTATTTCATGATATTAACTTGTCAGGGTATAAACATGTTGATAATTGGTATTTGAGAAAACCAGTAATCCTTTTGGATTGGATAGAATTCTTTTACTGGTTTTCTCAAACACCAATTATCATTATTCCAACCAATCCAGGACTTACAATAATATAAACATTTTGTTGCAGTGAGTAAAATAAATCAAATGAACAATATATGGTATTTACTTTTATATTAATGGCAGTTATATTTTTTTACCAAACCGATTAAACAGTTATTCGTTATTAATAGCTATGCATTAAGAATGAATAAAGTAAAATTTCTAACATTGTAATATAGCCTCAAGATTTTAAATATTTCAGACTTACTTCACAAAACATATTTCTAACTAGTAAACTCTGGTTATTGGGGGCACTATAAATTAGTATAAATAAATATTAATAGGTATAAATAAAATAAAGAATAATAGTCGGTGCGTTAAAGTAACTACTAATATTTTGAATCGTTGGTGGTCGGATACAATTAAGTGGGATCAACAGCACTTCTAGCGCAAATTAGTTATGTTGTGCTTATCTCTGGTTCGTATGTGTCTAATTGTTTTAGAAGGATGATGCTACTATTTATTTATCTCATTCATCGAAGTGACAAGAAACAAGTTATTAGAAGTTATATTTTGATAAAGATAGTAACTTTATTTTTGGAGTATTTAACATTTTTCTAACATATTCAGAATACAGCAAGATATGCATGTATAAATGTATAATTTTAGTACCTAAATATTATAATGAAAATATAGTCCTTTTGAGGTGAATAAAGTAAGTATTAATATTTTTTCTAAAGCGCCTACGATTGGTTTTATGTAATGATTAATTTACACAATACTCATAAAATTGATTTAAGTCTTACAAAGTCAGTTACGATAACTACACAAGAACATGTCTTCAAATAAGTAATTATATTTCACATTTTAGTTATGGCAAGTAAAGCCAATTTAGTAAATGCTAGTAAAACAAAGCATCCACTGGAAGTCACATGGATATTAATACACAGTCCTCTAGCCATTTCAAACAACATACTAATTATAATATGTAAAATATTTAAAATAAGTAATGGTTTCATCTACCAGAAAAGCTAAAGTTATTTAGTGTTAACCAAAATTGTTAGAAATACGACTTTACTTATGGCAAGCAGTTGGATCATTTGTCACATATATAAATGAAGTTTTCAGTTGCCAATACTAAATTTTCACTTCGCGGTTAGTCAAAATTTTTCTCAGTGTACATTTTTAATACACGACCACACAACTTATTTCCAATCCCGTGATGAATGCTATTTTTTATCAATTTTCTGTGCTACTAAGATGATTGTACTCACAATCGCTGTATTAAGCCACATCCTGTACCTACAATGCAGTAAAGGAGGTGTATCTAATGCCCGTCATACAAACTCCATACATTTTACTTGGATTTATTATCTAGTAAAATTACCAGACTGACAGGCGCTCTGGAATTTCTCAGTAGTCATTTAACAAGCGTAATAAAGCCAACAAATGGAAATTAACTCGGAAAATACTTCGCATTAGTTTTATTATATCATGTTCATTATACTTGCGGGTACATGTACGCTTGCACGACAAAATTAATGTTGTCGTCGACAGCGAAATTTCATATTTTGCTATATAATTTTTATAATTGCGAAGTGTTTTGCACGTAGATAGCCCAATAAACATCTTACTTGCATAAGCCGATGGCAGCCGAAGTTCATCATTCAAATGATGAGCAGTTTTGATAATCGCAGCGCTATAGACGACAACATTAATTTTGTCGGACAATGTACATACGTGTAAATATGAGGAATAATATTTCCATTTTGATGTAACTAATTTAATAATAACTCTAGCGCGTCGCCGGGTTGTTGGAAGTTCTTGTAATTTATCTCTGACGTATATTTTTTTTTTTTCTATACGCATTCTTAAGATTATGTGTGAAAAAAGGGACCTTGAAACCGAAGGTAATTGCTCTGGATGCCCCCATAAAAAAAAAAGTACTTCATGTAGTTTGAGTAGTCGGCACGTGTTTGTCTTTCAATTCACTACGAATTCGTCTCTTTGGAGATTCAATTACCTGGGCGCGATAAACTGCAAAGCTATTACCGTTGCCGTGGAAGAACGCGTCATTGCAGACGATCTCTTCTGACGCTGCATCAGAGGCGAATCATCCATGTGATAGTAAATTGCAGCGGCTGCCGATTAGTGGTAAGCTTCCACCATTACTACGCCATCAGTAAAAGGTGGTAATAGACGAACATTTTGCGTTGCATTTTTCAATGACGCCCCGATTAAGGTGAGCGCTCTGCCTTTGTATATTACATATAATTTTATCGCAAAGTCACTTTTTTTTTACCCCGTACAACCGCGTAATGGGATTTCTTCTATTTTGCTGCCACATTCACGACCGCACCATAATAATAATAAAGGGCATCAAAACGCGATGTAATGTTGCAGAATTACAATTTATGCCGTCCAACACTACGAAGATTACAATTTCACTTCAATTGAAGTTTTCTATCCTCGACCAGGGGAAGGTGCTTTAACCTGCCTTGTGCGCCTGCTGGCGTATTTTCAATTTGTTTGGGGATGCGCCGTCTACCTGCACTGCCTGGTTATCGTCAATTTTCTGCACGAATTGTAAGAACCTCATGTAAACACGTTTGTTATTATAAAATTCAATTTTAAGCCTGTTTACAGGTAGTAGCAGTTGATATTAGAGCGATGTTGTGGGTAATAATAGATACGCTAACTTTAGATATCAGGTACTAGTTTACGAAACTGCACAGGTCGTTTGGTAAACTATCGTAAAGAGGTATGGGCGTGGTTAGGCTATAAGTTTGTGTTTTGAGGGTATAACATCCCCGATACATATATATTATTACGTGAGTTATATAGAAAGAGTGTACTATACAGGGTGTATCAAATAAAAAAGTAAATTTTGCCTGGGTGTTAACTACACGACATATAAAACACAAACCCCCCGAAACCTGATTTCATCATTAAAGAATAAAAAAAAGTAAAATTTAGAGCCATAAATTCTTTAGTCCGGGCCTGATACAAGGAAACGTCATGTTAAGCACCCGCTAAACGTGGTATTATGTATAAATACATTGCACTCATTTAGTATTATTCTTAATGGTATGCCGTAAGTTCATTTAACGTCATTCTGAATAAATAAAGGCCCTTGTAAAAATAGCAAAACTGAGGCATTTTAAATTTCTTCTTTTTATAAAATAAACATTCCTTTTTTGTTAAGAGCATTCTACGTAAGTCTAGAAAGTATTATTTTTAATATCCTGATAAGACGTTCGAGTTTCACCGGATATGCGACTTCAGTAGTTACAAAAAACGTAAATATTTTTCTTTTGCTTTGTCGAATCGAGAGTTAGTTGTTAATAAACGGTACCACATGAATCTGAGTTATTTCTTTTGGATTTATTTAATCATATAACGCAAAATGAATTGAATCGACTTACACAGAAATAAATGTAGATACAGAAAATTTGCAAACACGCCTTTTTACTATGATATCGCGCGAAAATGAATCTACACATTCCCGCGCTTTTGCCGATGCATCAAGCTTCGATTTTCTTTATATGAAATCATGATGGTTCTGAAAAGGATCGTCTTTTCGAGACGGGAAGAATTTAAATAAAATGTCAGAAGTGGCTTGTACTCCAAGCGGCGGTCCACACAAAACTAACAGCGGTAATGGCTGAATGATAGTGGTTTGTGGGGGTATACTCGGGACAGCATTTAGGTTGAACACAGGTGCGGCTCTAGCTCACGGGATTTATAAAATATTTTTTTTCTCGTTAATGCTTACAGATAGACCCCTGTGCATTAAGACTTTTTGATTGTATATGATTACAGCTACTTATTATTGTATTTACCTCTATATCTGATACACCCTGTATATATTGCTATGTTATATATTTTAATGCCCGAAATAACTGTAAGCTTTACTTTATAAATCCAATACATTTTCGGCTAATTAATTCAAAACTCAACCGTAACGTCCTTGGTATCTATTCGAGAACACAAACTTAATGTAACTTGCACTAAAATAAATGACTAGGAGCTCATCGAGACGAAGTTCATTGATTGATTGATTGATTTTTTTACATAAAATTGTTTTTAATTTTAGTTGTGTATGTTCTTGGAAAATGAATGTAAACTTGTATATGAGCGGTCGCTTTTATCATTAGGTTGAAACATATTAAGAAGAAACGTTTCAATATCATCAATATTTACAAGAATTTTAGATTGTGTCCGTTTGCGCCCTTTCTAACGCAAGTGTTCGAAATCGTATAAGGTCCCTTTTTCTTAACATGCTTGGTTTATAGTTGCCTGGGATTTTATTTTAGAATATCTTTGGATGTATGTTGATGATAAATGAAGATATTTCATATGATTCAATTTTAAATTTGGGTGCAAATCAGTGTTTTGCATATTCTAAACTATGAGGTTAAAGATTCTGTCTGTTAATGACAGAGTATAAAATTATTTTTAAGAAGTTTATAATTGGTATTCCGAGGGGCATGATTTAACGTATTGTAATAGCGAGAAATTCAAATTATTTTTCAATTAAATTTAAATTTAATAATCTAAAAATACTTGATAAGTACTTAAATGTTAATATTGTTAATTTTTCAAATAAGTGAATTCAACTGAGTCTAAATGTTTATTAATGTTATTATTTTATCAATGAATAATAAACTGTATATTGTATTCGTATAAATACGCTCTTTAATAATATGAAAACAAATAATACATAAAATAATTTAAATTAAGCTATAAATTCATTTTTATTTATTCATGACATGTTAAACGTCAGTTTAGGGTCAAACAGAATCCCTAAGTCCTTAAACAATTTACAATGTTCATATTCCCTTCATTTAAATTATAAGGAAATATAATAGTAGTTTTCTCCCTACCAAATGTAATTATGTTACACTTATTTATATTTAATGATAGGCAGTTACGCTTACTCCAACAACAAATAGCTGCTAAAGTCTTCTTGCAGACTATGGCGATCAGTTAAAGAATTGATTTCCTAAAAAATTGTTAAATCATGTGCATACATAAGACAATTAGAATAATCTACAACCCTGGTAAAATCAACAACAATAAATAAGGAATAACAATGGAACCGATCCTTGGGGAACTCCAAATGCGGACTTATAAGAATGAGATGTGTAACTAAGGTATTCAACATAATTTTTCCAATCATACAAATAGGATTTGAACAAAGCATCAATGGCATCAGAAATTCCATAATTATGTAATTTTCTGAGAATTAAATAGAGATGTACACGGTCAAACGCTTTTGAAAAATCCATACATACTGCATCAACGAGAAAAGTGCTTGTCAAAATCAAACTTTTATAAATTTGCATCACCTTATTTTTATTTATTAGGTAGGTATTTATTAGTGGATAAGAATATAATCAACAATTTTTTTTTTGCTACACTTATAATAGTATCTCTTTAATTGCCGACGTTTTCTCCATACATTCTGTATCTCTCAAATTAAACTCGTGTATGTTTCTATCACCTCGCAATAACAATTAGGTATTATTATAGCTCCAACAAAAAAAAAAAAAAGGAATAGAAACAATGTCTGGAAATTGCGTCTCGGATCTTTATTTCCTAGAAAGACGCTATCACTTTTTCCTTCTTGTTACTGTTTCTCCTTTATTACGTTTCTTATCTCTCCGGAGGTGAGCCGGCTGGCTCCATATAAAGTAAAGGTCGGACTCATCCGTACACGAAGCCCAGAATAGTTTACTGCTTTACGATCGATAATTCTCTTCTACTTCAGTTCCTCCTCTCTCGAGAAGGAGACTCTAGTTTTCGTTTCCCGCTGTATAGGAAGGTCCGCACGCGGCCGGCCCCTTTGGACGTTAGAATGGCATTCTTATTACTCGGGCCGATTCTATAAATTATAACGAAAGTGAATCGCCGGCAGTCTATTTATAGAAGTAAAATTTATCCCAGCTGTAGGAACTGGTTCTCGTTGTCATTACCATATATATCGAACAGGTCGAGTGTAGAGGTATTGTGATATGTACGATCTCATCTTTGGGGTCAAATTGGAAATTATCCGAATAAAAAACTAGAAATTGAAATGCATTCTGTATGAGATGCGGGTAATGTTGAAATACCTTCTTGAACGTTTTACCATGCTATGAGAATTCTTGGTGAATTTATACCGGAATAAATCGCATAGCTACGATTTTTAATACACAAAATGAATCATATGGGTTAATAAATTATTAGGATTTAAGTGAGTATGTAGTTCCATTTACTTCGTAAATATTTCAAATCTGTTTTGATATCCTTTTTTATTTTAAAAAATACCTTCTAATATTACTTATTTCGAAACCTCCCTATTTTGTCCCACGTTGGGCCCCAAAATGTAACAAAAATATTAATAATATTAAATAAGATTGCGCCTTAATTTGTTTTTGGTGGATTCATTTCTCGTTTTACTATTCTTAAGATTATATCTTATTTTAAATGCTCATTTAATATGTTCTAATAAAATACAATCAAATTATATCGCTCCGTGTTATTATAAATTTCACTATTTTTAATTAAAGTTAAATAAGATTTAAAATGTGTAGAGACAAAAAAGAGGACGAATTTACAATTCACTGGAAGGAGCTCGACCTGACATTGAAGGGGAGGCACACAGCATACACCTGACGATTTCCTCTTGCAATACAAATAAATATTTGTACACCAATTGATAATTAAAATTATATACAAAAAAAATAAATAAATGAAATGAGTGTAGACTCACGGCATTGCGTATGTCTCTCAAAGTGCAATATATCAACGATTAATGGGTGCTCGCTCAATTTTAAACCGTAGTCTAAACTAAACAAATATTGGTGCTTGATGGAATCAGTGTACCGTTGAAATGTAGAGAATAATCGTCTCGACCATAAATTGACGAAACACACTGAATTATATGAGAAAAAAGGAAAAAAGCCCTTTCCAATTAGGGGTTTATTTTAAAGATGATCTTAACATGTTTCGGCCGGGAAACCATCTTGAGAAGCATAAAGGATATGTCGTTTGGCCATTCGATATAGCCGCGATAGAAAGATTGTATCCGCTATTATAAGATATAATATGAAGCTTATATCATCGGCATATCGACATGGCGTCAGGATGCCCTGTTAGGAGATCTGTTACGATGCGAAAATGATTCCCAATGAGCTGCAGTAGTTCTTCAGCCTTCCTTTTTTATGATCTCTTAATAAAAGTCTTGCCACGAGTTAGCTTGATTGTATTAGTCAAGCGTTCTTCGTATTTCTCTTTGACTCATCTTCTAACCTGCCCTCGTGCTGTGCTTTTAGACATTCCTAGAACAGGTTCTGAGCCTACATATAAAGCAGGTGATTCCTGTCTTGCTAACTCATCGGCTCTTTCGTTTCCTTCTACTGCTGAATGTCCCGACACCCATAGCAAAATGACTTTATTGCGATCTATCAGGCTATTTAGTTCCCGAATACATTCGCAAGCCAGTTTCGATTGTATCTTGCGGTTTGCTAGTGGCCTCAATACCTCCCGGCTGTCTGTGGCAATATAGATCCACTTAAGCCCTCTGATTGATTTCAGTTGTACAATGCAATATTGCGTATACCTCTGCTTGAAAGATCGTGGCATATTTTCCTAATAGAAGGGTATTCATTCATATCAAAATCAATCTTCCAAATGTAACAATTGACTTTTGCAAAAACAAAGTCTAAATAGTAAATTAAATTTCCTTTAATTATGAACGTCATTCTATATTTTAAATACAACAGCCGGAAGAAGACAATAAAATATGATCAAAAAGTCAGTAATTTATGTAATATAAATTAGTAAGAGAGATATTGCTCAAAATAGCGGCTTCTTTCTCATCAATTAAATATTCAAAGAGCGAACCTCAATCAGAGAATTATTATTTATCAATACTATTTTACACTACATTATCTTGGCATCACATTAATTATACGTCCGCTTTATATAAAGATCCGCTCGGTACTAATTTCATCTATTTCATTACATTACTCTGGTGGAGGCGCTACGTACTACTCAATAAGACTCTAGTCCGCGCAAAGACATCGCAATTCTAGTCGTATAATGCAAAATATTTCTTCAAAAATGCTTCAAATAAAAAAATAAGAACTGATCTTGAAACAAATAAGTGTATGGAGACTCTTTGTACATTTTCAGCAACTTTGTATGAAGAAGATACATTCAGATATTTACTTAATAATATACAGTCAACGAAGCCAAGGGAAAACGTGTTCCCAGAATGACGTAGAACATGCGGTTAGCGGTGACGACGTGTTCATATTTATCCAATAATAGAGATATTATGTACGGTTGCCAGGCTTTAAAATTTCAATGCTCACGCAAAAGGAATATCAAAATAAACCCTTTGGAGGACGCCTTTATGCCACTGTCACTCCATTCACCAGTAATAATAATAATAATCATAATGCCGAGGACGAAACATTCAAAGGACGGGCGAGCGAGCTCGTAGCCGGCGCGATTATTGTCGATTCCGCCTTATCCTTCCATCTCTTCTTCTTCTTCTACGTGTGCGTTTTTGCTCTGTTTGATCGCGGTAGCCTGGAAATCTCCGGCGAAATGACCGGCGAACCAACTGGCCCGTATATGACCGTTGCCGCGTCGCTTTATTGCCTACTAAGATTGAAGATAATCCCTCACTGGGAGGGATCTTTTCCGCAATTTATTCTATTAGGCGCTGACGTCCCGTAACGCATACGCCTGGGTCGTTTGTCACCGGGTCCCCGGTACCGTCGTATATACGCCGTTTAGGTATGATGAATTCCGTTCCACGGAGTCGCCTTATTGTCCTCCTCTATACCTAACCGCCTACGAAATGTCACGGCGCTATTTATTTCCAACTATCTTAATGCGAGTGGAGTTTTACGACTTTGGGACGCAACAATACGTAACGCAAAGAGGAGGAAATGGTTTTGCTGAATTATTAATATCGTACTGTCTTATGGCAAAGTTTAAAGGCACATAATTGAAGACAGCCTTTTTGAAAACGCATAACTTCAATCACTGGTACGTTGTTCAAAGTATACACCTTAATTTTTTTTCCATGTTTTTTTTTTCTTATGCCCTTAAGATAAGAGAACCTTGGAGAAAAAATCAATGCGTGTTCTAATGCTTTTGCATAAATTACATTCACAAGGAGATCTCGAAAAATGTAAATCGCAGATTCCAATAAAGCTTTGTCAACCCATAGACCCCATGTAGTGCTACTAAAACACACCCTCAGTTACGAAGGAACAGCAGCTTTAAGGGGTTCAAATTGACTTCGAAATTTGACCCAAATTTTATTTACCCGAAATAACGGACTTGTACCGTTTACGTAACTCCTTCGGCCAGTATAGTTATTTATATATAGGGTGTTACAATAAGTACGGTACGACGTTCCGGTTCAAAATAGTAACAATGGCATTTGTGGTTCACATGGTGAATATGTGGACAGCCCATATATTTTATGGCGTTTTTTGCGTTGACTTAACTTAATATTTCTTTTTTAGTGTCGATAATGAGTAAATTCAACTGTATCATTTGCTTACCATTTTCAAATAATAAAAAGAATATGGGTCCGAATACATCACCCTAAGGTATAAAGCGTTGCGGATATGCAAACAAGGATTGTTAATTATTAATTGATCCGCT
Organism: Protaetia brevitarsis; assembly: GCA_004143645.1. Taxonomy (NCBI): domain Eukaryota; kingdom Metazoa; phylum Arthropoda; class Insecta; order Coleoptera; family Scarabaeidae; genus Protaetia; species Protaetia brevitarsis. The sequence continues at coordinate 691,026 of RXPK01000286.1, read as the reverse complement.
GAATTATGATTCTAATCACTTAAAGCCTAGAACAATCAAAAATAAGTATGATGATATCCCAGATATCCGTGGTTCCATCTTAAATTTTTTCAAGATAACTCAAAAAGTATTGACCATGACTCTTAGGCATCTAGGCATGCTTGCCTTCAATTTTTCTAATGTATCCTTGGATTTTGGTGGATTTTGGTACCCAAAGCTATTAAACAATTGTTTGATCATTTGATGAACTACTTCATAATCATTGCATGAGAACGTACCGGAAGTTAAACTGAAATAATCATATTTGCATGGGCCAGGCACGCAAAATTATTCAAATATTTCATATCACCTTAGACTCAAAGCTGTTTCGTTTTATGAGGTTCAGTGTATTCCGGTTGTCAATACATTTACAGATTTTGTTGAGCTTTTGCTGGGCTCAAATACATACAGCAAGCATTTCTTCCTAAAAGATGGTCGGGATTTGCTTTCATATTTTGAAAGTCGGCAGTTCGAACCAATAACTCAGACTTTCGTCTCTCCTTCAATCTTTGATCCAGATTCTCGTTTCTAATGTTAATTCTTCATTCTTCGCAGCGTGGAATCAACCCATTGCATTGTTACGAATCTCTTCTCAACAAAGATTGAACTTCTTTACGAGAGATTACAATCAATCAAACCAAATCGATTAAAAATATTTCAATAAATAAAAATTGAAGCACCAATTGTTTTCAAAACGAAAAAAAAAATAAAAAAACACAAGAAGTGTTTGGTGTAACTTTTATAATTAAAATAATTAACGAAAATGTAACGAAATAACAGTGACATATAATTGCAATTATAACATCAACGTAGAGCTAAACACTTCATTCTACACCGTGTAATTTTGCATTAGTATCGCCCCACCTATAAAACTCAACTCTTGCTGCCGAGGAAACCTTAATTATAACCTTCGCTGCGCGAAGTATAAGTAATCAGAATTTAATTTACACAAACGCCAGCGTTATAATTGCATTCTTAATTCTAACAATTAGTTGCCCATCATCTTTCACAGTGCAGACATAACACCTTCGATCGGCTAACCGAACGACAGTCCAGGGAACCATAAAACCAACAAAAAAAAAAAAAGCGGAGAAAGGTGCGGTTCTAACAGCTCAGACTTAGGGCCTTTAGGAGCGAGCTAACTGACGCTGGTTGGGTACATGAAAAGAAATTTCGTTATCATGATGATGTAATACCGAGGTAAAAAATATAATTGCGCGTTTAAGCCACGTCACATTGATTGTAAATTCGTGGAAGGATGAATTTAATAAAAACCTTTCCCTCATAGAATATTGTGTAATGAAGGCTGTCGCTACACTAAATATACTCTGTGATATAGAAATCGCAACACCAACAAGGGGTAGGAAGTTTTGACTATACTTGGTAGAAACGTTTAACTACATCCTTTTGATTCCACTTTTAGATTAGAAGCTGGATATCTACAAATGATAAGGTCAAGTCAAATTACAATTGCTAAGGTCAAGCCAGAATTTCAAATGCTATCATGCTCACAAGACACATTCAATAGTAAATTATACTTTGTAACATAGAAATCGCAACACCAAGAAAGGATAGGAATTGTTTGACCAAATTGACAGAAACGTTTAACCACTAAAAAGCAGGAATTGATTAAAATTTCAGAAAAATTGATCAAGTGGAAATTGACTTATCTGTAAGTTTCTTCACTATTTGTTGATAATTTAGTCAAGTGTATATTTTGTGAGATATTATTCGATACTTTATTGTTTTCGCCTGTGATTGTTTGTTTTGAGGTTGTGATCATGCCTAGACTGTGCCAATATAGAAATTACTTCCAATTAAGCAAATTCGATAGGGGTCATATTGTTGGTTTGCGCGAAGGTGGCTTTCTATAGAAACAAATTGCAAATCGCTTAACCAGAATCAATGCACTTTCCTATGCTGCATTCAAGCATGGACTAGGGAGAACGCCAGAAAGAGAAATCGGGAGACGAGGAAGAACGAATGAGATGCATGACTAGACCATCTTCGACTTATGGAAACAAGAGACTGATTCTCCAGTCGCAGATCAATGGTTTGCTAATGAAGGTATAAACAATTTACTGCAGAATTTAAGCTTGATTGGAGTGGTGCAGATTGAGACTGCAGTGGAACTTAAAGTGGCATAGGGGTGGCCTTTAGTGATGCATCCCGATCCAGTATGGGAATGCAAGATGGCCTTCTGAGGGTCAGACGCAGACGTTGGGAACGTCGCAATGTTGAACTTTCTGTTGCGAGGATAATGTAATGGGGTGCTATAACTTATGGGAGTATATCCCGTTTGGTATTAATTCAAGGCAATATAAACGGTAATCGATATGTGGATGAGATGGTGGAATCTCATATTTTCCATTTCTTCGCCAATTAAAAGACCCACCTTTCCAGCAAGATAATGGCCATCTCCATATGGAAAGACGTTCTATGGATCGTTTTGCAGAGGCTCATGTCAAACTCTTGCCACGGCCACTCAATCTCCGAACCCTTCGCCCTTGATCGAGCATGTTTGGGACATTATGGAGAGAATCCCGAGGAACCCACTGCATCCTCCTCAGACGATGCAAACTCTTCAGCATGAATTACAGGATGCTTGGGAAACGATATCTAGAGGAAATCGACCGTTTGTTAGAACAATGCCGCGAAAAATGGGGCAGTGTGTATCCAACAGGAGGGACTAACCTATTATTACTACTACCACTATTATGCTTATATTTTGTTCCTTTCTTTGAAGTTTTAATCAATTGCTACCTTTAGTAGTTAAACGTTTCTGTCAAACTTGGACAAAAATTCCTATCTCTTTTTGGTGTTGTTGGTGCGATTTCTATGTCACAGAGTATACTTTTTACTTGATGCAGTATGTAGCGATTCTATTGTTCGTGAGAAAATATTTTATCTAGGAGACTAAATTAATATAGTGACGTAGCTGTAGTCTTGGTTGTTCTCACGATTTGTCGCTACGAATGGAGTAATGGATACCTAGTCGATCAAAGCGACTACTCCAATACTTGCACTATATAACTTTGCAAACTTTACCTGACGTCGAAATATCTATCTACTACAAGTTCAGGTTGGTGAGTTTCTCAATGGATAACTCCTGATGCCACAGAAGAATATGGCTTAAAAATCTTTGTTGAAGTAGAACGATTTTAGAAAAATTATACTTTTGATGTGGGTTTTTCAGAAAAAGCATATCTTTTGATGTATTTGCAAGATGAGATTTTTTTCCAATTCTCTTTGAGTTCTCAGATTGACTTTCTGACATCTAAACCTAAATGTTTTGAATACTATTTTGGAAAGACCGAACATCAACATACTATTGTTGTTGCGAACAAAAGTAAAGAATTTATATAGAAAGATACTTATGGACAACTTCAATTAAAGAAAAAAAAAGAACTTTACAAGTAACAGCTATGGTTGCTCCACAACTTCAAACTAGTTATGACAATCACTGATGGTAATCCCATCCAACGACTTATGCTTTGGTAACACTTGTCCTAGAGATTTTGAAACACCACTTAATGGAATACAATTTAATGTGGAAATAGGATCATCAAGTCTTCATTGCACATAAACCAACGATGTACAAACACAAGAAGAGACAGTCTCCTTTAGTAATAAGGCCAGCGTTAAATTAACGTACCTACATCAACAAACTAGTCTAAGCCTACTAATATATGTTGTGTAAAGAATGATCTTAGAACACATCACGCACATATTGCGAACACAAGTGAAAGAAGACTGAAATTGTTCTACCAGACATAAACTAAATTTATTATACACCTGAAGTAAGTACGTTTGTTCCTTGCTTATTCAAGCGAGCGATAATGTGTACGACATGACGCTATCCTTGTGTTCTTGCCTACAACCGGCCGCGAACTGAATGTTCGTCCTTAAGTAATTTAGACGACGAACGACTAGTAGGTAGGTATATCGTTTCGAGAAAGTAATTATGTAACAACGGCGGCGCGGCCTTGACGTTCGTTGTAAATGGGTGAGGAGACGTTCCTGAAACTGAAAGTGGAAGGTGAAGGTCAGCCGGGCACTCGCGCCGATTCCACGGCAGGATGTCGTCGACCGTTTGTCTATCTGGGCGTGTTAGCGTATGTGTAGACGTATATGTATATATATACACATACCTACAAGTCTCCCCCTCTCACTCTAGCACGTTGACACGAGCTCCGAACACATGATGCAATAAAATCTCATTAAACCGTGAAATAGTAACATCACTCACATGGGTTTAATTGCTATTGTGCGATTTTTCTACACGTAGAGGTCGAGATGTTAACTCCCTGTTAAGGACAGCAGGCAATTAGAAGTTGTAGAGGACCTGGTGTAACTTTTGGACGGTATCGCATTAACAGAAGATTAAGCTACGACATAATAATTTATTACTGAACAAATTACTCAACATGAGGGCAAAGTATTAGATCTTTCTTCTGTGGTGTGTCTGTTTACTTTTTTGAGTATATAAAGTACTCAAGGTTCACACAAATTATGAATAGTTTTTTCCCTAAATATTAATTGGGACTTATGCATCCTAACACGTTCTTCTTATATTATTGCAAATTTTTAATGTTGGCAAAATTGCAAAGAGAATCTATACAGGAGAATGGAAAACTGACTTTAAAGTATCACAACAAGAATAAAGTGTCTGAGTGTTGTTTAAACATCTAAGAAGCCGTAAGTGTGAAGTGTAAAATTAAACCTAAAGACTAACTAAAGATCATATACATTCCCGACACCAAAAATGTGTTCAGAAAATGCCCACGAAGTATAAGCAGTCTTCTTTAACGCCACATAATATTTTAATAACATTATAATATGAGATATGTTGCTTTAGTTTGCACTTTGTGTAAGTTATTGCCGGTATAGTAGTTATTTATATTAGAGTGGGATAGGTGTCATTTATAGTGTGAGCCACGGATTGAGTTCAAGCGCTGTAAATGACTAAGGCCACAATATTTGTATTAGATTGTTTGGCCGAAAAAATATATATCCACTGCGTTTTGACAGCTTAAACTAATTCTCAAAGCTGTGTTGAAATGATTTTTTATGAAGGTTTTCCGGCAATAACAATTAAAAAACCGTTTGATTACCCGTAAATGTTTAAGGATACTATACAATATTTTACATTAGAAGCAACTGTGAAATGAGAAAAACTGTAATTCGCTTTACCACACTACGGCATTAAAGTGAACTTATTCCAGCAGTGGTTAACAGGTGACATACAATGCTGTGTTTACGGTTGGCGAGCCCAAAATCATAATTACATACATTTTTAATACGGGCGCAGAAAGTATATTCATAACAACATCGAAAATAAGTACTTTTTAATTGCTTTGAAGGATTCAAAAAGAGATTCTTGGAAAGAAATTATTAAAAGAAGATATCTTCGTTTCCTCATCGCGTTACCATTGCTAAGATTTCGTTAATAAATACTTTACAAACTTTCACTCAAGCAAAAATAACAATTGGGTTTCCAAATGGTGCATACTGTAACGAGCGCCAACTTTTCAACTGGCGGTTCGATAGGCGTCCCTAGATGCGCTGCGCATAGCGGAAGAAGAACTACCTACGACGAATAACAGAGGCAGCACCGGGTCGAAGATTCGAGAATATTCTCCAGAATTCGAGGACGTTCTAGAAGGCCCCGAACAATCTGGAAGTTCGCGCCAGCTATAAATAACGCGTCGGTTGGCCAGGAGGCATCAATCGATACGAGTTCGATAGTGCGGTCGCGATTGAACTAGTACATGTAATATAAATTATCGTTACATAAATAAAAGACATTAGTGGTTAATGATATAGTTAATAAGCATTTTAATAGATTTTAATTACCGTAATAGTGTTAATAGAATAAGTGAATTTAAATATATACGCCTGTGTGTTTTCTAAAACCCGTCAACGTTTTAAGAACCGGAAAAACGTTACAATTGGTGTCAAGTGTGGGGTATTTGGCGATATATTAGTGGACTAATAGTGTTTAATTAGAAACAATGCAGCGAAATACTGTAAATTAGTGGACTTGAAAGTGGTAGATCTCAAACGCGAATTAGAAAAAGGGATGAAGATACGAGTGGAAGGAAGGCGAGCTTCAGTCGAGATTAAGAAGAGCAATAGAAGCAGCTGGGGAAGATCCTGGGACATATTTGTTTTGAAGTGCTGGTGGTAATGGCGAACTTCTAGTAGAACTTAGAACATAGAAGAGAAAGTTTAGAAAATTCTCAGAAAAATATGGAAAATTCTAGAAAACTAGAAGAGAAAGTTTAGAAAATTCTCAGAAAAATATGGAAAATTCTAGAAAACTAGAAGAGAAAGTTATGGAAAATTCTCGCAATTTAGAAGAGAAGTTCTGGAAAAAATTGAAAAAATGGACGAGGAAAAATATAGAAAATTCTAGAAAATTGGAAGAAAAAATTATAGAAAATTCTCTTAATGTCAAACAGGAATTAATGAATAGAATCGACGAAAAATTCCAAGAAGAAAAATCTAGAATGATTGAAGAATTGGACGTCGCATTAAAGAGCTGGAGAAACAAATGCATTCTGGAACCATACAAACACGGAAGAAACTGGAAATTCTACAATACGGGAAGCACTCAGATGGAACCAAGAAATTCAGTGCCATTCTGTACGGTTCAAAATAAATGTGACCTGCCTACATTCGACGGAAGACTCCCTGGAGACTATTTGACGCTGCTGGATACCACAGCTACGGTATATGGCTGGACGGAAGCTACCAAAGCAGCCATGTTATCAGTAGCTCTGCGCGGCGATGCTTTGAAGGTACTCCAGGTTATTCCTCGACGGAACGACAAAATTACCAAACGCTACTTAATCAATGGAGATGCGTTTTCGGTAATAAACATCTGCAGCAAGTATATCGCTCACAATTGAAAAATCGCTGTCAGAGGTCGAACGAGACTCTACAGGAGTATGAAGCTGACGTCGTTCGTCTAATTAAGAGTGCGTACCCAACGGTACCGGAAGATGTGTGCGAGAGTCTCGCTGTGGAAAAATTCCTGGATGGCCTGCTCGATAAGGATACTCAACGGCAGTAAAGCTCGCTCGGCCGCAAACGTTGAACCAGGCTTTAGCTCAAGCACTAGATTTTGAAGCCGTGAAGCAATCGGTCAAAGGACCTGCTCGCGTCCGTGTTCTAGGGAGTCACGAGGAAGAAGAGCCATTAGAAGGAATTATGGCGAAATTAAAGCGAATTAATGACGCATCTATCGCATAAGAAAGAAACCAATGGTAAAGCAAGAGTGGTGCATTTTAATCGCCTAGCTCCTTATCTTGGGACAATCAAGAGGACGAGCAGATGGTCCGAGTTTGTAGACTCCCCGAAGAAGAATCAGCTATGAGGAGTTTATGGACAAGTATGGGAATGGCGCAAAGTGCGTCATGGTGTAACAACGGAGATTCAGGAGGATTTGTTTTTGGCTCCTGAGGGTGCGCGTTAGCACATTGTGTTGCCCAAGATTTAAGAATGGGCATGGGGATAGCTACCGTATTCAAGAAGAAATTTGGTGGTGTCCAAGATCTCCGAAGCCAGAACCCTGAGGTGGGCAAGGCTCTGCACTTGTCAGGAAAGAAACGGCCTTTTATTCTACTTGGTGACAAAGAAGCCTCAGTTGGCAGCCAACTACCGGACGATGTGGGACAGCCTGATAAGTTTAAGAGAAGCACTGTTGGAGCTGGAGATCAATAAGATCAGGGTGCAAAAATAGGCTGTGATTGGATGGCTTGACTGGAGGGTCGTAAGGAACATGCTCGAAGAATTTTCCGATATACGGAATAGAGTTCCTAGTATGCAGCTACAACCCGCGGTCAGCAGAAGGGAGGCGACGAACGGTAGCGTGCTATTTCTTCCGGACCTCGTCGTGTAAGAATGGAGAGAACTGTTCGTATCTTCATGGAGGTGATAGTTCCTGTTCCGGACGGAACAGATCTAAGGAGGGAGCAGTGTAACGAGCGCCAACTTTTCAACTGCGGTTCGATAGGCGTCCTAGATGGCGCTGGCATAGCGGAAGAAGAACTACCTACGACGAATAACAGAGGGCAGCACCGGGTCGAAGATTCGAGAATATTCTCCAGAATCTTCGAGGACGTTCTAGAAGCCCCCGAACATCTGGAAGTTCGCGCCAGCTATAAATAACGCGTCGGGTTGGCCAGGAGGCAGTCAATCGATACGAGTTCGATAGTGCGGTCGCGATTGAACTAGTACATGTAATATAAATATCGTTTACATAAATAAAGACATTAGTGGTTAAGTGATATAGTTAATAAGCATTTTTAATAGATTTTAATTACCGTAATAGTGTTAATAGAATAAGTGAATTTAAATATATCGCCTGTGTGTTTTTCTAAAACCCCGTCAACGTTTTAAGAACCGGAAAAACGTTACAATACATTCGATAGGTATTTTATCTTGAAATAGTATTTGGAAAACAATTCATGGAATCAAAAAATGTTGCGCAGGAAATTTGACCATCTTGAAGGAATCTATGTAACGATTAATGATGGGCATAATCGGATGACAAAGAAGACATCATTCGATTATTGACGGTCATTCGATAATTTGATTATGAATGATTTATATGAATAATAATATATTATGATCGATTTGAATGAATGAAAAATGATCCACAAAAAAGAATGTAAGGACAAAAGAAAAGGTCATTATATTAAGAACTGGGAAAAATTCATTCGATTATCGCAATCATGCGATAATGCCCATCACTAGTAGCGACACTAATCGCGACTCTCACCCCAGTGGTAAGACTAAGGGCAACCTTCAAAGTTCTCTAAAGGTTCATTTAGACAAAGCCGTCTTTCTTGCAACAAACCCGACTTAAGTAAAGGCAAGGAGAGGCAAAGCAATGCGCATGCGTGACGTTAAGATGTACAACCAGTAGCAATTGAGGGCATACTCTCCCCGGAATACATGAAATCTATTTGGATCACTTCGGTATTTGTCAATTTTTTTTTATTTTGTAACGAAAAAACAATGGAAAAGAAGTGAAATTAAGACCAATGTTTAACGTTTATGGTAATTTTCATAGTACGCCATGGTTTTGTGATCATTTATTAGATCTGCATAGTCTAGTAGACGCCTATCTCTTGATACATACCTCATCTTCAACGAGCTGCATGCTGTATTGCATAGAAAGAGGCATCGTCTGAGTAACTCTAAATGGATACGTTTACCTTTTATAGCACATTTCGAAATGTGAGTCTGACATTTTGTAAATAAAAATATAATTACACAAACTACTTCATGTTTTTCTCACTAAATATTATATAGATGTCAAAACGCATTGTATTGCGTAAATTCATTTCAACAAGTGACACTACCAAAAATTAACAAGAAGAGAAATATCATCCAAACTCTGTTTGCTGAATTTTGCAAAAGCCGCCATTACGGCTAAGAAATACGGGTGCATCATTGACAATCTTGTGAGTCAAAGAGAAAAATGTGGCTGTGTGTGCTGAGTGTGTGCTAGTATTCCAAGCAAAAGTCCTTAAAAACTTCTACTGCTCAGCTTAGACAGGAATTTTGCGAGAGATTGACGTTATTCAGGCATAAGTTTCCGGATGTACACCCGTGATACATTGAAAGTTATCAACCTGAAAGAGAAAAGATAGAAGACGGGGACATCTTTTATCAGAATTATAAGTAGTAGATATAAGCAAGGAGTTATCAGAAAACTAGAATGCTTTTGCACCCAAGATTCTGATTTCCTCAACAACTATTCGTTTATACTAATTCCAATAGAGGATATCACCGGTTTTTCCCTACAGGATGATAACTTTCAATGTGTCACGGCTGTACATAAGAGAAAGCAGATAATTTGTAGGTGAAATTAGTCCAACTGAACGTTCTGACTATCAGATGAATATCAGGCGCATGCGCTTAGCGCAAGTGTAAGTCATAACGTTCCTTTCACCAATGTATTTACACAATGCGCATGTCTCTAAAGATTATGCAATATTATTAAACAATATTCGTAGAAAGGAATCAATAAGCATAGTATTAGTCGGCAATAAGTTAGAAATTTTGTAATATTAAACGGTTCCACTCGCACACAATAGTAAATAGTAACAACAGTTGCTTTTTGAAAATGAATTTTCTCGTAGAAATTAATGTCCTTCAATACGAAATGATAGATACATAAATATTTTAAAATTTGGAATATAAATAAACAGGAATCTAGAATCGTTCTATCTAATTAGTAATTTTATATTTTAACACTTTTACACTAGGATAGAACTTTTTTTTTATTTATTTTATTTCTACTTCAGCAATATTTACCAGTCTGCCTAGACTCCATTGAAATTTAATATTTAGTTCCGCCCTCCTCCCCTACCCTCTCTTAATCCTTAATAAATCCACTCCATTCCCTTCCCTCTTCTACTTTTGATTTTAGGAAGATTAAGGAATTTGGAATCGGGTACAGATCTTAGGATTTTTCATACCATGATAAAAAGCCTTACTTAATAAATGAAATAATAAATTACGCTATTTCTATGCCATGCTAAATAAAATATTTTTTTCTTTCAATTTGTTTTAAATAGTAAGACGTATTTCCATAAGAGTTTTTAATTTATTAACCAAGTACTGTAGCAGCTCATTATAGAAAGAAAGCCATATCTTCCTAATTTAAATTCATTATTCTATTGTTTCAGATTCAAAATATACGTTTATTAAGAAACTACAGAAATTTCAACGACGAGAATCTACATCGTAAGTATAATATCACCATTATTATGAAACCATACAATTCCTTCCCCTTCTTCGCGTAAAGTAGCAATATTAATTTTTTTACTTATTTTTCATCCAACCAATGAAAATCTGGACAGTTCTCTTTCTAAATGAAAGGAATATCCGCTTAATAACGGCCATGATCATAACAATAACCATAAATCGATTTCAATTGACCAATTTTGTTCCTATTGCCTCTACACAGTAACCAACTAGAATTTCATCGGTTATTTTTAAAAGGGGATACAAAATTTTATTGGAAAATATATGAAAGAGGACAAGTTTCCTTCGCACTAATGCAATAATTAAACGTGAAAAAAGGCAATTAAAGAGAATATAGTGAAAAGATTCATCGTGGTGATCCTCTGATTGATTCGATTGCAAAACATAAATCGGAAAAAGTAAAAGCAACGCAATAACCATCAAATCCCATACTACATGAGTAAATAGTTGCCATTCATTCGATATTTGCACTAACTTCGTATAATTTGAGGACATAAAATGAAAAGGAAATAGTATCTGCCCAGTTTTATTGGATTATCCATTGATTCATACGTTTCCTTTTTTTCTAGTTTTACATAATAAGATTGCTATTTATGACATGGCGGCCTTTTTTTATCAATTAAACTGTAGAAGGAAAATTCCAACTACATACAGAAGGAGCAATGTTCAAAAGATACCGATCTATAACAAGGCGTACGTTTATATGGCTCTTCGCATCCAGATACTATATTTGCTACATGAACAGAGGTAAAAAGGAAACAGCGACTGCTTGCAATACCGATAAGAGGTATATCGTAAAACAATTATAGTCATATACTAGAGCAAGTGCTTTTTTTCCTAATAGAAAACCGTTGTATATAAGGGAAATAGTATTTATGGTAGTTACAACATTCGTACCGAGAATCGCAAGTCCTTCTTTTTATTCTTTATCTATATTTTATAACAACGGTTAGCAAGGACTACTTTCACTGTCTATAACCCTCGATTAATGAATTAATTCCTAAACGTAACTTGTGACACAGTCATTCCACAGGGGTCAGTCTTCAAACCTCTTATCTTTATCTTATTTGAAAATGACTTAAAATTCCAATTAAAAACGGGCACAGTCAACAGGAAGTAGGAGCAATATATACAGATCAAACACTCGACCTATAGTTAGAACTATTCAGGAAGGGAGATAGCATAAAGAGGTTTAAACAAGAAGGCAAAGTCAGAATAAATGGAATTGCAATAGATCTGAAAAGGTCGCGATGAAAATAAGTATATTTGGCCACCACAGTTCTGATCTAATCTAGATGAATTTATTTTTACAAACAAAAATATAAAAATTACCAGCCATCCTAATATTTATCTACTCTTTTGTACCAGCACGCAAGAACTACATAATCTCTTTGTTTGTTCAATGTCGACTGTGTTCACTAAAAGACGCCCTTGCAAATATACCGAGCTATACAAGGACGCATCGGTGGTTAATTGATTTCCAGAAAATGTAATTAAACGTAATAACGACCGCCAGTTCGTAAATGGGGCTGGGTTAGTTACTCCGTTACAGATTATGGCTCCGGAGATTCCAGACGAGATCTGGTCTGTTCTGCCACGTCACATGAACTTTGTTAATGTAATTGCATATGCTCGCTATTGTGCGCGCCGATAATGCAGGAGAATTGAAATTAATGCTCCATACACACACAAAGATCCCATTGCATGCATACAAGAGCTGGGAAGATGTTTATGTTAAACAATTATTCCAAGGATACAATCAAGGATACCTATAAAACTGACAACTGAATTAATCGCACTACATCCGTAACGTAGAAGGCGATACCAAACAAAGGTAGAAGAGAATTTATTTATACACCTGACTTATTTTTATGTACAAGTCACTCGTATCGTTATATTCCAGCTGTGGGAGCATAAATTAGACTGAAAGTAGGTGATGAACAGTCCAAGGAACAGAATGAAGTTAAATGACGTTTAATAGGCGTCGATATCACGTCTATTACGTGATATTCACGTCTATTAAACGTCATTTTAGGTCATTCTGCTACCTAGAAAGGTATTTCGTCCACTATCACTTTTTAAAAATGAAGGCCAGATCTTAACTTTATTTGAATATCGTAGTTGCAAACGGAATATACATGGTAGATGCAATGAATTCAAAATGGTTTAGAACCAAAAGACATTTCCAAAAAGACTTAAAGTATGGTCACATGCCATCAAACTAATTATATAACAGTGCAATTTCAACTATAGAGAATCCCCGCCAGGGCCAAGGGGAACTTCAGGGGGACTCCAAGGCCACATATTAATGTTTTCGACGCTTGAAAATAACTAAAGATTTACCATAGTAGGAAAAAAGTAATTTTTCCAGAATACTGACATAATAATCTAATAAAAACTTAAAATTTTCTGATACATAAGAAGTCCATACGAAAACAGAATAGTTGTACATCCCGTCCAGGAAGAGAGTCTATCCAATATACCTGCCATTTACACAGGTGCTTAACACAAGCTTCCTCATACAATTTTAATCTAATTTCTAATTTGTCGAAATCCATGCCGTAAACCGCAAACGGCCCCATTGGTTGCTAAGGTTACATTACTAGAAGCAGGTAGCTTCTGGTTCGAAAGCAAATCTCGACGATTGACCGTGGAAAATGACGATTCATCTTCTAGAGGAGCATCCAAGCGTCACGCTTTCCATTACGGGCGGTTACTGGCAATAATACCATTCGCGCACGACCAGATGCAATTGAGACGTATAGAAACAAACGCTGGGAGTCGAAACGAAAAAGACGGAATGAATTGTGAATTTGAAAGTAAAACGGCGAGTCTAGCAGGATGATAATAAATTTCCCGAGTTAATGACAATTTTACGAGCTCGTGAACATTAGACGGATAAAATCGCTTCCACTTCTTGTCTCTTAAGGATTAAGGACCGGTGTAAAAGTGCTGGCGATAAGCTGCGCAGATATCGATAGTTGTGTGTGAATTAATGGCACCTTAAAATAAGAAAAAAAAACATTTATGGTACGTTCTATAATCCCCGATAACACCCAGGATATTATTAATATCTACTTCCTCAATCTGAGATTATGCACATAAATGCATATATCAAGGTGTAAAGATATTTTATGCATCTTAAATATTCATAATCCGTAGGGAATTTACAAGACATAGTTAGATATAGTTAGATATAGTGAGAAAATCGTATTGTAATCGAAATAAACAATACTTAATCCTTTGAAAACCTATGGAACTTTTAACCAAAGATTCTGAACCACTTACATTATATTTTAAATAAACTTTCTTCACTTAAGCAAGTGTAGCTCAGCTTAGTTTCTACAAACTCTTCATGAATTTTGAAACATGGAGCGGATAACTAAATTGAGGTCACTCACATTCCCAAACCAGAACAAGTTGCTGATTTTACTTCTCATCTCTGGGTCAATTGTAATATTAAGATGTCCTCAGCTAAAAAAAAGACGCTGATGTTTCAAAAATTCCTAATTAAAATACTGATTTGATAAAAAGCAACAGCGAGGATACAATATTGTCACCGCATAAAGTGGGTTAGTTAATTAGTGTGTTAATTGGTTAGTGGGAAATGGCATCCGCATGGTTTGTACCATCCACTGCGACCACTGTGATCTATTATAGAGCGGATGCTATCTTAAATCTCACCCAACATGTTCAAGTCCTTAAGTAGGATTTTCTAGGGAAGAATAAACCTTCCCAAAGTTCACATATCTGATTCCTGTAGCGGCAGGGCAGTGGCAGAAAATATATTCAATTGTCTCATCGCCTTCAAAAGACGGTCGGTATTCAGTTTCATCAGAGAAGCCGATTCTGTGTAAGTGTTTCTGAGTTTACAGTAACCTGTAAAAATAAAGGCAATTACCTTGATAATTTTTCAGCCAAGTTCAAATGATTCCTTGGTTTTAACACGACTAGGTAAAATACACTCTTTTCGTATGTACCAAAGCAGTATTGGAACACTTTCTGATTTGTCCAGAATTGAATTTTGCTGTTATAACTATTCAAATTGCTCCACAGCACTCTTTTTTGCAAAGGTGTCTGCTTCCAGATTTCTGAAAATGAGTGTGAGTGCTCAGGTATCTAGACTATTGATAGGTTATTAGCCATCCCCAAAGTATTTAGAGTATGTTTGCAGCTGCTGATCAATTTCCAGTTTCATTTATGCGCCTCTAGTGCTTTCAACACTGTCTGACTGTTACTGAGCATTTTTGCTAATTTGTGCTTGTAGTTTTTATCCAAAATCTATCTAGCATACATCTCAATGGCATAGATTGAGCCTGTAAGGTCGTTGTGTGTTGTCCAACGTTGTAATATCTTCTGACTCTTGGATTGCGACGAAATATTCCTGCGCCCACATCTTGCTCGGTTTTTGAACCGTTCGTAAACCAGCAAATGTCTACCTGGTTCAGTGTTTTTTTTTGCACTCCTCCATTCCTCTCTATTTGGAGGAGCTATGCATGCATCTATTGGTCGAATACACATCATAAGTAAAACTAACTGATTCTAGCAGCGTGTTGGCCACACAGACATGAGTATGTGACGATTGATTCGCTATTTGTCACAGGCGAAATGTGGTTAATCCGGCCTCCCTTTCAATAACAATGTGCAAGGGTGGTAGGTCCAGAAGAACTTCTAGTGCCAACAACGCGGAAGAAGACATTGCACATGTCACGGTACCTAACCACAAAACTTGTTGTCTAAGAAATGTATTAAGGATTTGTTATGTTTTAATGAGTTAAATCAAAAAAAAAAAAAAAAATGCTATAGAATTATGTGGAAAGACAATAAAATTCTGCAGTGAGGAACTTAGGCACAAAGACAAGCCACGTCATTAATGAAACTAATATCAGAAAATTTAATGTATACAATGCGTAACAAACGCCACATTTTTTGATAGTGTTTGAGAGAGGGACCTTTCAAACGTCTCCTCTTAAATAAAGAAAAAAATGATAATTATTATTAATTACCATATTGAATTGTCAGGGACGGACTCTCATAGTTTTAGAATCACTTTAATAGCAATAATATTTTCTCTATCTTGGTCGAATCCTAGTCATAACACGTTCTTAAAGTTAAAATTAACACATATCTTGCCTAAGATTAATCAAATAATTCCAGAAATAGCACTAAAGAAAATTTACGAAAACTCATTCACACAGCACACCTTCCAGATTCAATTAAAACGATTGCCTAATTAAGATTCCAACACCATGATGCACAGATTCTGTTCGATTATCTAGAATCACTTAAACTTACCCAATTACATTGCAAGATCTAAAACGCAAATGTAGAGCCCAGAAAAGCAAAGAGAACACCTCCATACGACAAATGAGAATTGTTTAAAAAAGAAACCAGGACGTCGAGGGAAGGAACCCATGCTCAACGATGAGAACTAAAGGCGTCTAAGTTACACGAAACCGTTCCTCTCTTTCTCGCGCACCCATTTCCCACGTCTGTACTTGCTTCCTCTGTCGCCCTGGTTTTATATTGGATTGTGGAAGTTAGTCGCGCTAGGTAGGTACATATCAGGTTCTTAGGAGAACCGAACGCCGCAGCGGCGGTAGTTTTAATTCAGTTTGTTTAATGAAATTATATTGGGGAAGTTTTATTGTTCATGGGTCCGTTGATTGTAAGGAGCAAATTGCATTCGAGGATTGTTTAAAGAAGTTTAGAAACGAGTTCGGCTTGGCTCGTTCGTGCACGAAAGGTTTGTTTATTCAAAATTGCTTGGCTTGATGAATCGATTCCAAAGTGTGTGTGTGTTTATTATTGGAGGAAAATATTTGAAAATTCAAGTGGAATTCCAGCACGTACCTGCCATGACACTATACGAGATTGAACAAAAGTTTTAGGACAACTATTGTAGTTACTCAATTTTTTAATATGCTTATCACTTCAGGCAAAATAAACAAAGTAAACTTGGAAAATCTGCAACTTTTGAAAATTCTAGAAGCTGAAGGTTGGAATGCTGGAAGGGAAGTCACAGGTTCAAAAGTATTGAATTCGTCGAAGAACTAGCCTTATACAAATTCAAACTAAATTCCCTATAAAGAATGGTTCTATTAATTTCTTCCATAGTGCCAATGATTTAGGATGAATAGAGTCGGAAAAAGAAAAAATTAAGAATCCCTTTTTGGCTTATTTGTACAAATGCCAATTAATCAAAAAAAAGAGAACTTTAATAAAGACCAAATCCTCCTCAAAGATCGCTTGCGAAGGATTATTAGCAGCTGGTAATAGAAGAACAGCATCTCATGCAAACTCATCGATAGTTAGGTCTTCACAATTGCATCCGTAGAAACGGGTATTTAAACTAGCAAAGGAGGCTGGAGAGTTTAAAGTTCTTATTGTTTTGAAACTATTGGAAATAGGAACTTCATACCGATATTTATTTTGGTATACGTCTCTATCTATTCTATTATAAAATACTGGTATAATATCGGTATTATCATGTATGTATTTTGTAATTATGTAGTGTAAACGGTGTTGTAAGTTCCAGATTGAAGGAGTATTGTTTGAGAGGACCTTCTTTTGAAAGGAATGGGATAAGGTGCAATCTTAGCTTCGTTGTGGGCAAATACAGAATACACATGAGGGCACAGACGAAAGAAAACCATATATTGTAAAGACTGCATCATATTTCAATTATGAGCTAGGAGAATGTAGCTGATATGTTTTTCGGTTTATCTCATGGTGATTATTATTCGAATATTTTGAAATTTTATCTCCAAAATTATTAACTCCAGCAAAAGAAGGAATAGAACCTATTCTTAGAAAGTGTTCATTCCTTATTTAGCCATTTCTTGGCTAATTCCATTGAACTCTAGTCAAAATGTTCATCTTTACCAAAACAAAAAATTATTACGTTTGGTTGAGAGTATAACAGAATTTAACATATTTTTTTTTATTCTTGGTATTCCTTTTAAAGTTAGTAGGTAGAAAATGCTTACCTTCTGACTGTGTTCGTACTACAGTAATCTAGACAGAAACTTCGTGCTGCCACCTTTTGTGCGAAAAATAAATAGGGGTAACAGAAAATGCTATGCAGCACATGGTACACGTGTATGGTTAGCACAACAAATCCACAACTACTTTGCTGTTCTTCGTGTAGCAAAATAATCCTTAATTTCGTTAAAGTTAAAAAAATGTTTACCTTGTTGAAATCTTCTTTTTTGAGTGGCAACATAAAATTCGCTCTTTGCAGAACAAAACTTTATATCCGTGCCTCAGAACAGAAGTGTATCGAGTCCATATTTTACAGTTTTTGAGTGATTTACAATATTGACCCTGATAATACGTTATAGTTCATTAATTATCGATTCTAGAAGCTATTTCTTATGTAACTGAATACACTTCTGCTCTAAAGTACATACGAATAAGTGGTAAATGTAACAGATGGGCATAAAGGTATGCTGGAAACAAAAATGTATGGAGATTACATCAAATTGGCTTCTTCTTCTCCAATTGCGAATATCACCAGAACAAAACAAGCACATTCTTTCCTCATGGATAAATAAGTAGAAAACGAGTTCAAAAGTATGACATGACTAAATTTTGGAAAATCGAAGTTATGGTAGCCAATTTGACGAAACTTTAGCAAAATTTGCAATTAGCGTCCTGTACCCAAAATAGTTACATCTGGGATAAATATGTTCTGTGCTTTGGTGCATTATCAAATATGTGCAATCGATTAATTTGCCACAATACCAGTAAAATTCAACAGAAAAAAAGTCATTAATATACAGGACGGAGATACTTGTCGAAACTTCATATTAATAAAATTAACATAACGAGCGATTCTTGTACTCGATTATATCAAATGAACAATCCATCGTTCATTAGCTTACCGAGAACTCGGAACTCGGCAGAGCGAATATTCCGTGAGCTAATAGACATATTTGCATCTATATAATACCTGTGTGCATAGTATGTATTGAATGAATAAGAAGCGTTGTATATAAACTTTTTGCGCGATAAATAATCTGAAATGCTTTGTGAAACATGTGGCCGAAGAGATATAAAGCCGATCTACCAGCAAAAAATTATTCACAATTCTATTCATCGCTCGTTCAAGTATCACATATGTATTATATAGACACATATTTGGGAATCTTTGTCTTGCCGATTTCCAAGTTCTCGATAAGCTAATGAATGATCGATCATCGATTTGATATAATCGAGTGCAAAAATCGCTCGTCAAGCACATTACTGGTTTTAAATAATTTAATAAACCATTACAGTTGTTTCGCCACACAACAGCTTCATCAGAAGAATGAAGTATAAACTAAATATCTTATATTATTGCTATTTACATGTATAGAACTTAAAATGATCGCAACAGTTATTCAACTTTTATTACATAAAAGATTGAGAACATTACTTGGGTGGGTATACATCTTTTCTCAGTCCTCAGTTTCTGTTGGAGATTGGCGATCATTTTAAGTTTTATAGTTACGTCACACTCCAGTACTTCTGTTTTTTTTTGCTATTTGTATGTTTAAACGAAGTAGAAGGAAGTGATATTTAATCGTAAAGTGTCGAACCTAGCTTATTATATCAATAAATTACTAAAAGATTGTAATAAATATAGTTTTTCGCTTTTACTTTAATATCCAAAATATCAAAATTTTTAATTAAATTTACGATTAGCATCTCAAGAGTGATTAGCAAAAGTGGAATCTGTTTTGATTTCTACATAGCTTCTAGTGTGTGCTTCTAGTATTGTAAATTATCTTCTTGTTTGTCCTGTGTAGACCTTATTGCACTTACAAGTCAATGAATAAACTCTCAAATGAGACTTTTTATCTGTTTTGCTCTTATTATATTTTAAAGAACTACCAATGATATTGTTGGTTTTATATGACACGTGTCTTTGGTAACTTTTTTTACAAATCAATCTTTTTCGAATGCTTTTCCTATGTATGTAATGGAAGTATAGTTAGATGTTGTAGTGTGGATAAGAAAGAGTGAAAGAGAAGGACAGGATGAATCAACTTAGGTTGGAAGAAAACTCATGAGTACTAAAGAAACAAAACTGGAATATTTCAATTTTGTTTCCGCAATTTCTTGTAAACACTTCGAGCGAATTACAATTTGGTTATAATTTACCATATCCGTATTTTATGGCCCAATTCAAGTAATATTTATTTTAAATTAGAATGCAGGATATTATCCATTAACCATATTTAACATCTTTATTGGTGCTGTACTCTTTAATATCCTGATGTAAATGAATAGCGATAGTGAGACCAGTTTAGATACAAAAAAATGTTTAGTATATTAATAGAATATGTAGGATAGTACACTTAAGCATTAATTGCCTCATGTAAATTAAACTTTTCTGTGACTTAAAACAAGAAACATATTAATTGCGTTAAACACTATTTATGTAATTTATAGTGTATATATAGCTGCATCATTTCTAAATTATGCATTTTCCAATACGTTTTGTAATAATTAATTACGCAAAAAGAATATCACAATAACTTCTCTATGCTGTTAGTAGAACCACAATATCTATGTTGAGCAGCATTTATAATAAAAAAATAAGGGCTTAATGCAACAAAACTTACCTTGCATTTTCAAATATACTGTAACGAATTGTAGCTGGCATATGTAAGCTGATTATGCTTATAAAATCAAATGATATAAATCTTAAAATTACCTTCAATTAATCTTTAACTCACAGGTGTCTCTATAAATCCTTTATAGTTTCATATAGTTTTCCCTGCATGTTATTAATTAAGATCCCAGATACATTAAATAACCCTTGCAATTGGCCAGGGCGGACGTATTAATCTTTATAGACTTAGCGCTGCTTAAAAAAACAGATTTTAATTGCCTTTGATCTCGCCAATATGCGCTCGCAAATCAACTTCCCTCAGTCACAGCCCGTTATATAAACATTCGAATATCACGCAATCTGTAGTCGTGCAACTCGCGCCAAAGCTCATCAACTTGAACCCTTTCCGGTCTCCGGACGATGAACGTCGAACTATTCCAATAATAATAATTACGTAAATCCTTCCTGGTCAGTTAAAGGGACTTAAAATGCACTCGGAGCCATTATCGGTGGGAGTAATCACCTTCTAACGCTCTTACTCGTCGCACCGTCTTTAAAAATAGATTGGAAAAAGTCAGAGTTCCGATGTGGAAACCGTTCGTTTCTGAGCGCCATTGATGAACGAAAGAATGACGGCCACGTTATAGAGGAATCGGAAATTTATCGGAACAGGCACGAGAGAATCTTCGCCTATTTGTAACGATCCTAATTGGCGCTAGAGGTGGTCGAGTATGACTTATATATAACGGTAAGTCCGTTCGATCAGACAACAACGGTGGAGGGAATAAATCATGGTGGCACGTTCAGTTCGTTTGATGGGAAAATGAAGCGCGAGTTTTATAAATATCGAAGACACGGCCGAGTTATGCAAGAAATCTATAAATAGATCAACAACTCGTTATGACCTTTGTAATAAGTTTCCAAAAGATCTGCAAGATACTATTTCAAAGCTTAAGCATTACTGTAAATTTTAACATATTTGCAGGACTTGTAAAAGGTAAACAGCTTTTACAAGTCCTGCAAATATGTTAAAATTTACAGTAATGCTTAAGCTTTGAAATAGTAAGTGTGCATTTCGGATCACCCTAAATGTATCTACATCATTCCTAGTCATTGAAGTTGATGACCTAATAGCGTAGAGAGCATTTACCAGTAGACCAGTACCTTACAGTTCGAGATTATTGTTACGTAACACACCTTATCAAAATTATTAAAACATTAGAGTCTAGAAGATTTGCAAGAGAATATTTAAGTTAGATTAGATTAGGCTTGGGATGAACATACAGGCTAGAGATGTGTAAAATTGCTATTTTGTATTAGCAACCTGCTATTTCTATTTCTGCATCTTTGCTGCTTTTTATCAAAGGTTAGAGCTTGATGTTTAGCCGTATTGCTGATAGACACAGACAAATATAAAATCTAAACTACGTCATTCTATTAGCGTTGAGGTTGTCCACGGATCCGTTTCACCGCGATCGCAATAGATCCCTTTCCAGATCTATTGCGATCCCCTTTTATTCCTCAAAGCCGCAATCTAATTTTGCTCTTTTAATTAAGCCTATCATCTTCGAGAGCACCCCTTTATAAAACAGTTAGCTTCTCCACGCCCATTGCTAGGAACCTTGTCCTTGCCAGGCCATTGCATTAGCACAGCACATACACTGGTTCTTCTTCCTTTTCTTGGCAGATTCCGCAAGTAACATCATCTACTAGATATACGTGGTACATATGACTATTTAGTTTACAATGGCCAAGCAATAAACCTACTCTCATCATTTGACAGTCTTCATATCTTTACTCAGTAAGTCTTTAGTAAATTCCGTCCTCTGTTCCTTTAGGAACTCTTTAGCTTACCTCTGTCCTGATGACTTTTGCCACCATTCTTTGGACTCATTATGTAGTCATTCATTAATGGAGTATTAAATTTGCGTCTTGGTAATGCCAAAAGAAAAGCAAGCTCCAAGATATAACCTTGACGAGCCTCGCCTGGGCAAATCGTTTCCTTTCGGTGCCCACCTCATTTAGGACGCTTACATATTCTCCAAACCAGCTTAGTCAACACTTACGGAACTAATAGGTTTAAGTGTGGACTGGCTGTCAGAGAAGATAGAAACACTTTTACTTAACTGAGTCCATCTTTATTTTCTCTAACACGATTTGCGGCGACTTCAGTTTGGAACACCGTTGTGTCTTCGCTTAAGCTTACCGAAAAAGCCTTTCTAGACTTCTCTAGATGTATTTCGGCTCTTACGCCATAGTCCGTTTTAGAGTTGTCTGTATACCAATTCGAACCCGTTCTTACTGGAATGCCTTTCTCCTAGTCCTTCTTATCTTATATTTCCTATTTAGGTTGAATTTTTGAACCACGGCATCACATAGCAGCCCTATAAGGGAAGCCTGCTCAAGTTCATCTAATAGTATCTGACGTCAGCACCCTGCAATTTGCTTATCGATGCTTGACTGTCCATAAGTCTATATGCTGTAGACCTAGCAGTTCCTTGTATGAAAATATGTAGCGGTGGCAATTCAAATTACTTCCATTGCGATGGTGCAGGTCGATCGCATCGCACCCTTGGCACACAGACACACCAGTCTTTGTACGCCACCTAGCATTGCCGCCCCAACCTACTACACCTTTGGCCACCATACTACTGCTCTGTACGTTATCATTGGTCTAATTACCCTTCTAGTATATAACCAGAGTCATCTTGTAGCTGAGGCCCAAATTCTGCCACATAGCCTCCTGCACCTCCTCAGGCCGTAGTGGCTTTGTTGGTTCTGAGTACGTGAGTTCCATCTAAGTCTTTGATCAACCGATACCCCAATAAATATTTCGCCTCTTTCATGGAATCCTTTATGGAATCCTTTCACGTCCTATCCCTAATAGCTTTAAGCCCTATAGCGTTCTTTTTCATATGACCGTAACGCAACCGCGTGTGTTTTCTAAGCATTGACTGATAGTCGCCCTTGTTCACACCATTTGCCAATCGTAGCATTTTGATTTGAAAGTTCAGGAAAAAAAGTTAATTTATTAAAATTTCTAGGAATACTTAAAAAGAACTTGATGTGTTTCCCATGAAAATCATTCCCTTTTGATTTTATAAAGCAAAGAAATAAATATCTCACCTAAGGTGCAAAATTACCGTAACACACTTGTCCTCGATCATAATTTCTCGTCAAAATTACATAATATTTTCCTGAACTCATCATCCTTCATCACCTGACACAATAAAAATGCTTTAATACGACTATAATACATAATGGATAATACACCTTAAGCGTAGGTATTTCTCAAGATTCATTGCATAATATGTGAAAAACATTATTCTCCCAGTCATTAACTCATTTCAACGAGCCCTAGTTTTTAGAACATCGCGGCATTGTCTCGGTGGATTGATGTCACACAATTTACTACAAAAACTTGGTGCTCCAGTTTCTGGATTATATGTATATAGCGGCAAATTGTGTACGTTCCACATTTTATATATTCTATACATATCAAAAACGAAGTTGCTTAAATAAACATTAATTTAAAAAGTATTGCGCGTGTTATAGGAAAAACACAAACGAATTGTGTGAATGAACTTATCAGCAATTTGTTCCACTTACTTCCTTGGCATGTAGAATAGAGCGAAACGCTTAGACAATCAAACGGCCGCAAATATCTTCTAATAACATTAAATTGGATACAATAAGAAATACGCCCTACTTGACACTAGAAAATTATATATTCCGCACAAATACTAACCTGCATATCTGATGAAACGTCACTGGAAAGAAAATTTTGCCAGATTGAGCTCACTCCAGATAATCAGCCGTTATTACTTTTGAAATTCAGTCGTTAGAAAGCGAAGTCAAGTGTTAATAACTCTGACAGTCGTTTAACAGTAACTGAAATGTTTATCGGCCACCATTTCCGAGACCTAAATAAAAAAGTTTTGGGTAAACCAGACCCCGGGCCAGATTAGCTTTATTACCGAAGTTTCTTCAGTCAGTGAAGGAAACGACATTTTATGAGAAGGGCAAAATTGATTGGGTGCCGGATGAAGTTTGAAAATTAAGTTGGCTGGCAAGAGTATCGTCAGAAATACAGGGTGAGATTGGCTGTACTAAAAATTTAACATTAAATTTTTCTATTTGAGGAAGACGTACAATCATGGATTTTGCCTTTTTCTACGGAACAGGTGGTCAAAAATGTGCTAACCGTTAGAGTTCTAAAACCACAAGATAAGTATTAAGTTAAAAATAGAATTAAACAAGTGCAAAAAAATATATTTACTCAAATCTTCAAAAGTAAAGTTACGCTTCTTATTTCCTTCCGTTTGTAAGTAACGTGCCTTAAATAGTAGAAACCAAATAAAAGCAGCACGTGCCAAGAAATATCAATTTCACGTTTGTTTCGCTTGGTTGCCATCAAAAAAGATAATAGTTCTTCATTAAAACAAGATCTAGTTTACGACATCGATTAGCGTGAAGGAATGCTACAAGAAATAAAAAGAAAATATTCAAGCTAATTTTAATAAAAATTCCATTTGATTTTTGTATCAAGATAATATACAGGCTCTCGCAGATTAGCATCGCTTTCCAGTTGCTTTCATTCAAGAAGTTTCGTTTCAAAATCCAATTAGATATCAAAGAACACCAGAAAACAGTAATAGCTTGCACCATGTGTTCCGGAAACATGTTCTTATGGCTGGCTAGTCAGGTTATACTATTAGAAAAATCAGTACCATCAGTGTGACGTTCAAGATATAAAAATTCGGAGAATCTTTCGTCGAAAGGCAAATCTTTCATAATCTTTTAGTTTAAATCTGCGATCTGGTGGGCGATTTGTAACGAATATTTATATTCGTCTTCGCAGAACCCTTGATGTAGTTTCACAATAAACTAAAAATGGAAAGAAAGATATACTGGTTATTAATTTATTATATTCTATTTTAAGTAATTAATTGATTGTTTAACTTTTTTTTCCGGGTACGGGGAGGTAGGAATATTTAAAACATTTTACAAGATGTTTAACATATAATTTATTAAGTGTACGTTTCTGATCCTTTTTTTATCCTTTCTCAATATATCGATTATAGTATCATGCTTTATTTTCTTGCGATGCAATACTACCCTACCACAATCGCAGGAAAATTAGGCAGAATACTACAATAGATACATTGAGAAAGAATAAAAAAAAAGGATCCGAAATGTACACTTAATATATTATATGTTAAATATTTCGTAAAATTTTTAAATACTCCTGCTACCGTATACCAAAAAAAATATGTTAAATAATAAATTGAAGATTAAACGGCATATAAAAAAACTAATTATTAATCAAATATATTAGTATAGCACTTGAACTAAAATATATTTAAATTTTTGTTGAGTGGTCTATAAACTAAAAGCTTTCATCTGCACGTGCTCAAACGCGAGTGTATATAATAACACACTGAGCAACCGATAGATGTTAAATTAATCGCTAACCTAACTGTAATTAATTTAATGCAGTTATGATAATGATATTTAGTTTTCCCAACAAATACGTTAAATATCTATATATTATTGTGATTTCCCGGTTATATGCTTTTCACGGCAAAAGAAAATAAATAATTTTCTTTAATAAAACAATGCAACCATTAATAACATGTATAATTTATTAATACGTTTATATCAGAACATAAACAAATAAATAGAATGAGAACTCTTACTCAAGGTGAGTATAGTTATTTGGGATATTCAAACAAGCATTATCAATTATCCAGTATAATTTAGATTCTTTAATTAAAAAAGGAACTTTTAAAATATCCCGCGCTATCATAAGAGAATAAAAAACCACCAACCACGTCTACGACCTTATAAAAGCCCAGAATTCTAATCTCATACGAAATAATAATAACTTCAAAATATTATCAAAGTTATACCAATACATTCATTTCTGCAAACAATTTAAACAATGTTTTGACCAGATACCTCGTTTACACGGACACCAGAATACCTCCAAATGTGATTTCCTTGTAGTGACAATCCAGATTCGCTCGTATATTCACCTCCTTCGTTACATTCAGGATGTATGATTAGACTCGGAACAGCAAACACATGCACACAAAAAAGTTAAGTAAATGTCTTTGATCTATCATGTTTTTTAAATATCTTATTTGGTAGCATGTGGAATTTAATTTTTTTGTTAAGTCTATGCAGTGATCTTTCCAGGTTAAGTTTTGGTCGATGTTCAATCCTAAAAATTTTACCGAAGTTTTTTGCTGTAATGTATGATTGTTACATTGAATATTCATATCAGTATGTGTCGCCGAGTGTGATGGATGAAATATCATATAGTTTGTTTTAGAAAGATTAATATGCAACCTATTGCTACCAAACCACTCACACAATTCCTTTAATAGCCGTATAGAACTATTCCGCACTTCATTCGGGTCCGCTCCCGACACCACAGCGGTCGTGTCATCAGCATACATAAACAGAGGACAGTTGACAAAGTTTACAATATCATTCATAAATATTATGAAAAGTATAGGCCCAAAACTGAACCCTGAGGCACACCCAGGGCCATCGGGAGGCCTGCAGAACAGCGCTTCCAGCAATATTACAATTACTTTTGTAAATATCTTTACATACTGAATTCTATCGGACAAGTAAGATGAAAACCAGTCGGCTACAATGCCGCGGATACCATAATGTTCTAATTTATCTCTTAAAATGCCGTGATCAACGCAATCAAACGCTCGTGATAAGTCACAAAAGATTCCTGCTGGGTATTCCCCGTTGTCCAAGTATTCGACGACACTATTTATAAAGGAGCTCACCGCAGTCACAGTCGAACAACCGCTTCGAAAACCGTGCTGTCTATCTGTAATAATACTATTCCTGTGTAGATGTTTAGCAAGTCTATTCAACATCGCATATTCAAAGATTTTAGAAAAACCGGAAGTCAGTGAGATCGGACGATAATTCGAAACATCGGAAGAGCCCTTCTTGTTTACAGGAAAAACCGAAGAGACTTTTAAATATCTGGAAAAAAATACCCTCCCAAGTGACAAATTGACAAGTTGCGTAAGTGGTTTAACAAGAACTGGACCAATCCTTACAATCAAATTAAAAGGAATCTGATCAGAACCAGCACTTCTCTTTTTTTTAATTTGATTAATTACATCTAAAATTTCAAGCTCATTAAATGGTAGTGCGCACATACTGTTCGAAACTTTTTTAGTTTCAGGGATAGCTGATAGAATACAGTGCCCTACCCCAGAACTTATTCTCTTGGGTTCACTAATGAAAAACTCATTAAACGATGTTATTTACTAGGTAAACACCGTATAATAAGAGCCGTGATCATTGAAACAACGACTCCTGCCTAGTGATGGGCATAATCGAATGATCATTCGAACATTTTACACAAAAAGGTTAATTTCCTCAGGTAGCACTTAAAAGAGTAGTGGGTGAACTAATATTGCAGAATGAACCAACAATGTTTGTGCAACCAATTTTGCGTAATTGATTTTAAACATGTTCAACAGTTTCAGCATATTTAAATACAAAATACAAAAAATATCGAATCAGCAAATCTTTTTTGTTGGTGTATGATAATTATCTGTAGTTGATTTTTGAAAATCAGGAAATTAATCATACGTAGTCATTTCACTAAAGAAAATCGCAAGTAAACCCACAGCGAGAGTAAAAAAGAATGAAGCTAAATAAATAAACAATATAAGGAGTTTCCAAATGCTCCTTTTCATTTACACATAAAGAAAACGTAGTGTAGTGTAGTGAGACGTATAACAACGCACAAAAATTATTTTGCGTCTTCATAGCAACCCTAATAAAGCATTACCGAAATGGTAATGGAGTAATAACATAAAAATAAAAACAGTTTCACAGAGAAGAAGACTTATCAAGCCATTATTATGAATTGAAACACAAAAGAAGTTCAAATACCCCATGAAACCCCGCATAAATATAGATTATACAACCATATGGCCTAGCTTTAGGACCGACTTCGTGCGTAATCTCCATTTTTGTCGCGAATCGACGCAACGTAATACCGTACCTGTTTTTCATCCGGCATCGCCACTTAGCCGTTTATTTAAGAGCTCCGAGGTTCAATCTCTCTTCGATACGGATAATTCGCATACCGATCCCATCCCATCGGGCAGATAAAAATGCCATTCTTGCATGTATTTGCGATCCGATACGAACGCGCCGCTAAAACCGGCGTATCGGCGCATTCTTCGACAAATTACACGAAAATTGCCGGTGTTCGACCGGTCGACCGTCAGCGCGCCTTACAGTTATAATGGACGAGAGCGTGCGTGCACGCTTGAGCCGTAGATGTGCCCCGCAAATGACAAAAGGAGAAATACAATAAAAAAATCTTTGCTTGTTGTACACCGCGATTGTTCGTCTGTCTATCCGACATTGACCCAAATTGCTCTTAGAACAGTAGCGCACTGAAGATACCGACACGATGTTACAGTCACCATCAAGCCCGCGAGTGAACTGGAATCACGAATGTGTGTCGATATCATTGCTATAGATTTTTTTCGCGGATTCGATCGCGTGAAACGGTAGTGACACCTTGTATGTATGTATGTATGTAATAGAAGGGTGGTGTTACACTGCGACCTAAAAGATCTATTGTGTCCCCTATTCTTGCTGCTTTACAGCTGGCTTCCAATCCTATTCCTTTTAAAAAGTGTAGATGTCAGAGGCCCCAGTGTAGGTTAAGTCTCCCTCTGCGATTTCACATGCACCAGGTTACAATGCCCTCGGGTTGACACAGTGCTACGCAGTTTGAGAGGAGGTGGATGGTGTTCATCCTTTTCCCACAAAATCTGCATTCAGGATTTTTTCCAATCCAAGCTTACTCAGGGTCCTTTCAGTCTACAATGGCCTGAAAGTATTCCTGTTAATATCGAACATTTTCTTACTCAGGTTGATGCATTCTGTAAACCTCTTCTGGTTATAAGTTCCCAGAAGAATTTTACTTTGCCTCATTCCCTGGAGATTTTCCCAGTAACTGGATTTCTCTGCTTCCATTTCCATTTTTAGTTTCTTCAGTATTTACTGCTACTTACCCGTCAAAAGTTCAGCCCTACGAAAGGGCATTCCAGCCGCTTTTTTTGCAAGGTTATCCGTTATTTCGTTTCTTCACTCCTGTGTGACCCGGAACCCACAAGAGGGTTACTTTATTCTTTTGCCTAGCTCATTTAGTTTCCCTAGGCATTCCCAGACCATCTTGGAGCTGATTTCATATGAGTTCAGCGCCTTGATGGCTGCTTGACTATCAGACACGATGATAATCTCCTGCTTCCGATAGTTCCTTTCCATAATGAACTGAACACATCTTCCAATAGCGTGTATTTCCGCCTGAAATATACTTGGGTATTTTCCCAAGCTTTCGAAATATGTAGTTCTAGGGCCATATATTCCTATTCCAGTTCCTTCTGCCGTTTTGGAGCCATCAGTGTACCATTTGATGGCATTTCTATTCAAGTTTAAGGTGGTGTTATGATCCCACTCGCTCCTGTTACTTAGCTTTATGCTGAATTCTTTCACAAAGCTAAATTTTTTTAACATATCATCCCGGGGCATATCCCAGGTTTGATCACCGTCAGGAGATTGAGGCCTTTGCCTAATCATTCCTTCCTTGACCATTCTTAGTGCGGTTCTTTTCGCTACACCCTCTACTACTATGTGGAGGGGGGCAAGATCCAATACTACTTCAATAGCTGCTGTTGGGCAGGTTCTTATAGCCCCTAGTGACACCTTACTAACATTTTCTGCTGTAAAAGTTTGTACTTTACGCTGTAAATAGTCTCGAGGTATACTGCTGGTTGGCCACTCAATTCAAACTTTACTATGGCAGGTCGACAGCTGTATTTTAATAGCGAATAAAAATACTATACAGAAGGGATAGATTTTTAAGAAAATTAATCACCATTTAAACTACAACAATTGAATTTCAAGTATTTATATCTTGATGATAAATCATAATTCAGCATGATATAATCACGAAACTAAAAATTATTTAATCTACACCCATAAACGTGTCCCAGAAAGTTGTCTAGAAATGCTATCAAATAACAAAATCATTTTTCCAGAAGTGTTAGTTTACGTTAATCAAAAGTTCTATTTCATCTAAAATCCAAAAAGCATTAACAGCATTTTGAAGATGAAGAAATCTATGCAAAAAAAGGCCGAAATTTTGAAATTGTACTAATTTTTATCACTTTTTCCGAGTTTTACAAGTTTCATCTTCCACTTGGTTTGAACTTACTTCATCGGTCTGAAAACAAAATACCCAAGTATGGTATAGATCTCTGAATCATTAAATTCATTTCATTTTTTCATCCAATCTCAAAGTTTTTATTGATCTGTATAACCTCACTGGCATTTTTTCTGTCGCACGATCCTTATAACTAACTAATCATCTAAAAGTTTAGTATTTTGCATTGTTTCAAACATAGAAACTGTATTCCAACATAGGGTATCAAGTCACATTTTTAAAACATTTTTTTTTTATCTATTTTCACCAAGATTAACGTAAAATTTAAAACTAATAAACTATTTTAACAAGCTCGGAACATATTTGCGGCTATTCTATGAAGAGCAGCGGCAGAGAGAATTCTAATAAATCGGTCATCGCGAAATATACTAAAATGGAAACTTCTGGAAACAGACGTGCAGATATAAAGCTTGAAGCTTGCAGCCGGCGGAGTGATTTATTTATTATTTAGTTGTTGACGCGGTTTGACAAGAGACAAAGAAGAAAATGAAAGTTCGAAGCAGTGTCCCTCAAGTTGTGTTACATGTAGTGATGGAATGGCGAAAAAAGGCATCATTCGATTATTGACGATCATTGTATAATTCGATTATGACGTTTGAATTATGAATCGATTCGATGATTAATAAATATAGATAAAAGAATTGAGAGAAATAATACATAAAAAAAGGAAATAAGAACCCAAAAACGTGTCATTACATTAAGAATCGGAAAAAATATACCTAAAAAAAAACTTAGCAACATATTTTTCCCATGAATAATAATCGAATGATCATTCGATTATGCCCATCACTAGTTACATGTGATTTTCAAGAATGGAAAATGAATGCTACGTGAAAGTCCTGAAATCTAAACTTGACTATAGAATTCGAAATTCACACAAACAATTTCAACTACATGGGTTTAAAACAATAATAATTTAATATTAATTATCTAAAGATTAATAATATATCAATTAATTCAGACAGATAACATTGTTAGATCTTAATTGTAAAGGTTAGTTGATTCTGCAAAATTGACAAACTACGTTCGTAAAACAATTTTTGGATACAGTAAAACAAAAGCACTAATGTAAGGATATTACTAATAAAAACAGTAATGACAGTAATAATAGATTGGCAAAAATAATAATGATAAACACGAAAAAGGCTTTAGATGTAAACCGATGCTGATTGAAAAATTTAGTAGGCATTAGATAATTTTGAAGCTTATGAGTTCCTATATGCCATTTTATGCGCATTTTATGGGGATTGGATCTTTCCGATATTTATATAATTTGTATCTAGGCATACATCCTATCTACATCCGGTGTTGTAATCATGTTAGCCGAAATTTATTAATATGAAATCATAAGCATAGAGAGCGACTAATCAGTGAACAAATTGTTTCTGACTAAATAAATAAAAATATCCTCCATCGATCATTCACAGATAATAACATCACACAGTTCTCTGTCGTTCCATTAATTACATTTCACAATATTATCATTACAACATCATTCAAAATTCTATGACTTATTTCACTTTTATTTTGCTTCTGATACACATACCTGAAGATGGCGTCACGCCGAAATATGTTGTAATTTATTAAAATTAAACTTGAATGAATAGGGCATTTACATTTTATTTCTATTATCTGCACCACTCACACAGGATATATTCAATTATCTATACGGAAAGTCCGCCACTAATCCTTTACATGCGAAAATACAAGATGAAGTACAACAATTACAATAAAAATATCCTTATCTATAGTTAACTAAAAAGTACTGGACTTATCACCGATCCTTGTGAAACTTTAATGAGTTTTGTGAAGCTTGATATTTTAGTCAAAAATTCTCTTGTGCAAGGTATGATCCTAACTTTTAATTAGAGAAATGCAAAACCTAATCGAAATGAAGCAAAAATTTTATTTTATCATTTAAGAAAAAAAGGCTAGTATTACGTTTTTAAGAAAGAGTTAATTGGCATATTTTACGATTTTCCTAAAAAAAAAAACGTTAATTATATTTTTAGGCCTTTAACGGGGAACTTCATATCAGACTACCTGTTGGTTTCGCTTTCTAATTATCCATTTGTTTTTCTTCGGAACCTTCACCCACGACTTTTCTCCATCATCTTCTAGCTTTCTTTCTTTTTCATCACTTTCCAAATAATAAACCAGCCATCGGGTTTTTTTTGGCTTCTCATGCATTTTATATAACGCTTTAGTTATAGGTTTTCAAAACCTTGTTACTTTTGTTTGGAATATCCATGGAATGAATCGTCTTTCTTCAATTAGAAGTTTGTCACGATTCCTTTCAAGAGAATTTATGATTAATTCTATCTAAGATTCCTTTTCATATTTGCTTAACACGGGTTGATTGAATTATCCAAACCGAGTTGATTTAACTTAATGCCACAAAGAAGTTGCTTTGT
Organism: Protaetia brevitarsis; assembly: GCA_004143645.1. Classification (NCBI taxonomy): domain Eukaryota; kingdom Metazoa; phylum Arthropoda; class Insecta; order Coleoptera; family Scarabaeidae; genus Protaetia; species Protaetia brevitarsis. Next base: position 657,917 of record RXPK01000286.1, on the reverse strand, counting down.
GCTGTAATGCTAATAACGAATTAAAGCAATTTTCTACACAAGTGGAGTTATGTACATATAGCGGAAGAACAGTAAAAGCTAATAAACGTGAGAGTGAATCATGGGATCTCTGAAAGCATAACTGTCGATTTTATTACACCAAATTCTTCAATCAGCATGGAATTCCATTCACACCAAGCCATCTTTAATAAATCCCCTTAATATGTAGCGAGATCGCAAAAGCGATGCGGCAATTTGTAGCTGTAGTGATACGTCACGTATCAATTAATCCCACCAAAGAAACATATTTATCGAATCGTTATAAAGCTTTAATACCATTGCCTGTTAATAGACACGGGCGCATTAGTGCACTTCCTTGGATCGGTGTTGCGCGGCGTTGGTTTAGCGATGCGTACGTCAGCTGTTGCACATCGTTCTCTAATCTTGGAGCTGGTGAAAAGCTCGCATTCGAATTTCTGTCGTTACGGCCGCTGTGCTTGTTGTGCGACGTTCTAATTGGACCGACTCGTTAGCTTGCGCCTAGTAATTACTAAAAAGCAGACACCGTTATCTTCAAATACAGGCGGAAACGAAGATGTTTACTAGTCGATGCACTGAGTATATTAGATCACGTATACAAAAACAGTTGCCGTGAAGTATGTAGTCTTCTTGTTTCATAACTGTGCAACCTGTTACGGTGCAGATGTTGCACTTGAGCGTGAAGTAATGAAAAATTCAAGTACGTACGTGATAATCTTCTAGATCACTGCGGAAAAACGAGTGACAGGAAGTGTGTCGAGGGTTGGCATTGCAAGCGAAAATATATAAATTGTCTCTTGCTTTGAGAGCAGCTACTGCAATATCAATTTCGTACCGAATTTAGCTTGAAGAATCGAACAACTCCAGAATTAACTACTAATGCACTCTAAAAGATACACAGCAATAACCATGACGTCGATAATACCGGTATTTAATACACCAAGGAAATTAATAGCCTTGGTGCTTACTAGTAAAAAAAAGGACGTGAATATATTTTTTGCAGGATAAACTTTAAACAGACGACTCTATTTATTATAAGAGTAGAATTTAGGTATACATTTCCGATTGGCAGCTTGATAGATACCACTGTATGTTATTTCCGTAATCCGTTATGGAACGGACAATTGTTTTCATTTTGAGCTTCCGCAGAGATTTACATTTGAATTTAAAATTTGACCTTTGTCGTTTCCGCCAAAGGATTAAATGCATAAATAATTTTTATAACATGTGCATGCGCAAAGGTGAGGTGCTCATTAGCTCATTATATCATGATTAGCTCATTTATGTGAAAATTTTGTGCCAAACCACTGTTTGTATTTTCGCTGCTATGTTTCATTTATAGTAATATATTATATCTTTAAATCAAATCCACCTTGTATTATTTAGCGTGGAGACGTTGCGGCTTCCAAATGGCCTGCCTTTACACGTACTAAATCGTTTCAACGTTCAACTAAATTCTTCCCAACGCTATCAATACAGCACATAATCTTCTCTATGTCTCAAAGAGAATAAGTTGCTCTTTTCCTAAGTGTACTAGACGTTTCTCACCCAGCAGTTCACGGCAATTCAAGCTGATGTAGACAGTCCAAATAATATGGCTAATTTTGTGGTATTGGTACCAACTAACGTACTAAATTGACGCATATTATGGGCCCCAGAATATGTGTCACCGACCGGACATTATGAGTAAAGGCAATGGTACATTGTTGCTTTATTTTAAAAATTAGAGATTCGATCTTATAATTAGGAAAGCAAGCAAAAATTTTACAGTAATTATTGATTAATGTATATGCATCGTATGTATCATGCGTTATTTCTTGGGGAATTGAAATTTTCGTGTAAAATAGAAACAACTAATCATTTTTAGAATTGAGACTGTTTATAATTTCGAATAGGTGAATAGAACGAAGATTTACATTCCAGATGTTATTTTTTCCAGAAATGAAATTGGAAGGTTCATCTAGCGTAACAAAAAACTGCTTTTGCATTCTTTTAAAAATACTTATTAAACTCACTTATAAATTTCGGCTCCTGATAAAATTTACATAATTTCTCAGAGAAAAAATATATTCTCCTCCCTTGCACATGTGTTTTTTTTTATTATTTATTATAAACTTTTCGACCAGTCCAATTTTCGATAACAAGACCTACAACGGAATATCCTGAAGGCAATTACGTCATTTTTTCCTCTCCTATTTTTACCACTTAGCCTAAACGAGACCACATTGACTAAATAACAGGCAGGAGCCGGTTCAATTTTCGGCATCCCCGAGGTTATCGTTAAAAATTCATTTGCGAGAAACAGTGGCCGGTTCATTCGCAATTTTTTACCCATAATGACGAGGCAAAACGAAAACTATCCGCTCAGCACGCGATTCCCTCCTCATTAAAGTGAATGCGTGCGTGATTTGCAGCAATTCGCATCGCAAACCGATGCATTTTTATCAAGGAGGTGTCGGGAGAATAGTGGATAGATTTAAGTCGGCCATTTTGTAATATACGCGCATCTGGTCTATGTAAATAAGTCATAAGTAGCAGACAAGGACCGATGATTAGGTAGATCGGTTACCATAAAGTAGAATGGAAAATAAACGAAACACATCCAGTTGTAAACGCTGAGTGAAGATAAGATCGAAGCTGTACGAGCCTTGTTCAGTGCATTTCGCTTAATTTCTTAAATGGCGTTCGAATCCTAGGCAGTTTATGAAAGCTATGGTCTTCCCAACACTCATGTGGGGTTGTAATGCATGATATTCTCTCCTATTAAAACAGGATGCGTTCGTTCCCTGCTTAACAACTTAAGAACATTGTTTTAGAAAGAAAGTTGGAGCAGCAAACATTTGCATCATGACACAAAACTGTCAAAGTTTCTAGCATCTAAAATAATTACACCTTTAACACGCTACTGGGCTTCTGGGTTCGAACCGCGTCCTGGTCTTCTTCTGGCCGACGTTTTGTCCACACTCGCAGGGAACATCCTCAGGGCTGCTGCTATTGCTATTTACCCGAATTTTTCAGATTATGTTTCAAATCAACAACAGCCCTGAAGAAGTCCCTGATGTAAGAGATCTGTTGCGACCCTTACTCTTGTTGCTTTACAATTGGTCTTCAAATGCTATTCCTCTCAGAAAGTGTAGGATATGAGAAGGCCTTAGGTTAGGTAAGTTTCCCTCTTCGATTTCACATCCTCTCCGAGTTGCACAGTGCTACGCGATTTGAGAAAAGTTGGATGGATTCTGTATCCCACAAAATATACTTTCAGATTCCTTTGTCAATCCAAGCTTATTCAGATGTCTTTTCAATTTGCAATGGCCTAAAAGTGCTAATATGAGAACATTGTTCTTATTCGAGTTGATGCATTCTCTAAACCTATTCTGGTTATAGGTTCCCAGAAGAGTTTTAGATTGCCTCATTCCCTGGAGATTCTCCCAATAATTAAATCTTCTCTGCTCCATTTCGCTCAGTATTGTGCTGCTACTTATCCCGCGAAAGCGTTCAGGCTCTACAAATGGTATTCCAGCCAGTTTTTTGCAAGATTATCCGTTATTTCATTTCCTTCCACTCCTGTGTGACCCAGAACCTACAAGAGCGTTTCTGGTACTGATTTCATGTAAGCTCAGCGCCTTGATGGCTACTTGACTAACTGACATAATAATAATCTCCTGCTTTTGGTAATTCCTGTCAATATTGAACTGGGCGCATGTTGCAATAGTGCTTTCCCAGGCTATTTCCCAAGCTTTCGAAGTACTTGATTCTGGGCTCATCTGCCGTTTTAAAGCCATCAGTGTACCATTTGATAGCATTTCTGTTCACTTTCGAAATAGTGTTTAGATGCTACTCGCTCTTGTTACTAAGCTTTATGGTGAATTCTTTCAGAAAGCTGAAATTTTTTGACAAGGATCATGCCCCAAGTTTGACCACCGTCAGGAGATTGTTCCCTATGCTTAATCGTTCCTTTCTCGATCATTCTGAGTGTGGTTCTTCTTGACACATATTCCACCACAATGTGGAGAGGGCTGATCATTATACTGAGTATATACGTCATCTATATTTATCACAAAATTCGACGCAGTAAAATATTGTATGCTCCTCAAGCAGTGTTCGCTGGTAAACGAAGAAACTTGAGTCCTAGAAACGACTCGTCACTCAAAAATCATTGAAGTCATAATAACGCCATAGAACTATTTTAATTTCCTAGCTACATAGGTAAAACTTCCATGAAGAAGATAATTATTCACTTCGTAAAGTGACTCCTAACAATCTATTTGCAGTATTTCGCATACACCATTGCACAACCATGCAAACAGTCGCTTAGAAGTTTAAGAAGGGAATTAGTTGACGTACGTAGATAGTGAATATAAGTTCCGAAGTATTAAGAATGCACTTTGCTTTATGAAAAAACAAGCAGTGCAAGATACAAGAGTTTAATATATAGTTCCTAGATATGAACGTCTGATGTGCATATTAAGAATTTCCAAAAGTTCTCAAGTATTTACACCACTCTCTGTTAACGTCCTTCGTCGTCTAGAATGTATGACAGACGTTCTAACGTTAATAAGAGTACATGCATGAATAATCTCCTATCATAAAATTTCTATACTGGCAAGAAATAATGCCTATAGTATTGCTATGAAACGCCATAAAATTTAATCAAAGAAGTATACGTGCAAACCCACCCATGTCATCCTATTCTATTTCCCTCCCATTTGTACTTTAAAATAGATTATTTACTCAGTAAATAAATCTTTCACGGAGGAAAAGGATATACGCGGACAAGTTATGGTAATGTTAAGACTTATAAGCGTTACCATTGCTCGGCGAACGCTCTTTATATGCTGATGGGACGATTTAAATAGATGACGAATTGGCGAATTATATCTTTATGCTCGCGTTTATTATCCGGGAGACTCGAACTATCCCATGAATATGATTTAATGGCGTTCGGGAGAATCTGAAATAGAAGAGGCCGAGACATTTGGAGTATGCACGGATGATTTATCTCGACGGAAAAATAGCGTGATATGTCATCGGGCGGCCTTTGGAGATGCATAGGCAAAATTTTCTCCGCAGGGGTATGTTCGTGTCGGCTTCCGTTGCAGTGTGTGTTTTCTTTTTTCTAATGTATTCGCTATTAACAAGGTCGTTATTGATAGTGATTTCATCGCTTGCAGTCACAAATGATAAATTGTATTCAAACAGGTTTTTGTCAATTTAATTGGTGGGTATTAATAGATATAAACCATCTTCTTTATTCCAGTAATTAATATAAGTAACGATAGGATTAAACAACACAGTTTATAAACATGTGACACCAATAAAGACGAGGTTCATGGCCTACAGTAGGAATCACCAAGAGCAATCAGCAAGAGCAATGAAAGAGGAATAACACTAGGAACAAACAGGAGTTTTTTTTTTTTTAAACCCACTTTTAGGCCTATCGCATCTCAACCTTTATGTACACTCAACTGCAAAAAAGATGACTTAGGGACATGGGCTATTTCTTTAATCCATCAACGATTGCGTATGCGCAAATTCTAAGAATTATCTTTTTTTTTATTGAATTCTTTGACGGAAATTACAAAAGTCAAATTCTGCGGAAAAATCTCTAACCGAAAAGGTTTTGCACTTTTGTCGCATAAAGGGTATTAGCTTTCTGAACAATTGTCGGTATGTATATACTTTTCTTTTGATCTCTGTTTAAATCATGGATTAATTACACGCGGGTGTTCAGAAGATACAATTTGCGAATACTAATTACGTAGCTGTGGTGTGCCGTATTAAAAAATGATTTGGAAATGTGTCCTTCTATAATTATTTAAATAAGTAAATTTACTGAACCCGTTACATCCATTACAAAAAAACTGTTTAAGGTTTAGTTTTATCAAAAATTCTTAATATGCATATATAAAAATAATCTATCAGACTTAAATGCCAACTCGCAATTTGCATCAAAAAAGTCCAAAAAACATAGGAAAATCTTGTACACCTTCGAAAAAGTTGTCACCCTTATTAAAAAAACAAAAAAAATATTCCTAATGCTTTATTTTTATTGCTTCTTATGACGGCACAGATCGAATTACATTTATTGAAATTTCTGTATAAAATATGAATTAGATGTTTTGATTTTAAAATTTTACGAATTATGGTTCTTGGACTAAATAGTAGTAACATTAAAAAAAAAAAGAAAACCTTTAATAAATGAAGCTGTTTCTGAGAAACCATTATTGTATAAAATATGTACTCATAATTACTTCATTCTTTAGAGCTCTGAGGTTTTCTTTACTCGTTTTACAATATCCCTTAGAACATATTGTAAATAATTCAACAAGTAAACTGGCATCGATATCTGTAAACGTAAAAAAATATGCAAGCGTTCATTTATTCATGCAACAATAAGTTACATACACCCTAACATAACTTAAATAAAAACAATTTAAACTAAAACTACCTACAGAAATAAATTATTATTTACGGAAATACTAATACAACAAACGTAAGTAAACTTATATATACAATTAAAGTTAATTATAACTAAAATATAAAAACTAAAAAAAAACTTAATAAGCGTATTAAAAATCAGAATTATTATATGAAATCGTTTGGCAGAAACAACAAAATGCCTAATTTTGGAGTCCCGGCACCTTTGTCGCGCACCATAAAGGTATTTATTATCTTTCGAGACGATAGTCCACTTCGCCACAGATTACGATGCGATTGCATTTAAAGTAGTTTTTTTTAGAATTACATTTACGAATTCGTTTTACGTACTTAGGTCATAATTTTTTGAGTTGATTGTACAAATTACTTACTACTCGAAAAAGAGGTCAGTTTGTGTGCCTCCTATTTTTATCCCTATGCGATAGCAATAAAACCGGCCTACAGAATCTCGATTTCGTTCCTAGTGTTATTCCGCTTCCATTGCTCCTGCTAGTATGAATATCCTACAATATATCATGAGCCATGAGCTATCCCTCTGATTATATAACAGATTTGTTTCTTGTTTCAATTACTTATCATTTTATACGAGTATATCTAGCAGGAATGGCAATCCACGAATTGTCCAAGCTAGATCAATGACTGCATTGCCAGCTTTATACTGCGATGACTTGCGGGTGAAATATTGCCATATGGCTGCTTGGAGGTGCAGAAACTGAACCCTCCTTCGCGTATTGGGTCATTATATATAGCTTGAGATGCGATAACAATAAAAGTAGGTTCATACACCCTCGGAGGAGAGCTGATTCCCCTTTCATTTTTCTTGCTAGTATGGTGATTCCTATAATAGATCTTGGGCCCCGCCTAGTGGCATTTTATCGGTCCATGGTATTTAGATACTCTTGTTTGATATTTCAGTGATACCAAATCCAAAGACTTACGGTTACTCTCAAAAGTCCACCTGCAGCTGCTAATTAATATAAAATATAACTCATTTCAATATCGTCTAATATACGTCACGGCCATGTTAAATAACGTAGCTTAAAATTATAACTTATAATTAGCATGAGAACATCAAACTAAAGATATGTGTGTGCGTTCTATTTGCTCGCTTTGAAACAGTTAGTAGCTCTTAGTACTGTAATATTTATAAAGATTTATGATTACTAGTAAATAAAAGATTGCATTGTCCATATAATACTTTGCTTGGCCGGATTAGAACTGGCCAGAAAAAGATCCAGGATGCGGTTTCAGCCAGGAAGCCAGAGAGGGTGTACTAAAGGTGGCAGGCTTTATAATTCCTAAACTATGCTCCAAACTATATTCCTATGATAATAACATGGTCAATAACATATTTTGTGATAAGTTAAAAATACAAGAATCACACTGTCTGCACAGAAAACAATATAAGAATCATAGATTAATCTATGGTATAATAATATTGGTTGCCCGTGTACTATACAGTGTCAATACTTTTGCCGTAGCGGGTATCATCAGCGTACACTGAGAGTTCAATGAGGACTAAGATAAAATTAAATCATTCATATGAATGTAAACTTCTCCTAAACCCTTCACCACAAACTGCACTAAACTAGACGTACGTTCCGATAGCTAAGCTATCATCATCAGCAGATACACTGAACGAAACGTACGTCCAGTTTAGTGCAGTTTGTGGTAAGGAGTCTAGGAGAAATTTACAGCATTACCAGCACCACAGTTTGGGAGTATTTTTGTTATTCATATGAATGAAGAAAATAGTTGGTTCAAGAATCAAACCTTAAGGAACGCCACAACCGCAGAAATAATAAACTACGTACCAAAAAAATTGCAACACCTCAAAAGAGGTTAGTCACAAAACTGAAATATTAACAGAACAACTGGCTGCATGTAAAAACAAAGTCGCTTACAATCATATCGTCCAATCTGTCATGTGTGAGTTGTGATGGGTCGCTACATCACAAGCAGCAACTTCGTCGTCATCTATAACAAGCCTGGGATGAGATCCTACAAGATGCCATTAATCATCTCATTCAGAGCATGCCTTGCAGAGTTGCACAAACAATCGTGGGGATGTGATTGTTGGTATTTTTTTTTCAATTGTTATGATTTACTATTGAAGACTAGTTATGATTTACTACTTGAAACTTGCCAAAATTTCAGCTTTGGGACTCAGCTCCTTCAAGATGTTGCAACTTTTTTGGCAGGTAGTTTATTAACGACATTTATTTCTATTTACTAGCAAGCACCGGTGGTATTTTATCCCCTTGGTGTACGGATTCTCCTTAAAGTGGCTATGACTGATGATGTTAAACATTGTAATTCCTGACTCCTTGTTTATTTAAGTCAATAAAAAATCCGATATTTTAAAAATTATCTATATATTTGTGTAATCTAACATTTTCAATATTGATTGTTATTTCTTTTCTTTTACAGAACCGCAAAATGAATTGGCTATCGTTCCTATTTCTCGCGACGTCAATCCTGCTGATCACCGCCCAACAGAAAGAAGAAGACGTAGAAACAGAGCCGTCGGAAGCGCAACCGGAAAATGCGTTACCGGTAGCTGCTAGTGCCCCCGCGAACTCGTTCCACGCGCCGAGTACCGCCTTAGACGATTGCGATCCCGACATGATCGGTTTCGAGTTAATTACGGGTTTCGTGTTTTCGGCACCGGGCAGCGCGCTCGACTCGATACCGGCCCTAATGTTGACCGAGTGCCTCGAAACCTGCCAAGGCAACGATTCGTGCCAGTCCGTCAACTACGAGACGGGCCTCTGCATACTATTCAGTTCGAACGCTGACGCGCTACCAGGTGAGTACAATCTGTTATGTTAGAAGTATACTGCTGTGTCAGTTACGACACAAAGCGTATGCAAATCGAGAAAAACGGTCGCGTCCCCACAAAGCCTGCGTTCTGGGTTTGTAGACCAGACAATCTGTCGCGCAGATCCGGAAACACAATCATCCGTAAACGAGAAATTTCACCAGTTGATGTAGTATGTATTATTATTTCGCGAAACAAGGCTAATGTTGAGGTGAGCATAGCGGAGAAATAAACAAGCGATATTAATGCTTCTTTTCCCGTATGTACGATGTCTGACTTATTTCACCTCCTCGTGACAAAATGCTAATGACACCGGGGGATTTATTATAATTTCTCGACGCTACGAGAAATGCTAATTTAATGCCGGCCGCTCATTAGAATTTGTCTTGAATCTGTTGCGGCCGGCTTTACTTTAAGCACGTAAAATAAATTAATCGGTCGGCCGAATGCAATTTAATTGACGCCTTAAAGATATATTATGTACGTTGCGACATATGCCCTTAAGGTAGAACGGTAGAATATGTACTTCTGCATGCGAGAAGCTAGAAGAACATAAAAGAGAAAAAGAATAACTGTCTATGACGATTTTGTTAGATATAGATACAGAATATTCGCCTGTAAAAGCGTGTTCGTTTTTATCTTCATCCTCTGGGGTACCACAAGATTCTATTTTGAGCCCTTTATTACTCATTATATGCATTTCCAATATATTTTCTAATATTGTTTCAGATTATCATTTTTATGCTGACAGCACGCAATTATCTTTATTTCCACTACGTAACGTATATAGCGTATGAAATAACATCCCGAAAAGTGGAGTATGTAGATGATCTTGAATGCTAAGACCCTAAGCGATCATTAATCAAATAACATGATACATTATTCAGATATTTTCTCACTTGTTTTAAAATTCAAATTATATTTGTCCTTCTTATCCTCCTCCCGCTATAAATGTGCTTTTCGTTCTTCAACAATTTAATAATGTTACCAGCAATTTGATTAATTTATGTGTTTAAAGACAGTGTTTAAATCTCAACTCCTACGATGTACACTCCAACTCTTTGTGAAAAAGGATGTAATATCGCCGATTGATACCATGAACCAATCTGAAACCAGTTGAAACAATAGAAAATTTTGATATCTTAGTCGACTCTAAATTAAGATTAATAAATCACGTTAGTAAAATGAGGCAAATCTCATATATAGGGAGCTAAAGGTTGTATACGGCTATAAAGAATGCATGGAAGCATTATATACACGCTGAGTACGAAGGTAGATAGAACTAAAAAGAGACATCTTCATGATTTCTCTACTCTACAACATTATGAACTAAAATAAATTGTAAATATTTTTCTTGGAAAGCTAATACATCCAGCAGCTCTTTCTACATTTGAATATGCATCATACTCCTTCAATATTGCCTATCTGAATATGGAATATAAGTAATGCAAAAAGGGACTGCGTAATTATTGAGATTTTTCATTAATGGAACATCAAATTTGGAAATAAGTTGTGTCTGTCAATACAGCATTTGGCACCGATCTCAAAATATCTGGCTATGAGAGCTATCACAAGTGATAAATTTTTTTGATAGTACTTTTTGAGGTCTTTACCAGCGGCGACTGGTGATTAGGTTTTACGAGGGCCATTACAATGATCTAATTTCTTCGTACAAATCCGTAGCATTTTCGTATTTCGGACGATAACACACGAACTTCAATCATTGTATTGGCCTCGCAGGTGCTGTACGCACCAGCCGTCTTAAAGCGCAGCCAGTTGTCATCAGTAACTTATTGGTGGCTCAATTTTGATAATTTCTCTTTTACTAAAGGTAGGTGAAGTATAGAAATAGAATCTTCGGACCTTTACATTTTCTAGACCCATTTAGGTAAGTGACCACACTTAGCAAATCTTTATACTTTAGGTTATCCACAGACTTGAAACGTACCATGGTATCACCAATTGTCTAAGATTCCTTTGGATTATTAATAGTTCTTCACCCAGCCCCAACCATACTTTAGAAGGTCTTGGATCTGTCTCACCGCAAACCTTTCAGATCTATTCTGATTCCCTCTTTCCTAGAAGACTCTCTAATTTTGTCCTCTTAATTAGCTTGATCATCCTTGAGATCGGCTTCTTTGTGCTATGAGATTTCCCCACGACCATTACTGGAAACCTTGTCCTCGCAAGGCCGTCGCATTGGCACAGCACATGACCTGGTTTCTTCCTCATGTTGGCAGAATCTGCAAGTAGCTTCACCTACCAGGTCTATATTGTACATATTCCTATATTAGTCTAAGATACAATGACCCGTAAAGAGACCTACTATTGTTTTGACAGTTTCCTATTTTTTCTCAGTAGGTCTCTTAGCAAATTTAGACTTCTATTCCTTTTGCCTGACCTGGTTTCTTCCTCCTGTTGTCAGAGTGATGTCACCAGTAAGCAAAATTCGTTCTCATCAGTTGTTGACAGTCCAGTTGTCATGTTGTCCCTTTCTTTGTAGATACAATGCGAATCCATATCTGATTGCCCTTAAACACACAACTAAATATGAGCTGAGCTTCTAAACAGGAATTTGGTGGTCACTTCTTCCACAACAAGCATTGAGGAGGAAAAGATCTTTTCAGGCTAGTTAAATTATTATCAGACACGCTCAGCGTCATATCTCCCTTCCAATAATTAATCATTACAGCCCCGGAAGAAAATCAAAGTGAGATTCGAACTTGCGACCGTACAAAATTGAAAAAGTTGTGCTATTATATGAAGGTCTTTACACCTATCACTTGCATTCTGTTACACAACAGAAGCATTCTAAATCTATTTATATTCACTCTAAATGTTTACCAACCAAAATTACAAACACTATCTACACAAATGCTTAAGTGATGCTATTAGAGTTCCTGAATACTAATTTTCATTAACACCCAACTGTTAATATATGACTTTAAAACAAGAAAAAACGCACGACAAAATTTATAACTGACCTCTGTACCAAACGCTGCACACCTAACAGCAAACTGTAATGCATACAACAATTGCAGTTACCGATTTAACGGAACGCTATTCGATTCTAGAGTTTAGAAATGACAATTACGATCATTACACGCGAAAAACATAACAGTAAATACGTTACAAACGCGGAGTAGTTTCACGTGCAGCTGCTACGCAAAACGGTAACGCGCAAAAATATCGATTCACCCGCGACCCGCAAAAACTGTACCGGTAATAATGATCATAATGCAATGGCGGACCCGATGAATGGCATTAAGGGAGCCAGTCTAGTGTTAAATTCGATTGTTAAACCTGTGTTGTTTTCACGTCGACGACTATTCTACCTTGATTTCATTTGCAAGTTCAAAAGTCTTGCGCTGGATGTAGCGATATTGAAATTTATTATAGCACAGTAGCGGCACTTTAATAGAGTATTAAACAGAAATTACGTAGCAAATTCCCTAATGGTAAAATACTATGTCAAGCTTAAAGTAGCAAAAAAATAAAAATTGAATTCAATTACGAGTCCGATGCAATAAATTATCGAGTAACGTGTTCTAATAAATAAATTAATTAAGTTTGTGTGGTGTAGATCGGACATTTTTAATGTTAATTTCTACAAGTAATCACAAAACATGTATAATACATATATAACTGGGCATTTCTTTTACTCACAGTACGTTGGAAACATTCAGTAATAACAACTAATTAGAATAAATTAAAACTAATTTACTGGACAAGAATTTATTCAGGGATACGCTTCAGTGTTTTCAATTTTTTATGCTTTTTGTGTTCGCTCTATAGCAATCGAGAAATATATACGTTCAAAAAGTGTTTCTCAGTATGAAATAAGCAATAGCAGGTACAGTAATGACTATTAATCGAAATCAAAAGCTTTTATTTTAGGCTTACAAGTTTATAAAGCGAATGTCATGGCAACTTCAACGCTTAATGTTGTTTTCAGTTACCTTCTGTAAAGATTATAGCTACTAGTTTCGTTGTCTTTGCCTTTTGATGTTCAACGCATATTTTACAAAAGAATTTTTTATCGCATAACTTTTTTTCATCCACGTTTTATAGCTAGATGCGTAGAAATATTGTGTTGTACATAAACATATAACATTGGATATTTTATAAACTAATAAGAAAGTTTATCGAATTTATAGACTAAATATGTTTTTACTAAATAATTTGGCACAATTTCAACGGTTTTAGTTTAAAAAAATCTTGAATGATGTCTGTGGAGGTAGAATTCACGTCCATCAAATTGTTTGACATTGATTGTGTTATTAATAGGGACAAAAAACGAGGCGGTATCTTCCAGTTTCCCGCTCGCAGAACTGCGAAAATTTGATTCAGAATGATTAATAGAAATAAATGTATAATTGATAATATTTTTATTAATTATTCAACCATTTAACAATAATAGACAATGCTCTTCCATTTATTCTTAAAATTGTTTTAATTCAGATAACATTTTATTTATGATACTTTCTTTGCCAGAATATTGCCTTCATTTATTAATGTCATCGCGAATGTGAGCATCCTTGTATGTTCCTTTAGTCTGAAGTAAAATGGACCGATTTGAAAACATCTTTGATTTTTAGAAAAACTTTTATTCCAGACGGATATAGTTTATGTTCTAATAAGTAAGGAAAACTTAGCGCAAATGTCTGGACTATACATGCCCACCCTAACCTGAAGAAGAGAAAATAAGTAAGGAAGGAACATCATTTCAGCACTCGGAACTGTTAGTGGGAGAGAAGAGCATATTGATTTTTTGTTTTTCTTTGTGATCAATTTCATTTTTGGGCAGCACCAGGAACAATTTATTTATCTGAAATTTAAATTCCTTTAAAACGATTAAATACATTTTTGGCCCAGAAAAGAGAGTAATTTTTTATTTCTCTTTCTAATGATCAAATTATTGTTTTCCAACTCGTGATGGAAATATAATATAAATGCTTGCTGGGTTTAAATGCTTGTGCCAGAAAGTTTAGTTATTGAATAACATCGGCAGTGTTGAAGAAGAAAATTTTACTTTCGGAAGTTATCTTATCTGTCTTGGTAATCTACCAACTACTTACTTCTTCTTTATCATCTTGGTTAGTATTAGCATCAATTTCTCAGAATCCCTTAATACAGTTTATTATGACACCGAAGCAAAATATTTTTTTCTCTGAAGGGAGAAAAGTGTCCGCTTTGCATATAAAAATCATTTTCCAGTCGACATGTGATTTGAGATATCGTTTATAAATAATAATAATAAGAAGGGGCCAAGAACACTACCCTGAGGTTGCCAATATCCATATCGAATTCATTCTACCTTGCCTCATTAATTGTAACCGTAATTTTTCTATTTTTAGGAAAAATAATATGCAGTCTTTCATGAAATCACGAATGCTATTATTGTATATATATTTTTTAAAGAATTTTTTCAACAGAATCAAAAACTCTTGTTAGGTCGAACAACACTGCTACAACAAATGTCCCTCTGTCCATTTCCCCATAGATATATTGCACACTAAACTGTTTCAATCTCTGTAGAAAAGCTAAGTCTGAAACCATGTTGATAACTTTGAATTAATTTAAATTAGGTAAGAAAATAATACATTCTGGTAGCCATCAGCTTCTCAATTATTTTCAGGAAAATGCTTGCATTTGCAATTGGTCCATCATTTCCTGTGTTCTTTGCATCATTTTTCTTGTAAATTGGCAAACTAGCAGATTATTAAGAAACATTGAGAATTTATTAGCATATGAGTTTGATAGTCTAGATTTAATGATCAATATAGTTGATAATAAAGAATAAGAAATCGCTTGTCCGTTTCTCAATAGTACAAATATATATATTTTTTTTGAGGCCACAGCAAAGTCTGCAGCACGATCCAACTGAATCATTAGCATAAACTAATATTTAAATCTAGATAAGTTTGCATTGACCCTTTTTTGATGCATCCTTGAACGTTCCTGAAAACATGTTGCTTCACTTAGATACGATAGGAATGCAAATTTAAGTGCTCTCATCGTACATATCTTGAGAACGGTAGGTTGTGTTTATTCAATACCATTACAGTCATAAAATTTTGCTCCAAAGCACAAAGTTACCGCCTAGATTCGTCTGAGATATGCACTTATCTCTTTCAGGCAGCTGGCAGCATCTCTGTATATATAAATCTTTACACCATTCATCTCATCTAGCGCTCACTACTTTTATCACAATTAACCAACACATTTCCATCTACGTGTCTTAAATAGCGAACAGCCGCCTAATAGAAAATGCACCCGCGTATAGTGGAGTATTCCTTTTGTACCTGTACGATCTACCATTAGTTCGTCCGAACACAGGCGAGCAACAAATAGAAGGAGCGCGAAGTCCGTTCCCTTTAAAGCGAAGCGGTTCGGTATCTTAATGCCCCTGCTGATTACTTATAAATGCAACCCTTTTAATCCACGCTAATGCAGTTTAAATGTTTCATTATGTACTTCGCTTACGCGAAAATTAATCATTGAGGATATACTTGGATTCTCATTCTCATCAGTCACCAGTTTTCTTTCCTTTTTAGCAACTCTACAAATGCTGGTCTGAATGGAGAATCTGTTGGCAATTTGACGAATTTCAAAATCATTAGGAGAAATTCTTAAAGCAGCGGGGAAAAAAAAACTGCTGAAATGAGGAAAAATAAATAGAAAGAAAATGAGGAAGGGAGGGGCGCGAGGAAGTGCACGATCCTATTTAATTTAATCGTGAAAAACGCGATCCCACTCATCCAGGACACTGCCAGAAATGACGGGCCGAGGAAAGTGAGAACTCCACTTGTCGCATTTTCGCAGTCTTTAAATTTAATATCACGCACACGGACGGAAAATGAAACCTCTCCCTCCACCTTCCTGGTTTTCCTCCCGGTAGTAACTTAAAAACCTTCTCCGTCATCATCAATCCGGAGAGTCGAGCGGTCCCCCAGAACAATCTCCATTATATTTAAAACCTAACTTGACGTGTAAAAGAATTAAGATAAGACAGCATAAATCTTCTTCTTTGTTAATGTTGACACTGCCGGCTCGTTTAGACTGAATATTCATCGCGACGCTCAAGGAAGAGAAGAGAAAAACAAGGAGCTGTGAGAAGGAGAGGGAGGCAAGGGTCGATAAGTGCTACTAGAGGGAACGTATGCGCTGTTTATATTATATTCGGTAATATATTTTTCCTGTCGCGCAGTGTTTTACTCCGCGCTACAGCACCTATGTTGTACGCGTATATATATGTTAAAAGAACATTTAATATTGCGCGTTTCTTCGCTATTTTTTTTTTTAATAAATCCAAGCGAGGTGACGTAGACTTTCCGCGACCATCATTATTTATCATCGTCTCCCCTTCTTAATGGAAAGCATCGGCAGTTGGTTGCCGTTGTTACTTACAAGAAGCTATTTTTTAAGGCGACCTAAATACGTCATTCCACAATGTATCGAACGTAGAATGAAAGCATTGTCTAAAAATCTTCGAGTGGAATGGATGATAATACAAAAAATTAACAATAGTTCTTTATTGATGAGGCAAAATAATAGTTACTTGTGTACCAAGGCAAGTTGAAGTAAGCTAACGAGTTCGAATATTGCATGCACCACGGCAGTAAAGTGGCTACCTTACTACCGTGGTGCATACAACATGTCGACCATCACATATGGCTACCGCTTATCATAGTCTTGCATTTATAGTGTCTCCCGCATAATCATATTTAAAGTTATTTGACATTCAAGTAACGTAATTCAAGGCTGATGTATGCACATTTTCTTACATCTTGAAATAATACTATTTAAACAAATTTGTAAAGGCTTGAATATCATTCATACAAAGTCATACGTGAATAGATTTTAATTTAGTTTTATCTTTATTTATAATTAATTAATAGTTTGTTACTTCAGAACGTGACAATTTAATCTGGTGAGGTGTGCTTTAGCCATAAAGTGACGTCACATAATCACTATATTATCTATGTCGATAAAGCCGTAAAATTTCACTTTAAAATGCGGGAATCGAAAAATATTACTAATTTGAAGTTTGCTCGTCCACAAACCGTTTTAATGTTAATTTCTCCTTTTCTTGAACTGTTTCTTTTCTGAGTTTATCATCATGCCGTATCTTTGCAGTGCCTTGTCTAGATATTTATGTTTTGCTCTAGTTTTTTTTTTTTTAGCTTTCTGATATCAACACTATATCATCTGCTGATGCACTAACACCTCCACTCTCTTCATACTTGTATATTAGTTTTTTTTTTATTTGTGGCCGTTTGGCATTCTTCAATAACATAATCCAGCAACACCTTAAGTAGTAGTGGATTTCTCTCTCTCTCTTTGTCTATCTGTTGCCGGAAAGATTTCCGACTTTTCTAACTGCTAAAAATATATATTTAGCAACGTTTAAAATGTAATAATCTAAAATTAAGTTAATTAGTTTAAAGTAAGTAATGGAATGATGCCTTGAACAAAATACTTAAAACAAACACACAATATTTCACTACATAACAGACAAACATATTTAACAATTTGCAAACCTATATTTCAAAATTAAATTTAATAGAATATTAAGGGGGCAAATAAAAGTTGAGAAGACCTGAATTGTCAAGGATACAAAATGATATAATATAGTAAGACTGAATATTAAACAATAATAACAATGATATAAGAACAAAGATATATTATATAAAAAAGAAGAGAATAAAATAAATAGAAAAAATGGCTATAGAAGGAATGCTAAAGCAAAGGTGAAAATATATCATTACAAATGTGCAAAACGCAATGAATATGATAAAAGGCTGAAATAAGGAAAATGAGGAAAGAAGAATTCATATTAAAAATATGCCAAAGAAGCAAAAGGAAAAATACAATAGGGCTGTTCGAACACGCAATTCACGAACGGTTCGTGATCACGTGAACCAATCAGAAAACAGATTAGAGTTCTCGCGAACTAGAATAGGTTGTGTGATTGGTTCACATGATCGTGAACCGTTCGCGAACTGCATGTTCGAGCAAACTTAATAATTATAAATAACAATTGAACAAATAATTTTGGCGCCCAACGTGGGGCTCTTTACTGTGACATTCTATATCCTTTCTTCTTATTACCTTTTTTGTTATTTCCAAATAGATAAAAGTAAAGCTAATAATAACGATACAATTAAGTAATGTTAATTTATTAAACCATGACACTATATCACTCTATTATCCTAGGACAATGAAGTGACACCACGTGATGTATTGTATTAAGAAGCAATAAACATTGATTTTGTTAATTTTAGGACCGGTTTATTCACCAGCAGAACATTTTTTGACCTCACATCTTTTTTCATGAAATTCGATACTTGTAGTAATTGAAACAATGTTCAACTGTAATGAACGAAGTTGAATTAATGTGTTCTTACACCTTGCATCACTAATTTTCGCTGCATTGGCGATGTTTGCTCGAATGATAGTTTTAGGTTTTTCACTCCTATAAATCATTTTCTCTTGTGGAAATATACCACACTCTAAATTTGTAATTAAATTATTGAATTATATTCCTCTGAAAATGACGTACACAAAATAAGTGGCCACCATTTAACTTGTTGTTTAAATTGCTCTTAATTGATTACTTTAATAGAATTGCAGTTCTGTAGTTTGAGGGCTTTGGTTACAATTCTATGACTCAATTAAAGTGAACCCATAGCCTCATTAGAACGCCTTATTTCTTGGTCGACAATTATAGAATCCAGCTACTATTAAAAGAGTACACAATTTCATTTCATCCCAGTTTAGATGTTATTTGTATGGCTTCGCCAATACCTGAAGAGAATTTCCGTAATGACAACTTATAACGTTTGCATCTGCATTGATGGAACACCTTATCTCACGAGATGCACCTGAAGGCAAACAAAAAAATACGCACAATGTATCGAATCAGATATGTCAACTTCTTCGTCGCAAGTTCTGAAGACCGAACAGAAGCATGGTTCGTCCGAACGGGTGATTGCTATTCCAGTGTGCCGCTCACGCGACCGGCTCACACGTAAAATCTCGACCGCCTTCTCAGAATACGTGGGCGACATTCGAATCCGCATTATGCACGGGTTCCTAATCAAGACGGTTTGCGTGTCGCACAGCGAGTGGCGAAAGCATGACTCTGGCGCGCCGAAATGATCGCAGCGGTACGTCGCTGTTACAGAACGAAAAGCGATAATGCTGCACAAATGCTGAATGTCAATAAGTGCGTTCCCACGGTCATGCGATCGGGAATTGGAAACCCCACTGGACGGTAGCTGGTATCTGACGCCATACAATTGCCATATACAATGCTTTGAATAACTAATGTTCTTGGCATTAAATAATAAGTGCAATACCGCAAGAGATTAGATTAGATAGATTAGTGAGAGCTAGCATCCGCATCGTTCGATTAATCGTCCCCAGCAAGTACCACAAGAAAACTAGGCAATAACAATCCTCAAACTAACTTCTTATTGGATTAAAAACTTAGGATTACTGTGGAAAGAGAAACCAGACATAAAAAGATTTCCAAACTTTAACAGCTTATGATTATTCAATTAAACTATAACTAAGTTTCTGGAAATGCTTGGGCATATACTGCCTAAAAATAATTTCAACCTTGAGTTATATGTATCAACAAGTTTTGGAAGAAATATACACTTTTTTAAAGCAATATTGCCACAAATTGAACTTTAGCTTGGGGATATAATAGTTTTAATAGCTTAGTAAGATTCTTCTGAGAACTCTATGTTGAAAGGACTCTCAGGTAGGAGACCCCATGAGGTACACCTCTAAGGGTCTTTACTAGAGTTAATAAAGAGAGCAGATGTATGTTTCCCTTTTGGCCCATATATCCATGCGTACACAAGTTATGTGGTGGAGTTATTATATGATCAATATCATTATATATACACATTTGGTATTCTAACAATATACTTCTACAATATATGGTTGAAGATTAAAAAAACTGTTGTGAGACAGAAGTGTATTGGTATTTCATATGTTAGTTATCAACTTTGGTATCTTACCAAACGAGTACTTCACCCACCTAACTTTTTGGTGAAAGCGCCGTAACGATTTTAGCCAAAAGCATAACCTTTGATTTGACACATACTTAATTTATTCTTCACTTCCTTTATACAATATTCGTCTTCAACAATAATTTAATATATTAAATTCTTGGAATAAATCTCTACATGTATGAGTACTATGCACGTTAGCAATGATTCTTAATATACATTTCTCAGTTATAAAGACACTCTCTGCCATAGTTAAACCTCCTCCCCTGGTTCCTCCACCTCCCCAAAACATACACCATACTTCAGCCTACTCTCGACCAAGGTATAATATAAAAATATTAACTGACTTCTTGCTAAACCAATGTTCCAAATTCCGCAAAGATACATATGAGAATTCAATTTTGCAAGAAGTTGTTCACAGTGTTTATTCCATGTTAAAGACTGATCCATGCATAACTGGCGAATGCTGAGAGACGAACATCTTAAGTCGCTCCACGGGCGCAGGCGTAATAGTGACTCATGGCTAGGCCGATGCCCTTATAATTGACACAATCTGTTGGGGATTCCAAGGCATTAATTATTATAATCTTCAGAAAATATTATTTTGTACTTGTAACATCTCTCTAGTACCAATACGCAACTCTAGATCTGGAACCCGTCGCTGAAAAGAAGATTATGGTGATTCAACCATAAATTAATTTTCCCCAGGAAGTTATTGCATTTAATTTCTAAAATATCAACACCTTTGTCCAATATCAAGCCCAAAGCATCGTCAGCATACAGAGTCATACAGATTAGCAACTGGATATTTAGTTCAACAAGTATCTAGTCACCAAAAACTTACTCTATGAGAGTATTTGTTCCAATGTCGATGGTTAGTGAAGAGATAGGATCATTAGTAGCTCTCAAATAGATTGCGCACTCTTTTAATGAATTATAATACTGATATTTATGAAGAAACAGTGAAAGTTGTTCAGTGAAACAAATGCCCATAATTAACGGGCAAATTACAACTGTAAATTATTTGTATCCATAATAATAAACAGTTTCAATAAGCAATGCTAATTATGTAAAAATAATATATTCTATGTGTTTACGCAATGGAGAATTAGCTTTAATTCGAGGTATAAAAGTAAAAGTTCGTATAAGTTATAGCTGTATTTTGCTTACTTCAACTATTTGTTTTCATGATAATCTTAGTAGGGTTGCTTTATTTTAAATAAAAACAAATATGTAGCTACATAATGTTGCAATTATTCACAGCACTGTATCAATACTAGAAATCAAAACGATCAATAATCTGAATAACGCGTATCAGCTTAAACAGCTGAAACCCCTGCGTATACAAAATGGCTAAATGGATATCTGCACGATTACGATTGCCCCATAGTCGTTCATATTTCATTCCACCAGCGTTCGTTCCGTCCTCCTCTATCACAGTTCCGAACGAGAGGAGAAGAGGTCTCACATCCTGCGCCTTTAACATAATTAATTATTGATGCTGGTTGTGTTTTACGTTCCTCGGCGACCGTTAGGTTCCTATACAAGGGTTTTTTGTCTCTTTCTCTCTAACAACGCGTCCGATTATGCAACAACCGACGCAACGTATCCGTCCCTCTAGGAGTTCGACCGTTCATTCATCACCAGGCGCGTACAATTTGCCCCACAGGTCGTGATGCGAGAGCTCTGTTTGCCTGGCGTCTCGATTTTTTTGTCTTCCAGATGCGTGAAGACGGAGATGGGAAACGAGATGATTATGCTGATGATGATGATGAGTCGCCTGAGATAAAAGTCTATTAATAAATTTATCCGGTGTTATGCGCCTAAACTTTTATAGCCTGTACCGTCATTTGTTACGATGTAAATTAGTAACAATCTGCCTCGGATGTTGCTGTAACGACTGTGAAAATGTTTATTGGCTTAATGTTAATGAGATATGTGCGTATGCAAATGGTTGTAGATTAAAATTATCGAAATAGGAAAAAAATAAGTTGTGTAGATTGATGTCTCAGGAAACTAAGCTTTGGAGATTTAAAACTGGTAATTAAGATGGGTAATTGGTGTTAACATCTGGCGTTTCATTTAATTTAAAAGAAGCGTATATCTCGGAACAGATACACATTATTCGAAAATGTATCCTATAAAGATTACTTAATGTCGAAAGAGAAATGAAATAGTAATATTTTCGTTCGAACTACGAAGGAAGATTCTATTACGGTTCAAAGCAAACGCTCACGTGCGTAATAAAAAGTTTCCCACTACACGATAAGGTCATGATCTGTGCTGGTCTACTGCCCTGAACGGTAATAGGACCATCCGAAGTGAGAACGAAAGCAGACCTATTATAAATTGATAGCATTTTCAATCTGGCTTGGTAGTCCGAAAAACAAACTGGGCCAACCTCTATTTCTAAACCACTGCTGAAACAAGAAGTAATTTAAATCTAAGGGAAAAAGGTCGACAGGAAGCTGTTGTATTAATATTGGCGATGCATCTGAAAATTCTTTTCTGAGCTAGAGAAACTCCATTACTTAAACTGTGCATTACTCGACGACCCCCAAAAGGCAATGCCGTATTTCAGCCTAGAATACATATCAATATAGTAAAAAGACAATATTGCCTCTAAGGATAATATATATACTATACCTATATATACTTTTTAAGCTCCTTATTTGATAGTAAGCTGTATTCAATTTAGTACATAATAACATCGGTATAATGTTTCTCCCAGTTTAAAGTCTCATCTATGTAAATTCCAAGAAATTTCACCTCACTTCTAGACGATAAAAAAAGTTGTCTACGGAAATATTGACATGCAAGTTTGTTCTGTAGATTGATCGGATCATTTCCTCCAACAACTGCAGAGGTATCGTCTGCATAAATAAACAAAGAATAATTAATCAAATCAACTATGACATTAATAAAAATTAAAAACAAAACAGCACCCAAATTGAGCCCTGTGGCACACCTAAAGTAACAGGTAAATATAGAGAAGAAAACACATTTAAAACGTTGTTATGCTTCAACTTCCCCGATAAAATACCATGGTCAACACAGTCGAAAGCTCTAGAAAGATCACAGAAATCCCCATTGTGCAAGCATTCACCTCGATCAGGTAACTACATAATGTCGTCGATAAAGGAGTGAACCGCTGTCATAGTAGAAAAAAATTCTATCCATCCAGTAGCAAATATGTTAAGTAACATATTACAGAAATTGTCCTAAAGATGACATGTCTACTATTTTACTCCAACAATAATGCAAATTCAACATATATAACAGAACAGGCACAATATACATCTTTTATAAGCCGTGATCATTAAAACGGCGACTCCACCGACGCTCTAATCATTGCTTATTCAAGCACTAATGCGCAGAAGAACTGCTGACATTGCAAAAGCAATAATGTGGGATAAGCACTGTTCTTTTAGTATATTTAACATCCTGCCCTAAAGATATTTGTTTACACTACGTATTATTAACATATGAAGTAGTAAATATTTAATACCATAAATTCTGGCCATAGCCTTTGCAAAGCGAAATGAATGCCTGTTTCTTCAATTTGCTGTACCAATGTAATGTTATTATTGATGAAAAAACAATTCTTCGTTAGATTTAACATAATTTTGCGATTTAACACAACAAAAATAGTTATCTTAAAATATAATAATTTAACCTTAAAGTGGTAACAAAAGTGTTCTTGTGTGAGCGTAATAATTCTGTTGTTTTGACTATATTTTGAACCCCGTAATATTGTTGAACAGAGGTTGAAAATTAGGTTCATTTAACGCCTGTCATTTTGTGAGTGTATCTGTGGAAATAGTATTTTCATTCGGCTCTGTCTTATTATAAAACATTTGAAATTTTCATTAATTTTTTTTTGCTTTTCCTTTCCATTTTGCGTTATCTAAAATTAATGATACTTAAAAATATAATATAGATTAGGAACGTTTCAAAAAGTAAGTTATAAGTTAAAATATATTGATACATGTATTGTGAAATGATACATAATAATTAATTTATTTTTGGTGTTGTTAATTATTACTAATTTTTTTGTAACATTCAAACAAACGCATTTAGATTCTATTGCAAATTTTAATCGAACAACAAATTATGTCTCACTTTATGATAGCTAAGTTAATTGATTTTAATATTAATGCAAGAATAAACTCGATAGGTACCTGTTAGCAAAATAAAAAAACCGATATTTCCTACCATCTGGCTCACAAATAAGACTCGCGAGTTTGAAACGAATCATATAGATGTTACCCGTCTCTCTCCCATATCCTCTAATCTTTAACAACAACGTGATTAATATTTTCTTTTTTTTTTTTGAGAAAAACCATAAAACATGTCAATGTTTTAAAAAATCAATCTTTTAATAACAATAGTGTCGCTTTTACACTGATATTGGCAGCTTTTCCAAAAAGATTCTTATGTACTTTGAAGTGTCATTTAGAAAATGACAGCGTTTATCCAAAAACCGAAGCAAAAATGCTATACTACCATTTGCAAAAAAAGTGCAAAAAACCACAGTACTCTTATTAAAAGACAGCTTTCTTAAAACTTATTTTTTTTGTTGTAATATTTTATGATTTTTCTCAAAGAAAAAAAAACATTAATTGCATCTCTATTTAGGTGCTTCCAGACTTCTCGAACGCACTGTGTATTCTCCTAAAATCTTCTTTTCCCA
Organism: Protaetia brevitarsis; assembly: GCA_004143645.1. Classification (NCBI taxonomy): domain Eukaryota; kingdom Metazoa; phylum Arthropoda; class Insecta; order Coleoptera; family Scarabaeidae; genus Protaetia; species Protaetia brevitarsis. Next base: position 632,920 of record RXPK01000286.1, on the reverse strand, counting down.
CACATTCAATTCGTCTTCTGCTTTGTTTGTGAGCACCCACGATTTACTTGCAAAAAAAAAAAAACCATTGATTCAATAATTGTTTTGTATAGTCTGATCTTTACAAGCTTGGACATTATTTGCGAACTTAAAGCTGTTTTAAGTGAGTTCTTGGATAATTACCAGTATTGTAATTGCGTCTTCCTTACGATTAAAGAATAAATATCCTTAAACTGTTTTCTACAAACAGAAATCTCAGAATAAATAGTATTGGAAATTAAATAACACATTCAGTCTTGATTTCTAGTTTAGAATGGAGCGTGTAAATTTCCTTAAGACAGTCAATTATGCACCTTTTTCTTGTTTTCTATCCTAAAATAAAATGAGTTTTATCCAATTATATATTTTTCTCGCAACAGCTCGCAGAAAACATCGTGAGAAATCGACTTCTAACATCGCCAATGCCGGCTAATTAAACTGAAAACTGACTGAAGTAGAGTAGCCTTCAATTTCCTCCATGAAAACTGGTAATCAGATACGGCAAAATGCCAGATCTTGCTGCTCGGAACACCTTGTGGACGGTCGCTGGCGAAAGCAAAAGTTACCGCCTCAAAACTAACGGAAGAAGTGTTTCACGCAAAACTGCACATCTGCTCACGTATATAAATCCCACGATCGATCACAACGAGATTAACTCGAGAATCAGATCAATAATCAGGCGTGTGTGAAGCGTCGCTTACGGTAGGTTGGGAATGACGGTTGATCGAGTACGCAGACACGCTAAGCGCGAAATTATATTTTAATGCAAATAAGCAATTTCCTCGGCGCTTTTAAAGTGTGCACCGCGCTGACAAACTAGATTCTTAAGTTGTGGTGGTACGGCAAACGGCGGAATAACTTAATAAAACTACTTTTTGATCTTTTAATTGAGCGTGTAACCGTGTTTTAATGAGGATACAATGAAATCGAGTTCCTTATTGAGAAGTAAATACAACAGTTAGTGTTTGTAGGAAGCGACTTTGATTTATTCCAATTTAAGAAGCGATAAAGTTGATACTGTAACTGTCCTAAGCGGGAATATCAAACCATCCTTTTACGGCAATACTATCATGCATTCTTATTTAATTAAAGTATTGAAATTCCCTTTCTAAATTCTTTAAGTACTTTCCTGTATATACAAATAGATTATCCACACCGTAAATATAATCACAATAATTATATCTGTATATCTATACGCCTGGAACTGTCAATTACCAATCGTACATTGAAAGCTATATATTCCGAGAGCACGCATCATACATTTTAATGAATACATCGCTGAAAAATATCGCGTAGATACTTATTAAGTTCATATTTTCTTTATATACCTTACATTTTACTACTATACCTAATCTAAATATATCATTTCCTGCTCCGAACCGTTGCAAAAACTAGAATACGATGAACTAGAGGAGGTCCAACACATCACGCGCGTTGTGATTAATGCGTGAACGTATTGACGTACAAGTCACTCACCTGCAGTCTAATATCTAATTATAACGAGATATTTTAACGAACAAGTTGATTGATATAAGTAAAATGAATCTTCAATTTATAACTTTTTACTTCCGACATATAAAAGGGGCGAATCATGTATGGATAATGAAATCATCAGCATCAGAGAAAATTATAAGCTAGTTTGTGGATGGGGAAATTATTGTAATCAATACAGAAAGGAAATAGAATAATAACGGGGTACAGATAGAGAAGCAGTGTATTAATAGATTACCATAGAATTAAAGAACAATTCAACTCCCACAAAGGTCGATTGAGAAGCAAAATCTTGAAATGTATGAACAAGATGCGAGTTAAAAATTTCGTTTTGTAATAATTATTGGACGTTTGCGTTAGAGTGAGGATATACTCGCGATTAGGGATTGAAGATTTGGGAATTGAAATGACAATTTGTCTGAATCAAACCACTGTGTGAAAAATCCAACGAATATTAACTCAGTACCTGAAAAGAAACTATTGCTGAAACTTCAATGATTTGAACTATTAATGTACATCAACCTACACACAGATAAGCAAAGGTTATTTACGGAGTTAAATACCAAGCAGTGATTTTTATCATAAGATGAGTGAAATTTCTAGTTAATTTAATCAAAATGCTAAAGGAAATAAACGTTTAAATATAAATTTAACATTAGCAGCCGTTAAAATAAATCTGCATGATTTATAAATTAACTGATATTTTTCTTCCTTCTTCACATTGAAGCATAAAAAAATTAAACGAGAAGGTGATCAAGAGAATACAATATGTACAAGTAAAGCATTTTAACTCGAATTTTGATTTATCTCTAGAGAAATTTACATAAAATATCTCGCATTATCTCGTAACAGATATCCGTTCAGAGATATATGAAATTTATAACGATTTTTCTAGTGCTTTTAACACTATCAATCACAATATCTTATTAGATAAATTGAATAAATTTGATCTTTGTTCACCTTCTCTAAAGCTTCGCCAATCATATTTGCTTAATTAAGTCAATTGTGTATATTATAACGACTACATCTCTCAGAAATTTATGTCAATATTTGGTGTACTACAAGGATCTTGCTTAGGACCTCTTTCTTTTATTATTTGTATTGATGACTTGCGGCAATCGCTCACCTTTTCAGTCTTGGCGTATGCGGATGATCTGAAGATTTAATCGAAAATCCCATCGAATTTGAATGTGCAAATATTAATATTAACAATGTTAATATATGTATAACTATGAGATTTACATGAAAATATAATTCTACGCCCGTCGCTTACTACATTGCAAACAATCAATTGTATCAATTGTAAAATAATAGCAGATCAAGCTATATCTAACAATTACTATACCGCAGAAGCCACATCAACTACGAACAGAAGCATGCGCTTCATGTATATAACAACGTATCTAGCTGTTTGGAGTTTGGATGGCTCCTGCGGTATTAACTTACACCTAGATAGCGAAACTGACAACAAATAAATATTGTTTAGGGAACAAACTTGCCAAAATGCTCAGAGGGATACCCTTAACTGTTTTATGTTATTCAAATGTATATCATTTATGTGAAAGATTTTATTATAGTTCTAGCAAACGGCAAATAAAAGGCAACGGAGGGTCTAGTAGAAATTCGTAGCACCAAGAAATTACACTGGGCCAAAAGCTCAGGACAATCGACAAAGCCGTGGACTAGGTTGAACAAAAAACATTCACTAGTATATATACGCCTATATGACAAAGATGGCATTTCAAAACGAGATGGTAGTATGGTGTGGTCAAAAGTTCCTTAGTGGATAGATGTTTTCTACTTGAAACCACAAAAACAAAAATAGGAAATCTATGCTATATTTTCTCTAATTGGCACTTGGATTCTATATAATACGGATACCAATTAAGACTTCCATACTCTAACCGCGATCTTATCGGAGAAAAGTATAAAGATTTAAGGAGAAACATATTGGAAACGCATCCACTATGGCGAACAACAAATCCAAGGCTCTGTCTCGCTTGCTTAGAGATTGTTTGAATATGATTTGTAAAAGTTAACTTGCGGTCAAAAAAAAATCCCTAAGTCCCTAACAAGATCGGTTCGGGCCAAGTTGATGTTGTTTATATTGTAATTATACGTTATGAAATTAAGTTTTCTAGTAAAAGTAACAATCTTACATTTCTCTATATTCAGAGGCAAGCTATTGGATTCACACCAAGCAGAGAATTTATTTAAATCTGTCTGCAAAGCACTACAGTCACTAGAACCGCTGATACTTCGGTATAATTTTAAATCGTCCGCAAATAAGAATTTGTGAGACGAAATGACGCCGGGAAAATCATTGATAAAAATCAAGAACAGGAAAGGACCCAAATTTGAGCCCTGTGGAACACCTGATGTTGCAACGTATAATTCCATTGTAGTAAACAGTTTGAATTCTGGATGTTAGTTAGTTACCAAATAGATCAACTAAAGAACCACTAAACCCAATAGCAGACAACTTTTGTAAAATAAGTGCGTGATTAATGCTATCAAAAACGCTTTCGAGAAGTCAATGTACAATACGTCGACCTGTTTACCACCCGAAAGGTATTGATGGAATATTGCTAAGTTAGTAATCGTCGATCTGCCTTCCATAAAACCATGTTGGAACGGTGAGATACTAGCTCTAACACATAGACAGATCTTAGAACATAGCAACATTTCGAAAATTTTTGAAAAATTGGATAATATAGCGATAGGACGATAATTCTTGAGACACTTTACTTCGCCTTTGTCGCGCCACATTTGAGGTATGCTTCAGTCATACGGTCACCATGTTGTGTTGCGTCCCACCACCTACACATGGAGCGTCTACAGAGTCGCTTGTTTAAAGTTCCTGCTTTTTCGTCTCGATAGCGAACGAAGACGAAATAAACATTTAAATATAAATTTAGCATCAATACTCCTACATAGACCCTCCTAGGAATACGGATTATGAGGGCTTTTTGATGAGACATGGAGTGCAAGTTGTTACCAAGCGCAGATATGTTCATAGTGCCTGTTTCTTATGGAAATTAATTCAAGCAAAAGTTGATGCTCTTTTTCTTCTATCTTGTATCTCCTTTGATGTCCCGCTTCTCCCAGATCTTTGAATACCTTTTCTCTTCCTATGTCGAAATATGAATATTCCATGTAATTCCGCACCTTTCCGCATGTATCACAAAGCTAATAATGATGTGTTCGCGTATTTTGTGTTTTTGCTATTTCTTATAATATTGTCCTGTAATTAGTTCCTGCTAGGCAATAAACATTATTATTATTAATATGCAATATATTTAAACACACAATAGCGGTCATAAAATAGAACCCTGAGGCACAACAGTATTTATTAAAATAAAACCAAAGATTTTCATTATCTTTATCAGTTTTTCTAATATGGTGTAAATCTGTTATTATGCTCAAATTTACAATACATCGGGTAAAATATAAGTCTCGTATATCAAATAAAATGTCTACGCAAACGTAACTGCAAAAGTTTTAAGATTACTACCCTCCAAGCAGCACCAATTGTGCCACTTTATCTTCTTCCTCGCCAAAGTCAATCAGGATTTTATTTACCCAAGAGTTGGCTTCGCAACGGCACGAGCAACTCCCGTGGAAATAAATCAAAATAGCGCGCCCGAAACACAAAAAGACACAATCGACTGGAGGAAACACGCGCGTCGAAATATTTTTCCGGACTATCTCACACCGCCTGGGGGGAGTCTCATCACTGCCGGGATTCGGGCGCGCGCCAATGTGTGCGTTCCGATTCCCTCGGCCCCGACGTCAGGAACGCGGCGGATACACGGTCCGAGCGCAGGGGAAGAAGACGCCGAACGGATCGTCGAAATTCTTTTTGAAACTAGTGGCGCGGAAAATGTCAATACACCCAACACGCTCCTCGCCACGGTAATTTGAATTCGTAGCCGGCTCGCTAGGCAGTCGGATCGAGACGACCTGCTATGTAACTACGCGCGCGAGAGCGGTATGGTGGACGCGCCGGAGCGTCAAGTGACGTGCTCGCTGCGACAAATCGGATGTATAAACAAATAAAATAAACAAAATCGCTTTCCGTTTGTTAGCTCGAATGGGTACGACGTCGTAAAGGTGAGCGGAGGAAGAACAAATGTTGCTGAAAGATGGAAATATGTTTGTACAACTGTAGGTACCTGTGTATACACACTTACGAGCTGTGATTTCACTTTTTTTTAGGAAATAAGAAATCAGGAACAATACAAAGCTGTTCTAAAAATTTATTATAGAAATCCCTGCAACTTTTATGTATATATTTTAGCAGAGAGACTTCGTTCTTTTGAAGCTGTGTGAGTTTGTTTGTCAGTTTTCTTGTAAAATAGTCATGAGGTAAACTCTGAAATTCTTTCAATTTCAGAGATTTTTAATATTCCTTATATATACCGTGTGTCCCCGGATGGAGTTGACAAGAGGAAAAAAAATCTTTATTATTGATTTTACGACAAAAAGTCATTCTTTATAAAAAGTTCTGCTTGTTGAGTAGATAAATTAACCATCGGAAAATCTAAGATTAAATGTGCAGAATGTCCACAAATTGTCCTCCGCCCTTTTAATAAATTCACCATAGACTTTGCGTATGGCTTGTGGTACATTTATCTCATTCACCGCATTCTGTATTCATGCTTTTAATATTTCCCAATCATGCGGCGGGTCATTTGCGTAAACTTTTTGCTTTAAAATACTCCACAAAAAAAAAAATCAAGAGGTGTCAAGTCAGGTGATCTAGCAGAAAAACTTATTGGACCAAATCTTCCCATCCATCTTTCTCCGAACTGATCTGTCAACCACTGCCGTACCAAAAGCGTAGCATGAGCAAAACATCCGTCTTGTTGCCAGAAAATGTTACGCCACATTTCTAGCGGTAAATTATCTAGAAACGGTAATAGATAAGTTTCTAAAAGACGCACATAAACGTGTTGATTCAAATTCTCGTCAATTAAATATGGTCCAACGATTCGACCCTAAAAAATTCCGCGCCAAACATTTACTCTTTTATAACGTTGACTTCGTTTTTGAATGATGTAGTTTGGATTATGAAAAGCCCAATAGCGACTGTTTTGTGATGAAACGTGACCATTGGTGTAGAAGGTTGCTTCATCAGTAAAAAATATCATTCTATGAAAACGTGTATCTACGAGGTAATCTTCACCAAACCATAAACAAAAATTCATTCGCTTCTCTTGATCTCCATTTTCAAGTGTATGTCGGAACTGTGGTTGAAACGGCCGAACTTTGTTTTCTTTAAAAATTCTCTGCAAATGAGATTTACTAATATTCAGTCTTTGTGATCGTTTCCGTCAGGATAATTTTGGTATTTCTATCATTGAATCTACTGCCAAAAGTGTAGCCGCATCGGCTTCATTGTATTTTGTCTTGGGTTTCTTAACATTTACTACAGATACAGTTAAATCAAACTTATGCACAAGTTTGCGCAGTGCTTCGCGTGATACCGCAGTGTTTGGGAATTTTTCGTGAAACATATCTAAAGCGTATCGATAAGATACGTTTCCAATTCCAAAACATTTAATAAAATAAATACGTTCTTCGATAGTTAACATGTTGCAACTCCAACGGAGAAAAAATGACAATCTACAATTAATGACGTTTTACAGTTCAATATTATTAGACAATACAACAACCTTTGATCGCCAAGATTAATTATGATTATCTACATTAATTTCCAGATACACGTTACCTCAATTAAACTTACCAATGCAATCATAATACTCAACTTTAGACTAAAATTTTGTATTTTAACTATTTTATGTTGTTAAGAACTTTTCTGTTAACAGTAACTCTAAATGCAATAAATGATACTCTTCTGTGAAGCATTTCATGTTATCTTAATTTATGGACATTCTGTATATTTAATATTAGATTTTCCGATGGTTAATTTATCTACTCAACAAACAGAACTTTTTATAGAGAACGACTTTTTGTCGTAAATCAAAATAAAAGTTTTTTTTCTTTGTCAACTCCATCCGGGGACACACGGTATAACGGCTAAGCACCTCAAGGAAGTATAGCAGCTAGATCTTTCAATTTGTCTAAATGCGCTCAATCATCTCTCCCCTTCTATTACATCCTCTCACCCATCCCGCTACCTTTGTCTTCTCCGTCTCACTCCATCTATCAATGCCAGCTTTGTTTAGCTTCGCTTTAATTTCTTGTGGCCATGTAATTAGCCTGCTCTTCCTCTTTTTGCTCCTGGATGCTATTCAAAGATATTGCGAATTCACTGTTCCATTCTGACTCTCCACAGGTGCAACACTTTACTCTCCGCCTCTTAATTTTTTTTTTTTGTACTTCTATTTTCGCTGTTGTACATTTTTATTGGACCTAACACTGATTGCAAGACACAAGATTATTCTTTCTTGTATCCTAAGTTCTTCTTCTTGTTCTAATCTCATACTGTGTTCTGCACTTGNCTAAGCTCTGTCTCGTTGGCTGACAAATTGTTTGAATATGATTGCTAAAAGATAACTTCCGGTCAAACAAAAACCCAAGTCCTAACAAGATAGGTCCGGGCCAAGTTGACGTTGTGTATAGTGTAATCATACGTTATGAATTAAGTTTTCTAGTAAAAGTAAATCTTAAATTTCTTTATGTTGAGGCAAGCTATTGGATTCACACCATGAAGAGAGCCGAATTTGAATCGTCTACAAACAGACCAATCACTAGAACGCTGATGCTTCGGTATATTTAAATCGTCACTAAATAGAGTTTGTGAGACAAAATCACGTCGCCACCTTTAGCGAAGTAGATGATAATGGCTGTGGGCCGGTAATTAGTATACCCGTCCTTAAACACAGGAACCAAACGTGTAGTGTTCCAGATGCTAGGAAAGCAAGCAATACTATTAGATACTTTTATTACTTGAAATTTACTACTTGAACTTGCCAACATTTCGAGACTAGTGACTCAGCTCTTCAAGGTTTTTTTGACATTGACTATACCAAAAATGTCATTTATGCTGTTTATATAAAGTTTCCAATTTCAACTATTTTCTTAAATGCAAGTCATATTCAAAAACAGCCGATGTAAATTAATCTATGTAGTGAATCATCTGTAAGGGATTTTACGTAATGGTTTTCGGCGGCAATAGTACACGGACAAAATTAAAGATTTCGTTTACGATGCTATCATTTTATTAGAAAATGCTCTCGATATGAGCTTAAGGAGCAAACAATTTTCTTAAACACTTGAAAATTGGACGTTGAAAGCTGTGTATCTACGTATCCAACGATGTTATAATGCACTACACCATATAACCATTTCATCAGCTAGGCAGACATTGATAACACCTGAGGGATGTTGCCACGTAACATAATAAATAACCATGAAGCGGTCAGTAGTAACAATACGTTTGGGACCACTATTACAGCTCCATCCGTTGTTACAGATACCTACAACATTGTCGATATTTGCGTTGCTTGGTTTCCACTATATATAACTAATCATTACTCAATGGAACTCTGAATATGGGAATTTTATAACAGCATCGTAAAAGGAGATTAAATTGGGGAAAAACAGAATGCAAGCGCCATCAGCACTTGCGTTTATCTCGTAAAATTGTAAAGAAAATCAATATTCTGTGGGTATCAAATTTGTCTTGATTAACACTCAAAATGAAAGTGGAAACACGAAACGTCCATTGCGTCGCCAAATGAACTTTTTCTACATTTTTTTTAAGGCTGCTGAAAAAAAACTTTTGGTTTTGTCTGAAGGCTTTTTTTAAATACGCTCACTTTCTAGAAATGCCTAAGGTTGGTGTCCTTTAAAAATACTATAAAAAAACACGTTCAATATTTTAATTATTTTTTTCTTTACTAGAAAGACAAGTTGCGGAATATAACGTCATCATCAAAATCGGTTTGCCTCAGCTTGATCTCCAGTAGCCCACATCTCATTCCAATTTGCAGCACATGCCGATGAGTTTCGGCCCTTATTTAACAATAACGAAAACATATTGTGTTTCAATGCACGAAACGTTTCCGATCTGTGGGCATAACATCCCGTAAAAAATAGTCCTAACGATATCAAATCGCAGCTTCTGAAGGTCAATCCACATCAGCAAGACGGCAGATTATCGATATATACTTTATGCGCAAAAGATCTATTGCTGGATACTTGTGTAGCACGTAGCCAATCTCGTTCAACCAGATCCCACCACATCCAATTCTTCATGATGCTACCAAAAAAAAATTGTTAGCAGGTCTCTGTAGCTCTCTCCCTGGGTCAATAATGCGTCAATAATGCTGCCGCTCCAAAAACCGCACCAATAGTCTGACGCTGAGGATGCATTTGGTGCTGTTACGACTACACGTGGGTTTTTACGACTTTCAAATATGGGCAATTTTGCTATAACGTACCGCAGAAGAAAATAGCATTCATCCGAAAGGATAATTGGTTTTGCAAAATGCAGTCATTCCCCAGCTGCTCGAAGGACCATAAGAGAAACGATACCGAAGCAGCTGATATTTGCTCCTTAATTTTCGAGTTAATTGAACTTTATAAGCAAATAGCCCAGTCTTCATGCAATTCTCGTTAGCTTAGTGCGCTAATGTGACTTGCTAAGTCTGATGCGCTTGATATTTTCGGGTTCATGCGCACACTATCGTAACAGTAGCAATATTCTTGATTAAGAGGGCCAGATGAAACGCGAGGATACCTTGTGCTATCTATGAGGTGCTATTTCTCGAACTTTCTTCACAAATTTACACCAATAAAACAAACATAAATAACAAACATTTTAACTAGAATTCGCACTGTTTTGGAACACGTATCCATTATCAATATTTCGACGCATAGATCAAGTGAAAAGCAATCCATTTCGTATCACGGAAATATAATACTGAGTTTCTGCCACTTCTTTGAGCCCTAGTCATCCCAGCCCAGTGTCAGTCATCCGGCCAATCCTACGTCATACTGGCATTTTTTTTTTTTTTCGTTTAGTAAAAAAAACTTTTGTCTGTTAAATTATTTAATATTATCATCAAAAAAAGATACTAGTAATTGTTCCTAAATTTAATCTATGAAAGACTAGCAATTGCCTAGCTTTCGTTATGTGAATTGCGTAGCAATTGTATTCTTTTTTTGTTTTGATGGATGTAGTGAAGAATGAAAGTGAAGAATGATAAAAAATACAGTTTGACTGAAATAACCGGTAGATTTTATATGTTTCCAACAACACCTTTACATCATGTGCCTCACGAAACTATATGACGGTTGCACCATCCTTAAATGATTGTTCTATGATCGATTTACCGATGCCCACTGATCAAGGCATATATTAGCGGATATTTGTCTATTGTCGTAGTTCTAAGTCCAATGCTTATATATACTTACATTAAAATTGTATTCATTGCTAATCTTTACATTAAATATATTTTATTACGAAGAAATGTTCAGTATTAATACATCACAAGGGTCAAGCTCACCAAGAAAAAAAAAAAGATACCTCATATTATTTTTATTACTTTATCATAGGTTTAGAACAATTTTCATATTGGTTATGTTCACAACTCACATAATATTAAATGTGGCAGGTTGCTAACAAAACGACTGTAGTTTCTCTACCTTTTTTGCAACTTCAACATAATACCATCAGCGGGCTTCATTATAAGCTCCATCAACATCTCTGCATTCTGGCCAGGCGCAGCAAGAAGCACTTTGTAATGACGCAGCAGTTTTGAAATTACTGCCTTAACCAATAGCATACCGAATTTTTGCCCTGCAAAACCACGTGAAAATTAATCGCATCTTTAAATGAACGATTCAGGAGTATACCGATGCAATTTCTGGACCCGCGCTGAACGGTATGTAAGACATGGGGTGTCGACTGTTAGTATTTTCCGGTGAGAACCTTTCTGGATCGAATGCATACGGATTTGGAAAGATTTGCGGGTCGTAATGGATCCCGATGGTAAGTATACCGACGTCCATACCTTTTGGTATGATTTTATCACCTGAAAAGTTTTAGGTTAATACTAATGCCCAAATTTTATTTTTTGGGTACCTTTTCAATAGAAATGTTAATACGTTTTAAAATAACATGAGGTAAATGTACCAATTTCTGACCCTGTCCTAATTAGCTTTCGATTGTTCTTCCAGTGTAATCTTGGAAGCTTAAACATTGAAATCATTCTATCCCTTAAAATGTCAGTAATTGGGACTACTACTATCTTACATTACAATACAATATCTAACCTAAATTTATATCTTCATCTAAATCCCTAGCCATGAGAGGTACTGGTGGATATAGTCTCATACTCTCTTTGATCACCATCCCTAGATATTTCATTTGATTCAAATCTGCTATATTTTGACAGTGCCTAGAATTACCATCAAAGATGGTGGCAATTTCTTTGAACACCTTCTCCTGAATTAATGGGTATTTGGCCAAATTGACAAGGCAAACGATATTGCGGATGAATTGTTGTATCATGCGCCTAAAAAAAGCAAGAGAAGAATTAATTCCAATTCTGTGACCTCCTATCAAAGTTACCTCGAATAGAAATGTGTCCACTCCTCCTTATTCCTCATCGCCTAGAGATTTCCCTCTGATTGTAGTGCAGGAGCAAATCTAGGAAAGCTAACTTTTTCTTTAAGGAAAGTTCCTCGTCAGTCTTGATGTGTTGGTTCTCCTCTTTCCTTTTGTTGATCAGAGAATAACTGTAATTGTGTAAAAAATTCAATAGTCTCTTTTCTTCTCGATAGTTTTTCGTCCATCTATAGAAAAAGTCGTGTTGTTGTAAGACAGAGAACATCCTTCCAACTACGATTTTACTAATGCCTCTAACGCTTTTGACATATTCAGAGTCGGAATTGATTTGGGCATTAATTGAGATTCCTAATGTAGCATCTGGAAATGTATTGTGACGTTTAAAATCTGTAGGGAACTTTGTCTATACTATTTTTTAACGTTGTTGGTTTGGTGATCTCATATTTTACAGTACAAACAATGCCGTATCTGTACTATAAAATGAGTTCACGTAAGAATGTATTTTATTATATCTTATGTCAAATTCCGCTTTAAAGAGACATTGAATTTAGTTTAACAAATGCTCCAATTCTACTTACACTTTCGGAATGTAAATAGAAATGTTTGTTTGGCAGTTGTTTCTATTGACAGCTGGTTCACCTCCAATTTTGTATAGTAACCCACAAATTGCTCACACTTTCAAGCGAATCTCGCGAACTATAAGTCGCAGATTTTGATGAAACTTTGTCAATTTGTAAATTCAATGGAGTGTTGCTCAGAGATACTTTCTATTGTGGCGCAAAATCTAACTTTAACGGGTTTGAAACGTTCTTGATATTCAACCAACATTTCCTTAATCTAAAATAACTTTGAAACGGTGAAAAATTGAAAAAAGGTTTCAATGCCGGAAGAACGACCATTTTGACTGATATAAGTATTTATATACAGGGTATTACGATAAACATGCAATGCCGTATATTGAGCTTTAAGAGGATTGAACTTCACAAGAAGATGGTGTCAATCGATGGGACTCAATGTCAACCCCACTAAGACAACCCTAGTAGCATTTACCAGGAAAAGAAAATCTAATCTTAAAACATAAAACTGGATGGGCAAAATATAGATTGGAGAACGGAGGTTAAATACCTAGGCTTTACCCTAGACAATAAACTTCTATGGAAAAAGAGCTCTGATGGTGTGCAGAAACTTTGCAGGGAAAAATGGGGATGCAAACCCAAAAAACTGCTTTGGATGTATACAGCGATAGTGATGACCGATCATCACTTATGCATCGGTAGCTATGGAGCAAAAAGAAAACTATCTGGCCACCGCGAGAATTAACTCTCTCGAAAAGTGTAAAGTTAGCATGTGTATGGACATAACGGGGGCTATGAGAACTTGTCAAAAGCAGCTATCGAAGTAGATATTGGATCTTACCCCCCTCCATTTGTAGTAGAGGGCGCGGCAAAAAGAACCACACTCAGATTGGTCAAGGAAGGAAATTAGCGCATAGGCCTCTGACGGTGATCAAACTGGATATGCCCGGGGATATGTTAAAAAAAAATCAGCTTTGTGAAGGAATTCATCATAAAAGCTGAATAAAGGAGGAGTGGATACAACACATCTTAAACTGAATAGAAATGCATCAATGGTACATTGATCTCAAAACAGCAGAAGAACGGTAGGAATATATGGGCTAGAACCACATATTTCGAAAGCTTGGGAAAATATCCAAGTATATTCAGGGAAACACACGCTATGAAAGATTGTTAGTTCGATATGGATAGAAATTATCGAAAACAGGAATTATCATACATGTTGATAGTCAGCAGCTATAAGGCGCTGAGTCATTAAAATCAGATCCAGACTGGTCTGGGAATGCTAGGAAATTAAATGAGCGTAGGAAAAAGATAAGTAACCCTCTGGGTGCGGGTAACAGGAGTGAAAGGAAACGAATAACGGATAATCTCAAATTCATTTCCTAATACTGCAAATCCCTCTGATAATACTACACTTTTGAAAGGAATAAGATTAGAAGCAGACTGTAAAGCAGCAAAATAGGAACAAAAGAGTTTAAGGTGAGTGTAAATCATTTCCTTTAATCATACATACATTCTGTCAATTGTAAGCATAGCGTATAACTATGTGTCGTGGTGATGCACAGGCGAATGCAACAGCGTGCACATAGGATAGATATAGCAAAAAGAAACTTTCTCTTTTTGTCCAACGATAACAGATGATTGACGTCAATTTTGAATAATGTCATAAAAATTCCAAATTGTTTAAACTAATATGGTCTGAAAAGTTAAGAAAAAGCATGTTCTGTTTATGAGGTGAGAATTTAAATGCTAACATGTATATAAAAACAAAATATGACTTCAAGGTTTTAGCATCGTATGGGGCTGTATGTGTAAATGAGCTAGTAAGAGGAAGAAAAGTCTTTTTTTAATCAACGATATGAACCTACAAGGTTATGAATATTTAATTTATTGCATTTAGATATAATATGTTTTGCTCTATTTTCTTTTTTTTAATATGAATTGGTTATTTAGGACCTGGTGTCTGAGAGCAAGAGGATATTCATTTATTTCCACATGCATTGCATCTATTGGGGCGGAATTTAGTTTTCAACAAAAGATTTCTTAAGCTGTTTGGTTAACGTACATTATTGAAATTTGACATAAGAAAAAATCTAGTATCGATGAAGGAGCAGTAATAAAATGACTTACCACACACGATATCCAAGACACATAAGCTCACGTAAGGATAAATATTGAGAGCAATATCTTCCATCTGTTCAGCTTTTAGAATATCAACAAAAACATCGCACGGGCCATCAAAGGCCTTTACATATCTCTCCAAAATTTGAAAGTGGAAAGCTGGAGTAATGATTTTTCTATGTTTTTGCCAATAATCTCCTGAAAAAGAAAAATATATGATCCAGTGGTAGCTGGTGACAACATTGACAATCTCGGGCCAACTCCCCCTCTCCATTTTATTAATTTAGGAAGTTTTGAATCAGTTCAGCTCAGCTTGCAATAATTTATTGCTGACTAAAATAATAATGACACATAAAAAAAATAATGTAGACATACTTAAAAGCCATTTTAAAACGAAAAATATATCGGGAATACCAACTTATCTACCTAAATATAAATACTAGCGTATTATGTCCAAATTTACTTACCATGACTGACTAATAGTCCATTACCTAGCCATCTGTGGAGATAGTAGTTGTATAATTTTGATTTTCGTGTCGCCTTTTGTGAGGTCAGTACTGCTTCTACCGATTTTGGTGTAGATAAGAATAACATTGGAAAAAAGCTTAAGTACATGTAGTAATCTCCATTGTATTTCTGGCGATATTTCAAGAGGTTCTGCAATTGCTCTGTAAGTATACATTTCTACATATACAAATGCTGTGTGCATATTCGCGAAAGATTTGCACGGGCACCTTCTTTGTTAAATCCTTAGTCGTTTATCCTGTTAGATAAATCTTCTATCTTCAATCCTAAGAAGAAGTCTTGAAAGTTTCAATATTCAGTTGGTTAAATATGTATCTTTATATAACTTTTTTTACTAAAAGAAGCAGGAGGGTGAAGTAGTGTAGTATGCTGAAGTTTCCGTAAATAATATCTTTTCGCATCATAACCTCACTTTTAACGTTTATTTGCTAATATGACGAGGATTCTTCACTTAGCACTAGACAGTTAGTTGTTACAATGAGTATCCCAAACCACAATTTTATGCTCCTTAGTGGCCGGAATTAGTATTGTTATAAAACAAAATTTAATAAAATTTAAACTTGAAAAAGAAAGTTATTAGCGATTAAGTAAATCAGTATAAATGCCTTAGTAAGTCCTTCAGAATCTCTTTTAGAGCTAGTGGAATTCAAATGGCTGTTTATGCATTACATTTCTAAAAACGTTCCGAGAGAATGGTGGGTTCTGTTGCAAGAATTCTACCTTCTTCAAAATGAAAATGACGATTAAGTGTTACTTACATAATGAAAACTGATGGCAGTTGAGTTGAATTTATTTTTTTAGTTTTTGATGTGTTTGTTCTATGTTGAAAGAAGAATACAAACTAAAAGTA
Source organism: Protaetia brevitarsis (assembly GCA_004143645.1). Taxonomy (NCBI): domain Eukaryota; kingdom Metazoa; phylum Arthropoda; class Insecta; order Coleoptera; family Scarabaeidae; genus Protaetia; species Protaetia brevitarsis. The sequence goes on along the minus strand of RXPK01000286.1, from coordinate 616,794 downwards.
TGTTTAGCTTCCCACCATCTTGCTAATCCTTGATTAAATCGAGTTATGAGTTATCGGGTTGTTTCTTAGTTTATTAATTACAAGTCTCTACAATGCTACTCTTAAAATATTACTACTTTTCTTTTTATTTATTATGCAATATGATACGAAAGTATATTATTTACGGAAACGTATATTTAGGACACAACAACACATTATACATATTACATATAAAAGTGGATTCATTCATTCAAGTTAGGGTGGGCATTTGATGTCCGGGCACTTGAGCTTGGTGCTCATTGTACCATCCCAATTGATTCTCTTATTTCCACTCGAGCAGCTTGTGTTCTCTATAAAGCCAGTATCTTGCCAGTGGAAACTTGAGGACCTTCGAGGGCTCCAATAGATCTCTCCCGATATATTTCTGCCTGAGTACCTTTAGTTCCTCACATGTGCAGATTACATGTAAACTCGTTTCCTCCTGTAGTTCGCATCTTCTACACCACGGTTCGCTTACACGGCCTGTGTTGTATATATGCTTTTTCAGAGGACAGTGTCCAGTTACCAACCCAGTAATGGTTTTAACTTCTTTCTTACTGCGCTTGAGTAGGTTATCAGAGAAACTACCATCCCCATCCCCTATCAGCATTTTTGTATGGAGTGACTTTCAGTCGACCCCATTTTTTGTACTTCCTTTATCTAACCAGGTCCAGATCTCCTTCTTGCGGAATCCTTAGTAATCCCACATACGGGCTCTGGACCCATGAAGTGTCTCTTAGAGCCTTCCTTGGCTAGTTCATCGGCTATTACGTTGCCCTTTATATCCTCATGTTCCGGCACCCAAATCAGAGACACCGTATTGTCTCGTGCCAGTGCATTGAGGGATTGTCTGCAGTCCCTAACTAGTTTTGACCTAGTTACAGGGTTTGAGACTGCCTTAATGACAGCCTGGCTGTCAGTCATTATATTAATTTTCCTCCTCATGTAGCCCCCTTTTGCAATATAATAATAAAAGTGGATATCAAATCTCATTATTGAAACTTTCCAGACTTAGTGCAGAAGTACGATATATGTTAGAAGACTTTCTAATAAAGATAAACAGCTTAAAAATTATTAGAGAGGATGTTGATGATTGTTTACTAATGTATGTCTTTATAATTGTGCGAAGTTTGACTTACTTCTAGGGTCGACTAAATCTAAAACAGATCCTAGTATGGGTAAAGATGTTGGTCTTGGGTAACCCTTTAAGCGCCTGTCGTACCAAAAAGTGTTAGTGAACCATAACACAAGTGTTAGGAGTGGTAGCAGCAAAAGAAGTAACATTTTCGTTATTACACTTGGCGTTTGAAACACTGTCACTGATTATAAATACTAATACTATCCATTTTTAATGCGATGTTTGAGTAATAAATTAAATAAGTACGTCAAATATTTGTATGGGCAATATGATCTTGCTAGTGCTTACTTTGATTTAATCTATAATGTAAAAATATTTACCAAATATGATTGTCATTTCATATTTTATCAGTTTATTATCAGTGTACAACTGATACATATATTGTATAGTCTAAATAGATGAAATGAACAAAATAAAAAAATGATAAAAAACATGACCTTTTTAATGACTCTGTGCATATGTATTTATGTACAGTTAAGAAATGAAGTAGTGAATATTTCTCTAACACAAATTACAATTACTAAGGAGAATGTTCTCTTTTACACTCGCCCAATCTTATGCGGAACTTCTTTTTGATGCATGTGTAGTATCTTTTATGGGGAACACGATGTTGGGATAATTTGTAATAATTTAGTTTTAATAAATTAAATGTCAAATTAGCTTTCCATCCGTTTGCTAACCAATAGACAATTTTTTTTACCTAAAAGGCGCATCTCCAAACTTCCTTCCTAGATTGTTTAAAACTGGAAAAAATTAATTATCACATATTCTTGTAAAAACACCCTAAACATGTAATAAAAAAAAATGTTTTAAAGCAATACAAGCGTAACTCTCTATTTAAATACCAAATGATATTTTATCCATTTAGATAGTTAGTTAAAAGTCATTCAACAACGAAGAACTTTACTTTATCATACCCTCCGTAGCTTCCATTACTGTTCAAATATTCAACACCAACTAATTTGTATTGGATTAATAATTAATAATCTAAATGGGGATCGGACAATGTGTTAAGTATTTACAGCTTGTCGAGTACTGAATAAAGTACGAGTTTGTATCGTTGAATAGCATTCCAATTGCGAATAAATAAATGTACGATGACTTTTTGAAATGTTAGTTTATGTTAAAATAAAAAAACACAAATCATATTCGCTTGCTTCTCTTTTTTGTGCATTTTTTTCTAGACGTTCACGATCATGTTTTTTTTTGCGATTACTGCGCAATCTGTTACGAATCGAAAAAAAAGTTTCAAACAAAAACTACATACTTGATGGCGTAGAATCCGAATCTGCAATACAAAATGGGGGTTCCAATTTAAGATTCAAGCAGAGTACATGAGTAAGGACAAGAGGAGATTATAGCGTTCAGATTTCTAAACCTAACTTCACACAAACAACAGCTCCCAAATGGCAGTTTGTTATTGTTTACGTTCGTATCTACACAAATTAGTTTACTCCTCCGTTTAATCTACATGATTTACTTGTTTTAATTTATTATATTTACGTATTTTATTAGTTTTGAATTACCCCTGCAGTTTTAAAAACATTTAATGAACTATGATATTCTTGTGTAAAGGTAAGATCGGTGGCCAGTGGCCATAACATTTACATACTTTCTTATATATTATATTGTTAGGGTTTAAGTGAAATAACTCAAATTATCGTGAAAGAAAACACCAGTGGGTAACATGTTGTAGTGCCAGTCACTCTCGCAAGATACATTTTGATGCTAACGATGGTCGCAGTTTCTTGGGATTTCCGAATGAATCTAATATATATGACACGACAAGTATTAAGAAAGTATATGAATAAGAAGAACTATTATCGTTGTACAGAGATTTCTAGGTCACATTAAATCAATTTATTTATTAGATACACATTTTAAGCTAGATTGCTATTTATCGTAGTAACTAACCTAATTTATTTTATGTTCACTTTTTAAAATAATGTGATTTTGGTTTGAACTGCATTGTACTGGTATAAATTTTAATCTCATTTATTCATATTATAGACAATTCGATATTATATAGTCTACGTCTGAACTCTATCCACTTGTGCACCCCCGGACATTATTGTTGACAAAAACCAGTGCAGGGTTGGATGTTAGAAATGAAATAGTCGAATAGAAAGGAACAATCTTTGTATCGCAACAGAACGATATAGTCTAACTCTTGAACCTAATTAAAAGTTATTGTGTATTCGTGTCAGAAATTTGAAAGTCCCTTCACACGATGCTGTTGGCATTTTTATTTATTTTTGAGAAAGAACACAACATATTTATTCCTGGAAGAATCTTTACACTATAAAAATATAAACAAGATTTATTTCACAAAAAAAAGAATAAGAATAAACATAATTATATAAAACACTTGCAAATATATGTATCACTTAATCAAACATTATTACTGGAATCGTGTTTTTATTACTATAAACTGTTGAAAATATTTGCAACAAAATCACAATAAAAAACCGCATAAATTTGTGTATTTTTTTAATCTATTTTTCTACTTTCTTTAAAATATAAATTATTTCTACACGTTGAAATTTTCCGGCAACAGCTTTCAAAATGGCAGCTGGGCTTGAAGGTCATTCAAAACGGACAATCGAGAACAATGGATTTTTGTGAAATCGTCCTCACTGTAATGTACTGTGTTTCAAGGTGCCCCCTCCACCACTCGAGGGGAAGGGGAGGGGGAGGTGGGGGATCGAGTTCGGCAACCATTCAGTGAGACCCTACATTATAAAAAAATACTTTTTTTGATTTGATGCAGTGTTTTAGAGATATTCCGCTGTCTCAAGGTAAAAAACTCCCCAATATACATCATACATCATTTTTAGGCAAGAAAGAAGAAAAAAGGTACATTTGGACTTTAGAATAATTATGCGATAAATTAGTGGTAGTAAAAGTAGCAGTCGTTGGATTGAGAAAAGGCGCAATATTGTTTTATTGATAGATTTTGCCAGTTCGTCTCTGTTTTCTAATATCCTGAGAGTAGGTAAGCGAAAACTGAAAAATGGTCCCGGATATCACCTTGGAAATGTATTCTCAACTACATACATCTAGCAAAGTGCCGTTTAGCGTTCGGCGTTCCAAATAAGCGACAACTATACATACGTAAGGTGTAACTAACATGCAAATACAATAACATGTCAATAAAATACTCTGGGAATGTTTGTTCGAACAAAACTGGTGTGTGTGCGCGCGGCAGAGGGTTGATATATTCATGTTTGGTACACGTGTCGTGGATATGTGCAGGATTTTTTTGCCGGTGACATGTTTGCTCGCTGACTCTTGATTTAGTGAAGCTGATCGCGCGTCGGGAATGGATTACTGGGGGTCACAGGCGCGGTAGGGGGGGGGGGGAAGTTTATCGCGTTCGACGATCTCACGGTAAACGTTGCGAAAATTGTTGCGTCAAAATACCAACCGAAAACAGGCGAATATGTAGAAAAAAAAACGAGTGTTTGGTGATAACAGATAAAAATTGTTTTAATTTTTTTTACGCTTTTTTTTCCCAGTCGGAATGAGGATTGCAACATTTGTCGGCGTGTGCATGTGTTTTTGTTTTCATCAAATCAAATTTAGTGGATAATCACAGAATTAATCTAGAGCAAATCGAGAAAAAACCCATAATTAGAGTAAACTATGAAATATACAGGGTATTCCACGTAAGTGGTTCATTAAAAGTTTATGATGTTTTACTATTTACTTATATTTGAGATTTTGGCACCATTATACCGTTATATAGTTCGATTGGAACTATAAATGTGAAATACTTTAACCAAAATATCACTTCCGGTTGACCGGAAATGGACGTCAACTTTGTTATTTTAACCCTAGTCCTACCAACGTTTTATCGTAACGTGTCCTACCAAGGTGTGCCTCACAGGCACACATCTATTTGTACACATTGTTGATGTAAATAATAGCAAATATGCATTATTTATTTCATGTAGTAGGTACAGTAAGATAAACATATAGAAAGAATATTGTGTGTCAGAAGATATAATTTAAAAATAGTACAAGATAGTAAAATATTTGAAAGTTATTTATGTAGTTTGGCAATTTGTGCACGTGAGTATTTTCTCTGAATGTTCACCACAAACCGTTTGCTTACACTTATCACATAACTGTGTTGACATTCTGCTTTTCTTTGATGGGCAAATATAGCACCGTTTTCGTTTTCTTACTTCTCGAGCCGAAGACTCCCCTGTGGTTGGTACTTGATTCAAACGTAGTTTGTTTTCAATGAAGTATGACTTTTATGCAAGCCACTCAAACTGAACGTCTAATTTGCCCAGTACTAATTCTGTTGTAATTTCTCGTAGAAAATTTTGCGAAGTCTTCGTTTTTTGGAAATATGCAAGTCAGGATGGATATTTCTCCAAATGACAAATGAAGCTATTCAACAACACATCAATTATATTGAAAAAATAGACAAAGGCACCTATTAAGTTTTGCGTTTCACTGAATATGTATGTACCATCTGATCAAGTGTATCCACCCTATTTGTGGAATTGTAGTACTTATTGATTTCAGATTTATTTTTATTTTCCTCATAATGGTGGAGTCGTTGTGCATTGTAGATAATAATATGGACACAGCGATTTTTCTTAGGTACATAAGATACCAAAGTCTTGTCTTCTGAGAACCAACAAGTTGCCTTTCAATATTCCGTCGGCTGTTGAGGTAAAAATTTTGGTGGTATGCAGCGCTTATTTTTTCTGAGCGTCTCCTACACAAGTTAGGCCTTTGGTAAGCAAACTGGATGCAAGCTCGTAGCGGTGAAGAAGTTGTCGAGTAATATTTCTTTTAGTCTCTCAGAAAGGTTCACACAAGGTTTCAACCACCTTTTGCGCTAATTTTCTGCTCTGTTGAGAACTTCTTTTCCTAAGTACGGTATATACAACGTAACGGATAACTAGTTCCATATCGCATATCCACCAATTTCATAAGTACTTATCTGGCTTGCTTGGCAGGTACCAGTCGGAAAGATCAGAACTAAAAGGCACCAGTTGTTCATCGATGGTTAGATTACTGCAGGAAGATAATATTTCAGAAGTTTGTATAACACGGTCCACAAGTCTCTAATTGGTGCCAACTTGTCCTTTTGCCTTCGGAGGGTTCTGGTCGCTTAATCGTCAAAACGAATAAATCTTAGTAATTGAGTAAATTATTTTCGTGACATACACGCTCGATAAACAGGATTTCCATATAAAGGATCCATAGCTCATTATGTCACCATTCTTGTTTTATTTCTTCAGCAGTAATCAAAAGGCCAAGAAAGCACAGATTTCAACGTCGTCAATGGTTTTCCACACAAATCGCCAAGAATACGACAGCTCCTTATTAGTGAAAGTAAACCAAATACCAATAAACGTATCATCAAAAAACAAATTGAATGCGTCACAAGGAGTATCAACATCACTCCAGGTGGAAAGTTTCCTTTGTTCAAAGCTGTTGTAATTATGTTGTGTGGCAACGTGTTTTTCCTTGGCAATCGGCGTGGCATTCCACTCTGGTACCATCTTTTCCAATAAAAGTTTGCGAATGCCGGGCGGTTCATCATTAGCATCACTACGTCACTTCTTCTTGTTCATCGTTTCTTCATCGCCAGTTTCTTGATAATCGCTTCACTAGAAGGGTTCGTCATTTGGATCTTCTTCATATCACATCATTTACATTCCTCCCAAATCCTCATCACTTTCGTAAAATGCATCGACAACTCTTTTCAGTTAGTGGCCGTCGGTCAGTCAGCAATCGGCATCTTTCTGCATAAATTTCAAACCAAATAAGCAAAAACAAAAATATTTATACTGGGGTCAATAAAACTTTATTTTGCTTACCTGGTCTATACTATACTCTCCAACTAGGTAAAGAAATAAAAATTAACCAATAAGACACTTAAAACGGCCAATGCGTTCGTTAGGAAGTCACAAATAACTGATAGCATGCAGTTTGTAAGCTGATGTTTGTAGCAAACGCATTTAGGGAATTCCCCTCATATGCAACTGGAAGTTCTTGCTACAAGGGGAAAGTCCCGAAATATAAAGATATCTTATTAACGGGGATTTACCAAATCCTATTTTAAAATAACGTAGCAATGCATTTTATAGTAATAATAAGTATGTGCCTAAAGACACACCTTGGTAGGACGTGTCGGTAAATTTGTTTAATTTTTTTAGTAAATAGGAAAAATATTTTTAATAAATTTTTATGTCATTCTGTGTTAAATAGTTTTTATTTGAGAATACAAAAATCCTCCAGTCTGTGGGCAGTTAACTTACAAAGTTCCAACAATTTCAAAATCAATTGTGCCTCAAAAGCCACCTGGTAGGTTTAGGGTTAAATGAATAATAATAATTTTTTATTCATTTTTGGATTCTCGACCAAACATACGTCAGTAATTGATTAGTCGTTTCCTATGCATACATGTTGACCGTTTTTCGCAGTTATTTAAAGTTTTTTTTTTTTTTTAGTCATATCATTGCCTCGTTTGAAATTAATATCTATTTATGAATTGATATAACTCTAAGAAACGGTACCACATTTACATTCTAACAACAAGCAGTGTTCAAACTGAGAAATCAGTGACATATTTCGAATGCAGAAATTCATTTTTTTTTTTAAATAGAAATCCTGAATTTTAAGTCGATTGGAGTAATTACTCAACTACATCTGATGCTGCATTCACTGACGGAAAAAAGAAAAGACAACATTTTGTATGAAAAGCACTGAATTATATCAATTAAATTTAACACAGAACTTGTGTTCTAGGTCCATTCGACCTCCAAATGTTATGAATGCGGTAGTAAAAACCATCAATTTTATACGATCCCGAGGGCTTAACGTCATCAGTTCAAGGCGGTTTTTGGATGAATATCAACCGAATATGACGACGTAAATATCATTGTGAAGTCACATGGTTAGAAAGGAAAATGCTGAAACGGTTTTACGAGCTTAAAAATGAGATAGCAATTTTATGCATAGGATAAAAACACTAGTGAATTGAGTGACCCAAAATGGATATGTGACTTAAGCACTTCTGGTCCGACCGTACAGGCCATTTGAATGATTAAATTGGAAACTTCAAAACAAGGACAGTTAGAAATGAATTTGTACAGCATTTGAAAGCGTTTCAAAACAAAATCCGCTTTGGGAGCACAGTTGCTGTTCTGGTAACAGGTTTCATTCACCATGCTCTTGCGTATGAAAAATACTACTTATGCTCAATATGGCTGAACAAATCAAATTACTGTCGGAGAATTTTCGAAACAGAGTTAGCGATTTTAAAAACATGAAGACAGTTTAATTTGGTCAGCTACTCCACACAAAAATAATACAAAATGCTCAAATACTTGCAAATGGAGTTGATCGAACTTCAAGAAAACTCACTCCTAAAATCTAAATTTGAAAGACGTGGAGTTGTGGATTTCTACAAAAAAATACCTCGAAGAAGACATTTTCCGGGCTTTAGAAAATTCGCAAGAAGATGATTTGTGCGTTTGGCAGTACTTATAAATTCGAACAGTTCTTTCAATGATGAAATTAATAATGAAATCGTACAAGGCTGACTGACGATAAAATTGGAATTCTTTAAGTCTTTTGTATAGTGGAATTCATCCAAACATCGATGGATTAGATTCCAATTCAAGCTTAAGGGTCTCATTGATTTCGTTGTCGCTATTTAACTTTCGTAGTTTGTATAATTCCAAATTCACGATTCAATTATAATGTTGTATCTAATTTTTTTCATTTCATTTTCTTATTTTAATAATTCATTATAATAACATTGGTCGTATTATTTCATATTTGATATCTGTTGCTAAAAATTATGAATACTACTTTAAAATGCATGAATCTTTTAAACGCGGCCCACGAACGTATTTGCACACTAAAGTTTGGCCCAACAACAGTCAAAGGTTGCCCATACTTGCTGTATACAGTTGACATTTGATGTAGTGAATGGTGATTATTGTTGTTAAGCAAAATATTTTTGTTTTATTAAATTTCTTTTTGGGATATCTTGCAGCTAAATGAGGAAATTTTTCAATTCTAGAATTCCAACTTCTATTTAATGGTAATGATTCATCCTTGGTTTCCCCACTTTACTTCCAAATTGAACTTCCAGAAAAGCGCAAACTAATAATGACTAATTAATGCGGATGTAAAAATGGCATTATCCCGACGACAGTGCGCTGCGAACCCGAGTTGCCTCCCCCCCCATTCTACCCCTCCCTCACCCTCCAAAGGCTAGCCTCGCGCGCAGAAGTTGCGAAATTGGAAACTGGCCGACAGGTCTCATATCGGGATGAACTTTACAACTGCCTATTAAAGTTGTCTAGTTAAACAATTTTCCAATAACGGTAGTTCGGCCTGCAACGGAGCGAGGTAGTACGGACCGCAACGAAGTCGACCGCTGTATTATGCGAAACGTAAAAAAAAAAAAATGGATACGTTGGAGCAAGGAAACGGAAGTACAGCAGAATCTGAAGTTTTGGTCAAAATTGGCAATTTAGTATACGTTTCGGCGTAGTAAAAAAAAAAGGTGGGGCTATTAGGTGTGTGTTTAGGGTTTGGTACGTTGTAAGGGAGAAAATTAATGCTCCTTAAAAAGTTTTCACGGTTCTATTTAATTTGATTTTTAATTCAATATGAAAAAAAAAGTGTGATTTATTTAACAGCAAAGTTTATACCTCAGGAGCGCATACAAGGATTAACTAAAAAATTATTGTGAAAGCTAAATAATTACAATTAATCCTAAACCTCGTGCTCCACCTGAAGGTACTACACGAGGCTTACCTACTCTAAGTACTATATGGATTCCATAACAATTGAAAGTTGCTACTCCTGCCTAAATAATTTTCCTATCACTGGTCACATGAATTGCTTCTTAGGTGAAAGTACCAATCGCCGAATGAATTCAACGTGCTGAAACACGAATATCACATTGAAAAAAGTTGATTGGCTCACGTTCAAAGATATTGACGTTTGTCCATGTATAGATGCTATTGCATAATGTAATGCAATTTAGTGAGAAATTACGAAATTTTGCGTCATATTGCATCACCCTTCATGCAAAGAAGTTAATACAGCATTTGCTGTAAGTTTCCATGAGAGTGTTGCGAAAATTGATTGCGCAATATCAAGCAATAGCTAATTATAGTTTATTTATAAATGGCGCCGTGACAATTAACTCGTGCATGTCGTTCATTCGCGCATATTTTCGAAGCTCTAGCATACACAAGTGATTGCTATAGTTGTAAAGTAAAAACAGTCGCAATGCCTCCGTAACTGTGTAATAGTGCAAATAATTCTGTTATATTTGCGGAGAAGTGACATTTGCTGCACAGAAAAAGAACATCAGTGCAACAGTTAAGAAAGCGTATCATTGTATTGTGGTTGCCAAGATAGGCGACCAGGACAAAGACTGGGCCCCACACGTATGCTGCCGACTTGTCCGTAAATCTTTCACAGTGGCTTAATGGCAAAAGAAAGGCAATGCATTTGCTGTGTCCATGATTTGGAGGGAGCCACCAATCACGTTGACGGACTGTATATTTCTGTATGGTACCACCAGCTTCTGGAGGCATCACCAAGAAAGAAATGGACAGTTGAATACCCTAACATACCATCTGCTCTGCGACTTGTCTCTCATGGCGTAGGGACTCCCAATTCCAGAACCTCCTACAGATTTTTCTATCAGTTCAGACGATGAGGATGGCCATGCGTCGGCGAGTTCTCCTCAACGTGGCAGTAAGGATGATAACTTTTCGTTGCTTTGACGAAACATCTGCACCACATAAATTACCAGGATGAAATGAACGATTTGTTCGCGATTTGGATCTGTCGAAAAGCAAAGCGGAGATACTGGCCTCAAGACTTTCGACAGTGGATTCTTCTGGAACAGAATGTTCGAGTGACTTCATTCGCACTCGCCATCAGCTCTTCGATCTTCTTTAAGAAAGAAAAAGCCTTGTGTTCTGCTGCGATATTGATGGCGTCTACTACAAGCTCTTGGTATTGCACTGATCCACACGAATGGCGGCTGGTTTATAGACGCTTCAAAACTGAGCTAAAGGCGGTTTTGTTGAATAATGGGAACCAGCTTCCATCCATACCTATTGCACATGCGGTCTACATGAAGGAGACTTACGGCAATCTAAAGCAGCTACTGGAGACGATTAACTACAGCAAGTAGGCTGGCAGATATGTTCTGACCTGAAGGTAGTATCTCTGTTGATGGGTTAGCAGCAGGGATATACAAAGTACTGCTGTTTTCTTTGTCTGTGGACAGCAGAGCAATCCGATTTGCACTACATCAAAGAAAGACTGGCCTCCGAGAGCATTTTTTAAGCTGGAGAACGAATGTAAGCACCCACCATTGGCACAGCACAAAAACATCATTCCTCCTTTACAAGTCAAGCTCGGTCTTGTCAAAAAATTGGTAAAAGCCATGGATAAGAATGGACCAGCATTCAAGTACCTGCATGAAAAATTCCCTCGGCTCAGTGAAGCCAAATTAAAGAGGGCATCTTTACGGGGCCTCAAATTAGACAGCTTTCCGAGACTCAAGTTTGAGGAATCTTCAAGGTAAAAAAAACAGGTTTGAGATGCATTCTATCAAGTGCAGAAACTTCCTGGGAATGACAAGGCAGAAATTACAAGTGTCTGGTTTGAGGATATGTTGGCTTTGTTTCATGAATTCGGCTGCAATATGTCCTTAAAGATCCACTTTCTTGATTCCCACTTAGATTTCTTTCCTGATAACTGCGGGCAGGTCAGCGATGAGCACGGCGAACGCTTTCATCAGGATATTGCCACCATGGAGCAACGGTACCAAGGCAAATGGTCTACGTCAATGCTAGCTGACTATTGTTGGACAATCAGTAGAGATGCTCCACAAGTCCACTAAAACGCCAGGCTAAAAGAAGTCGAAAGCAGAAGCAGACTAATGTTTCCTTACCATGTATTATAATATTGACATAAGTACACTTTTTTCGAAATATGCGTACATTTTACAGAAACCGTAGCCAATTCAGCTTTTCTTAGTCATTTCGTGTTCAGCACATTGATTCATTAGAATGACTATTTCAGCTTGGAAGCATGAACTTTTCGAAAATTTGTTGCCCAGTGTTATTGATAATAATAACAGAAATATCAGTTGTTATTTTGTTTGTGCCCATGGAACGACATTAATTTTCTTCCAGTATTCGCCAAAGTGTAAGGGAAAACCATAGAATATTTTAACAATTAGATAGGATTTTAACAATTAGATTGTAGACTTTTCGCTTTCGAGGGGTGGACACAAACAGACGCCATACACAGACAACAATCCACAGAGAGAGAAAAAAGAGGAGAGCAGACCAGACGGACACATATTATAAAATAACATCGCGCTTGACCTGTGTGGATCATAAAATGATGTTTGACAAATTAGAAGTATGGCATCCGTGGGGTTGTAGCTCAATGGTTCAAAACATACCTAGATGAAAGAACTCAATTTGTAAGTGTTAAACATAAAACCGAAACCCGTATGAATAACATTAACTCGTCTGATTTACCTGTTAAAAGTAGGGTTCCCCAGGGAAGCGTTTTGGGCCCTGTGCTGTTTATTATTTTTGTTAATGATGTGATCAGTTTCTTCTGATTTCGGTGGAATGTATACTATGATACATTGCAGTGGTATCTGGTGATAATATTACTGAGAGTGAAAATAAAGCGAACATATTATTGGAGAATGTTACAAATGGTTTTCCAATAATAAATTATATTTAATTGCTGAAAAAAAACCAAATTTCTAATCTTTCATAATGTATACAACAGAAAAGACCTAGACATACATGTATTTGCCCAAAATAATGAAACTGAGAGTGTGGAAAAAATAAAGTTTTTAGGGATGAATTTTGATTCAACATTAACATGGAATTCACATTGTAATCAACTAAAAGGGAAAATGAACTCATTATATTATCAAATAAGAAATTTAAAGCAAGTGGTTGATTTTAACAGCTTACTATCATTTTATTACGCCAACGTACATAGTAGATTATCATATGGTATCACTCACGCACAGAGTGCGTCTCCAGCTAGCAGCGATGTATTCTTAGCGAAAAAAGAATAATATGGTGTATCGCAGGTATTAATAGCAGTGAGTCATGTAGACCGTACTTTGAAAAAATTAAAATACTGCCGGTACTATCTGTACATATATATGAATTAATAAATTATACATATAAAAATAAAAACAGTGATTTCCATGCACATAATACAGGCAAAAAGATGAAAACGGAGAATGTCATACTCGTTTTATCTCTATTTTTATATGTCCAAATCAGATTTTGCAGAATTAGTGTACGGGTTCGTTCACTCTCAAACTGGAAGGTTTCATCGGGTTTAAATAATTTATTCAAAACACAAATTTTTGGGTGACATTGTATGTTTGTTAAGAAAAAGCAAAATAATAAAATACAATGAAATACAAATCTTAGGATATAGGTTGACACCTGTTACGATCACAATTGCTCTTAATCTCTACACTTAACTAGTAATCTAAATTATATTTAATGATCGTGCAATGAGTAAAGTTATTATTATGATGGTATTTAAGAAATATAAATTCGAATCTTAATATAGGTTAGTAATTTCAGCATGACGGTCTTTACGACGTGATAAGATTTTAAAGATAAATTCAAATTTTAAACAGTCAAAAAAAAAAAAAAAACATATGTAAAACTTAGCTGGTAACTTTGGCGGGTGTCGGTGTGCGTCCGAGAGGGTATTTAGCGCGATATGCTGGTGTCGTAGGCGTGGTCCAAAATTTGCTCCCCTGTAAACTGCACCAGTTTAATTCAACGATCAGAATTTGGTCTCCCAAATTAGGTACTTCTTTCACCCTAAGTTCAAATCAAAACGAAATAGGTCCTAAGGACAGGACCGGATTACCAAAACTAATAAAGTTAACAACCGAAAGAAAAGTCAGCTTAAGATGACGCCATTAAACTAAATGGATGCCGGCTTAACGCTACTGTTTGTAAAACCCTTTTCAGGAAAATATCGATGCAACGAACACTTCTCCTGGTGGCCCCAGGTAAAACAGAAAATGCACTCGATATTGGAGGTACCTCACGTGATAATATCTACAAAAACGTGGCTAACTAATAAAACGTTCACGGAGCGAACTACAGAGCGTGTGATGTTAGAAGTTCTCTCTGTGCGTCCCTTCGCTTAACGAGAGGTCGGAAAGCGGGAAATGCAACTTCATTAATCAAATAAGTCACACCAAACTAAATGCGGAGTAATTCACACAAAAGAAAAGGTTTTAATGAACGAAACTTGAACTAATAATTGAATAATAAAAAGCTATTTTGACGGACAATGAATTACTAATAATTTGGAAATGAAATAACAAAAATGAGACATTACTTTTGACTATCACGGTTAAAGATGCGTTGAAACGAGCAAGAAGTACGAAACTTAGCTGTTAGATGGCGTTTCAGTGTATAATTCTTGATTTAATGAAACAATAATCTTTAAATAAAATCCATAAATGAAAAGATCGCAATCCAATGGCAACGTTAGATATTAAAATAGCACCTTGATATTTAAATAAAAAAGACGCACTTATTAAGAAAGCTATTCCAGTAGCAGTCTATTATAGCTCCGAGTACCCGGGTAATCGAAAACCGAATAGTGCATCTAATAACTTTGTGCTTCTAACATTGTATAATGTTAAGTACAATCTCACACAGTCAATTAATTTTCCATTTACCATCAATTTTTCTATAGTTATACATATTGCGAGAAATGTCAGCGAACTTGTAACATTTAATTCAATATAAATTTGAATTCGACAAGCGGTATGAAGCAAGATTACAAAGTCAGCGAACAGGTCGTGACAAAGACATATCAAAATCCAGTTTGGATTTAGAAAAAAAACAAAACACCTTAATTTAAAGGATGGGAAATAAATCTCCTTCTGCAAAATGTTAAATTGACGCTGATCTCTGTTGATGCATTCATTACGCTCAAAGCTTTAACGACATATTTCAACAAAATTTCTTGTCATGAGCTCTATCCGCTTAATTACATTACAATTTCATTAAACTAAGGCAACTAAGTAATTTTTTCACTAAACTTTTAATACAAATTGCCAGTAATCCTCAAGGAATTACCTTAACCAGCAACTCTATGAGAATTAGATCTGCATATTGCATGATCATCAACTTCGCGAGGACTATTTATAGCAAGGTGATGCAATACCCCATAAGATAATAAAAACGAAAGAATTATAGCATTAATTAAATAATAGTCATCTCAGTATTTGCGTTTTTATTAGCTGCTAGAAACATGAAATCATCCCAATCGATTTTTTCTTGTTCGAATGCGAATTAGAGTTTTATGTGATACCACCTAGTAATTGCATTCTCTCTCGAAATTGACAATAATTGTCCTCCATCTAAACTCCGACAGCGCAATCCAACTAGTCGCAGGTGGTGCAGTAGAAGGGACGCGAGGATAGAGCGCCGGTGCTCGGTGAAGTGGTGAAACTACCTAAATAAAGCATAAATCGAGCGTCCCACTTCGTAATTCGATTTGGGAATTATTATCCGTAGTTATATTATATTTACGCGTCCATGAAATACATTGAAGCGAGGAGACTTTTTAAACTAACCTATTCCGCGGTAGAATCGATATTACCCCTTCCCCACCACCTCTCCTCCATTTTCCCCTATGCAGGATCTAGCGTACTCATCTTCCATTTAACCCTCACATCACTGAAACGTCATATCTGCGTTGAGTGAGTGTATGCGGTGGATCTTCAATTATTTGGGGATAAGCCTGACTGGCATGCGCTGGTCATGTGTAATTTGATTGACGAAGTGACTATACCAGGGTAATTACGTAAGTTAAAGGTGTATACAAAGACCGTACTGTAAGTATTTCGGGTAAACTAGAGAAGGTTTCCACAGAATCTTACGAGCGGCTGATGCTTGTTACACGTTAGAATAGACAAATTCGTGCAATACGGTCTATAAAAAATATAATACCTGGTATTACTTTTGGAATGCCCTGCTTTATAGTTTTTTTTTGTGTCAACAAAAAAAATTTAACTTACTTTTTTAAAAGTGAAAGTTATATTTACAGTAACCCCAGCTCAAAACCCAATTTTAAGGTTATTAATGTACCTCAGGGTGTAGTAGAATTTAATTAAAAATATATCATGCAATAAAAACAGCCGCCTCTTTTCCCCGCAAACCCCTCACCCACTCAAAAATATGTTAGGTATTAATAATATCCTCTTGGTCTCCTTTTTTTTATTAACAGAGGCGCCACAAAACACCGCACCACGTCCTCTGATAATATTTGAAACTTGATTATACTCGAAAACAGTGGTCCCTTCACGGCCAAAACGCCGCTCACATCGGCGCATTTTAAAAATGGAGTCAGACGTCAGTGCGGGCTGAATCGCGCGTTCTCACCAAATTTAATTCACTCCGAAATAATTAATAAAAGTTTAATGGAACGAGATAGGGAGCTGTCCTAATGCTCAGTATATGCATGCGATTCGCGTTCTCGGTTCAAAATTATCAAAACCCTAGGGATTTATGAGGCGATTTAGGACTTTAAGTGCGTTAGGTATTTCCGCAGTGCGAAATTGAGTTTTGCGAAAAAGGAATGTTTGCTGTTACGCGCAGATAAAATGAAGTCGGTCAATTTAAAATATGCACTTAGCGTAAAAATTTAACTTAAATAAGCGATTTGAAACGTCAAATCATCGTATACATCAGCGTTATAATCTTCATTTTCTTGATTACCGAGTATCCATGAATGTTATCCTAAAAATAAAATGTTATGTTAGCGGACATTAAACTATTGAAAGCTTCTTATAACAAACTTTGAGACACAAAGATTTAATAGAATCCTTAAGCAATCTCTCTTGTGCTACTATGCAGTTCTTCAATGACTGTTCCCAATGCCACAAATTCATTCTTCGCTTTACAATTATTGTTATATGTCTTTATGTAAGCAACGCTGCCTGTGTACGAAATCTGCCCAAACTGCTTTAAATACCTTTTCTCTGGGATGGGAGTACCTACCAGGCGCATCCCGAGTGTGGATAGGGAAAGCAATCTGTCAGGTTCGCTCAAGACAAGTGGTTAGTGCGGCTATAAGCGTCCTCTCTCTTTAAAACCGGAGCGGAGTTCTACAACATGCCGTTCTTCTTTCGGCTATCGAAAGCGCAACAGTTAAACATGTCCCGAAAGAAATTGGGGTCTGGCTGAACTGCACGGACGAGAGGAGACAATCAACAAAAAATTAGCAGATGGGATGCGTGGCTGGATAGAAGACCAGTCTACTAGTCAACCTTGGGCAGCTGGGCGCCACCGCATGTATATTAGCCTTACCTCTGCATGCGGGTCTCTGTAGACGTAACCTTTTATCCCGTAGCTACTCCATGGACGCAGGACGTCCCGTGGTAGTAGTCCGCAGGAATTGGAGCAGACTCCATAAAGAAGCCTTCCCATTATCCAAAGTGAGAGTACCTCACAAGGAAGGAGCAAGGGAGGAGACAAAAGGACTGGAGACCAGATTGGAACAGATGCATCCATCCCCTCTCAATTGCGCGTAACAGTGCAATTCGAGGGCGTTGCACCTGAACATGAAAATCGAAGAGGGAGACTATTTTAATGGGGCCCTTCTGATATCCATATATTTCTGAAAGGAATCGGATTGGAAGCCAGCTGTGAAACAGCAGAACAGACACGATACATCATTTGGTCTAGTTATTCCACCCTTGAATATATACATTTATCATAAAAATCATGAAGTTTGCCCTAGGTACTTAACATCCGGTAGACTACTGGACAACGTTAAATGCCGCATGCAAGCACTCAAAGATTTAGAGTTTTTATTTCACTCTTTAGATTAATTCTTTTCGAAATACGAGACTTTTTTGCAAATTGCATTTTGAACAAATTATGTAAACATTGCAAAACAAGCGCCACTTCAGATCAACAAACTTCCAATTACATAAGAAGGCGAATAATAATGTCAAAGCTAGTCAAACTAAAGAAACCGAATAATTGGTTGTAAGGAAACGCTGTCAAGGATGTTTGGGTATAAATTATATTCAGAGAAAATTCTATTCCCCCAATTCACTATGAGGAATCAATATTACTTTTAAGGCAACTCAACATGTCACCATGAAAATGGTGTTAGGTGTATGTTGAATATAAGCGGTGCTGTGAAGTAAAACTCGGTTAAAATGTAATAAGTGAAGTGTTTTTCTTTATTATCACTTCCGATGCAACACAAGGAGAGATAGAGTACGAAAACGATGGTAAGAACAGATTTAAACTGGCAACAAGCAGATAGAGAAAAACTACAGTGTTTGACACTAATCGACTGAAGACCAGAGGCAAAAATAGCCGCGGAGGAAAAGAGGAAGAAAGAGATAATTTTAGGGGCTTGGATTGGAACAACTAATTGCTAGCAAAGAAAGGAAATGTGGCAAAGCTCCATAAGCCATTAAAAAGTGCCCCTAAGCTATCGCCTGAAATTAAAGCAATATAATTACTGCACAACATACTATAAATACCAAAAATTAGCTCAATCGATGCCACCCCATTCGAGATATTAGCATAAAGTGGAAAATTCAATATTTATTCTCAGAATTACTTAACTATCACGTTTAAAAAAATAATGCAAGTAAACACTGATTATGGCATTCTATAAAAAATCAAGAACTAATTCCCCCACTAATTCAAAGTATTATTATTTTCCCCTTTTAGGGGGTGGTTTTTTGAGTTTGGTTCAAGATGCCAACTTTGCTTTTGTTATATTACCGTATGCATTGAGTTATATTATATTTTTTCAATTTTTTCTGTGTGGTAGAACATGTAAATAAAAAATCAAATCTCTTGAATGATCTGAGTAAGAACAATTGTTATTGTCATTTAGGGTTAAAACAATTGTTTATGCATCAATTCAGATATCTGATGTATGTTTCAGCCCTAGGATTATAAAAGCATCGAAATAATAAAGAAAATTATAACAACAAAATCATATTATTTCCGTACACACAGTTGAAAGTTTGTTATTTTTTCTTTTGAAGGGCGGTTTTTTTTTGAGTTGAGTTAAATGTGTCAATCGGGATTTTTGGTTATATATAATATATGTATTTGGTTCATTATATATTTTTTAAGTTCTTTCTGTGTGGTAAAAACATGCAAAAAAAAGAAAAATCATCAGCGGTTCAGGATTATATATGTTTATACACTTCAGCCCTAGTAGTTATAAAGCACTGAGCTATCAAATAATTCTGTAAGAATAAAATAATTAGTATAATTATATAATATATTATCTGGTTGTTACATTTATTATAACATAAATGTATTATAAATCAATATAAAATAATATTTAGCTCCTACACGAAGGTCAAAGTTCCCTTTGGGGTGGTTTTTTGAATTTAAGGTTCCAACTTGACTTTTTGCTGTGATAGTAATGCTGATTTGGATTTACTATGTACTTTTTCCATAAATTCTTACAAGTGATTCATATGAACTAAGAGGTATGCTCTTGATTTACAACCTTCACTGATTCTTCTGGGAAGAATGAGATAGCTCCAAATAAGTGATTTTCTATCATCTTCATCGTTTATTGTATTTGTTTAAGTTTTCTCTTCCAGATATTTTTATTAGCAAACCAACGCGATTAATACACTTATGTGAGAACATTATTTAACGTACTTTCTACACACTGCTGTTTATTCTACATAAAGAAATTACATTAAACAACAGTCTCCAAACTCTCACAATCAAATAATTGTCATATTAAAACAAATTATGCAGTCTCAGAACATTGATTAAAGAAAATTGTATAATAAATGCATCATATTTGAGTTAGAACAAAAGTAAAAAGACGAGATGAGCGTTCTGTTCAACATTAAGAAAATCATAACACTATAAATACATAGCTTGTTACAATAACAATGTGATAGCATATTTGTTATTAGACAATAATATCTAACAGAGGAGTTGATTAATTTATGTTATTAGAACAATAAATATACAAACAGACATATGATATGATATATATAATATGTTAACATATAATAAATATATATATATTGTAAAAAAACGCCATAATTTATAGGTAACAAAAAATCAAGTCGAATTGTTAAATCCAACTTGGAAAAACATCCCCAAAAGGACAAAATAACTTCGAACAGCGCTGTGCGGAATTAAATATTATTTAGTGTTAACATATTCTTTTTTATATGTCGATGCTTATAGATACTAGGGCGAATGTTCATACACATTAATAACTAATCGATCGATGAATAATTTGAATTTTATCCTTAAAATAATCAATAACCAATGCTGCTGCTAAGATCAAAGAGTGATTTTTTTATTTATAATTACTTCATTGAAAGAACTTGACAAATATATAATAAACCCAAATATAATTATACACTCATGTACATATAAAAAAAGTCAAATTGGCACCTTAAACCAACTCAAAAAAATCGCCCCTCAAAAGGAAAATAATAAAACTTTGAAATGCGTGTACGAATTAAATATTATTTTATTATTACATATGTTTTATATATCGTGTGCTTTTTATAACTAATAGGCTCAAAACATTTACACAATAATCCTAAAAATAAATAGAATAATTATTTAACCTAAAAACAAACAACAATTGGCTCCTACTAAAACAAAGAGATTGGATTTTTTTTTACATGTTCTACACAAGAAAAAACTAAAAAAAAATATATATAAACCAAAAATGCATACGATCTAATATAACAAAAAGCCAAGGTTGCACCTTGAACAAAACTACAAAAAAACCAACCCTAAAAAGGGGAAAATAATATAACTTTGAACAGAGTGAGAAATTAGTCTGATTTTTTAATAGAATGCCATAATCAGTGTTTACTTACATATTTTTATGAAGCTGATAGCTTAAGTAATTCCTAAGAAAAAATAAATATTGAATTTTTCCACCTTATGCTAATATCTCGAAAGGGTGGCATGATTGAGCTATTTTTGGTATTCACAGTAGCTAATCTTTGCCTTAATTTCAGCCGATAGCTTAGGGATTTCAATGCTTTCGCGCAGAGCCTTTGTTATCATGAAAATATTGAAACACCTATACCTTGGGTAGTCAACAGTATTGACAATCCAACGGAAAATAAAAATGCCAATATGAAAACCACATAAACAGAATTCACTTCTTTCGCAGATCTTATAATAAAATTGATATTCCTCTACATTTCCACAACAAATAATCGACAAATGTGGATGCATACGTCCCATTTCCAATCACAACAAAAGCACAGCACTTTGCAACGCATGTACGTACAAATCTCCTACGTTTGCAAATTTACTGAACACTGAATTAGATTGTCCGGAAAGTCTGGTGCTTCATACGAAAACTGCTACAATAGTCCCGAATCGTCCCGCCAATGAAAGCGTAGCGGTGACGTCATTGTATGCCCGCAGCGGAATTGACAATCCCTTCGGCCAATCTCGTAAAAAAAAGCCGAATTATGTTTCATTGTGCCTAGATTGCCGCAGAGTACGACTTGAAAATAGTAGAACGAATCGGTACGGACATTGATCTAGTGCTCTGGTTTATTCAAAGAGTAAGTTGAACTAATAATGATGCGGTCGCCAAAATAGTAGTTACAGTGTAACCATCGCTAGCGTACATATGGAGTTTATAGAACTAGCAGTTTCATTTGAAATTGTCTTGCTAAAAAATTGGAAGAATCTTTGTGGATTAAATTAAAAAGGAGTTGCTGTGTAACCGGGGATAATAGGCTCTAGAAGAAGAAGCGAATAATGAGGATTTGAAATTATAGCAACAGAAGAATTTTGTTGTTGTTTAAATCATCATTAAGTATAATATGTTAATTTAACGAGTACAATTTTATCGTAATATTAGTTATTTTTCTCCGTAGCAGTACTAGTCATGTATCTGGTTGGTTAATTCTCGAATTACACATGTGATTCTCGTATCAAGCGTTTGTTTGTTGTAATTACTACCGTCCGACGGGGTAGTACTCTCTTTCTATCTAGGGTTCTCTTTTGCAGAAGAAGTCCGAGAAGATTCAATTGATTTTCGATCGCGTGGGAATCGTGGTGAAGATCTCCGACAATAAGTCTGGAGGTCCGGATCTAAAAATACATAACTTGCTACTTGTATTTCCACCCAATGGTCTCACTAAAATGTTCTTGATTAAATCAATTGTTTTTATAAACAATAATTGTGCTGCACATATTGTGTAAGAAGCTTAGGTAGTTATATAAATATGTACAATAAAGTAAACCTTTATGTGTGAAGAAATCTTGAATTTTATTATTGTTATGTATACAAACAAATAATCAGGTAAGTATGTTAATTCATATACTCTTATTAAATTCTCATTTTTGTTTCTATACTTAAGAAGGTTATAAGTTTCTTCGGAAAACAAACATTTAATGAATCTCAACATGGGTATACATAAGCAAATTCTCAATCATCTGAAGACAAAAAAGTAGTTGCAGGAATAATGGATTTTGCGACCTAAATAAATCCTTTGACTGAGTATCTTAAGACATTCGTTACAAAAAAAATCATATTAAACGACAGAAAGAAACGTATGGTCTGGTGCAGAATATACTGTACGAATTACAGGATGCGCTGAATGGTGGCGTCCCACAGGGATTCATATTAGGTCCTCTGCTGTTTATTACTGACATCAATGATATGCTAAGTAATAATATTCGAAGCGGTAAAGCCATTCCTTTATGCGAACGATACCTCCATCCTAATAAAAGGCACCACGAATGAAGTTTAATATATTGAATACAAATAAAACGCAGGTTCTAGGATTCGGTGTTCAACTAGAAGAACCGCCAGCAGCATCCATATGTTTGTTGGGTATCAATATCGATAATGCGTTACCTTGAAGAGTCATGTGGCTATTATATGCCAATTAAGCAAAGTGATGTACACGATACTTGCGATAAAAATTGTAGCGTACCAAACAGGTGGCAAAACTCACCTACTAATCCTGCAAAGTAAGTTATTAGAATATTGTGTGATCTAGATTATAAACAATCATGTCGTAAGGCGTTTAAAAAGGCCATTAACAGTGCATACATCCGGAACTGTGTATAGTTTGTTCAAGAGCATCTACTATTTTTCAGGAGAAATGCAGATTTTCATCAGCATTATACACGCAACCACGAGGACTGGTTACTCAATAGGGAGTCGATTATGGGGATGTAAAAGTGTATAATCGTCTCCCAAACGAAATAAAAAAAATGAGTAGTGAATTATTTGCAAAAATAGTGAAAAAGCTGTTATTAAGTGGATTATAAAATTGTAAGAAGAATTTCTGGCCAATGTTAATCTGTAACACCTGTGTTTATTATTCTGAGTATTTATATTTTAAGTATTTATTTACCATGCCTTTTATTGTCCTTGTTATTTATATTGTATTTGAACATGTCTAAATCAATTAATCAATCAATTCAATCAAAATATCTAAAGCTTGCCTGGCAAACTGTAAATTCCATCATTTAAATACGTCACAAATATTTCAAAAGTTACCGTCAATTCAATATCAGTAGAGTTCGCAACAAAACAACAATTAAAGCAACTTTAAAAAGGTTAATAATTCCGATGCAAATATTGTAAATTTGAAATTTCCTATAGTTAACTATACTAAATCAATCATGCTTCATCAACTTGAGTTGAGGTAAATAAAAAAAAAACAGTTTAGAAAACATCAAGCGGTATAAAAATACTTTTGACTTAAAATTATTGCAGTCAACATAGAAACTCTTTAAAGTCTGTACTCATCGAAATTTCTTGTCAGTAGAATTGTCAAAGAATATCCAAAAGGTAAATGTGTATTTAAATGTATCAAACTCAAAAGTTTTAGATAAAGATTTAGTGGATTTCAGATATTGATGAGAGTGTGGCGTTCATTGTAGGAAGCCATGACAACTGCCCTTCTCGTGACCAAAGGCGGAATGGGCCAATTTGAAATGTCCAACAGTTAGCTCTCTTCGATTATTCATTGAAGATCCAGAGTCCACCATATTAAAACAACCCTAACAGCCAGAAATATTTAACATAGATATTTAAAAATATATTTATAAATATTTTCTCGTGAGGGTTTTTGAATATATT
This sequence comes from Protaetia brevitarsis, assembly GCA_004143645.1. NCBI lineage: Eukaryota > Metazoa > Arthropoda > Insecta > Coleoptera > Scarabaeidae > Protaetia > Protaetia brevitarsis. The sequence goes on along the minus strand of RXPK01000286.1, from coordinate 592,445 downwards.
TTTCATATTTTTTCTAATATAGATAAAATATTCAATTAAATATTTTATTCCATATTTTAAAATTAATGTAAGCGCTATATTTTTTCTAAAAATTTTGTAAATATTTATATGAAACTGAGATTTTATGCAATCTATTTAATTTGTCAAAATGAACTAAAATTGTTCTTGATTATTTAAATGTATAACTCGATAACGAAAAGTTGAAACATAGATAGAGTTGTCTAAAAGGCAGAACTTGTTTTTTCGCACTCACCATACAAGTTAATAATCAATATTCTGGCATCTTTAAGGCATACTGAAGGTTTATCAATTAATCACTATTTTTAATTGAAGTGTTCTAATAAAAAATAACGTATTTATTATTATCATTTTATTTTAATAAGCCAATAAAAATTAAAAATACTCATTTTTAAGTCTAGTCTTGGCTGGTGCCAGGTACAACCCTATGGCTTTTTTCATATCTTCGGTAGTGGCGCTCTCATGGCGTTTCCTTGTGGCCTCTAAAACAATGCCAATTGTATTAGATCATACCATGAATTAAACATCGTACAGCATTATCAACACCTACTAATACATTTGGACATTTACAATAATTGGAGTGGTAGCTACATTCTAATACTTATGATACTTTTTTTTACTTTTATTTCATAATATTTGAAAACATTCTACGTAACAAACAATAAAACAACAACGTATTCTAACCTGTATTTGAGGTTATGACGCTTACCTACCGAGATGAATCTCTTAAGCAAATCAACTAGCAATTTATCTGGTAGATGCAGTACATATATGATGCATAAAATTCCTACAATTATATTATTAACCGATTTCTGTACATAGCATATTGAGCATCTCCAATTATCTTATAATGCCATGACATGTTCAAAGTTTTGCTTACCTCGTGTCACACAAAAACTAAAACACACCCGCAACAATTAATTACATATTAACCCTAATCTGCCCTAATCGTATACTATTATAAACTATAACATGTAAGGACAAACGAATGAAACGTTGATGATACGCACGTGCGCGTATGCATTCTATATACCTAATCCATAGACGCATAAACAATACTAAATCATATAACACCGGCACCGTAATGAATAGAGGTTATGTGTTGACGTTCGCAACTTACAAATATTACAAATAATATAATACAAAACGCAGATGTATTAATAGAAAAGTTACAGCGCTCAACTTAGATACTAATTAAATCATATTAGATATATATTATCTAATTTAATCTTTAAACTATCATTTTAAATAGGTACATACCTACTTAATATGTATGCATATTTTACCCATTTTATATTATTCGTCCTACGCACCAAATGTACAAAAGCAAAATTCAATCTTTTTTTTATATGAAATAAAATTTACAGAAATACAAAGCAAAATATTCTTGCAGAGTTATGAAAAATATATTGAGAAAACATTTGCAATAATATATTATTAATGCTATATAACATATATATTTTTTAAATGTTTTCCTAATATATTTTATGCATATTATATTAATATAACTAATATTCAAGAAAGATTTAATATTTTTTAAATATTTATAAAATATGAAATAAATATAGTTGGTCATTGGGGAAGGATTAAAACAGGCAGTAAATGACCGTTATTATTTTTGAGTCTACAAGACTGGTCGTTATGCTATTACCTATAATCTAGGGAATACACAGTTTACTGAGATAGGCGTATATACATACCAACATCTGTAGTTACAATTCACCAACATATTTCACCCATACTCTTTGGCGTTAGATTTAATCTTCGTCGAGAGTACTCGACACAAACAACGCTGTAGAAATAGAGGAGAAAACGAATCTAACCAAACCGTACCATCGACTAAATTGAATTTAAACTGTGTGCTCGTGTGCCTCGCTGTTGCCAGTTGTGTTTGCTCGCGATTGATCACCGACCATGCCTGTGGGAACTTTTGCAGTGGCGCGCGGAACTGTTTAACTGCGAAATAGCGTTTGATATGTTCTCGAATGGATTGAAGCGTGCGGAATTACGGATTAGTTCGGTACTGAATTGTTTATTTTATTGAAAATTTCGTCGGACGGATCGTATACGTGTTTGCCTATATACATACCGCACGAATGGACGCACATATGAAGCTAAATTGCGTGGTATTTGCGAAGGACTTGTAATTTAAATAGGTAGAACGGCAAACCGTTTTTGATCCTTTCTCTAATAATACGGTAACTCAAACAGGTCTTCGAGGACCGATGATTTTTCAAATGCTTGTAAGAGATGTATTTACTTTTCAGTGTATCTATTTGTAATGGTAAACAAGAAGTAGGAAATATGTTCAGTCAATGCGTATCATGAAGCAACATTTACGTTTAAATAATTTCTTCTGTATCTTACCTTTCAAGAATTGTATAGCAAAAATTAAAAATTAATCGATTTTTGAAGGGGTATACCACCCCCTTCTTTACATTTGCATTTATCTTGAATGCAGGTAAAAACCCGAATATATTACGAAATCACAGCGAATTCTAGTTGAAATCCCATAAATAACACAAGATATTCTAGATATACGCTAATGAAGGGGAAGTGAGTTTACGTACTAATACCATCATTAATGGATATCATCAATGGATACCTTCCTTTCTCAGTAATAGAGAGCAATATGTTTCCCTTAATTTTTAATTTAGAAGACTGCAATGAAATGATTACCTCGACACGTTTAAAGAATGAATTAGGTGTCCCGCAGGGGTCGGTACTCGGTCCGATTCTCTTTTTACTTACTAATATTATTGTAGATGCGGACGCCAAATTTAGTTTTTATGCGGATGACACGTCCATAATTTTGTCTGACAGAGATCGAGATGAGCTGGAGCATAGGTGCAATGATTTGTTGTGCAAACTAGAGACCTGGCTTTGCAGCCATGGTCTATTGCTCAATAAAAGAATAAAAATACTAACACTTACAAGTTTATATATATTTCTTATATTTTTTTTATTATTTGACACGGAAGTGCATATAATAAGTCATACATTTACAGCTTAAATAATTAATTATTCTGAAAATTAACAGCAGCAAATGAATAAGAAAAAGTATAATAATAATAATAATAATATGCATAAAAGCAAACATCGTCCTTGTGGAATTAAGTGAAAAATTCATTTAAGGAATAAAAAAGTTTCTCTAGCAGGTAAATGCGCAGATTATGTCTAAACATTCCGTATGTTCTAGTCTCTTTTATCCTTGTAGGTAATCTATTAAAAATGTTGATGCCCATATTGAACGTCCCAAAAGAAGTCATAGCCATAGTGTATTGTGGTGCACGAAAGTTGCGGTTTTCACGAGTGTCATATTGATCAGAATTAGTGGGAATAGAATCCTTAATATTAAAAAAATAACAGCACGTTTCCAAACTGTAAATGCAGGCTAAAGGCAACATGTTGTATTTTCTAAATAATGGTCTACAAGAGTCGGTATGACGTGCAGCATCTATACAACGAACAATAGCTTGGAAATGTGTGTATTAAAGCCATCAATGGGAACTCAAATTACTCTTAAACAAAGTCATTATATTTCTACTCACTAGGACAATATTGAAAGGTTTTATACTATTATTAACGGAACAAATTTAATAATCAATAAATTATAACTTACGTAAGAGTTTGGTAGTCAGTAAAGTACAACATTGGAAGTGTAGTGTAAAGTTGAAAAACATGGTGCAAGATAAAAGATGAAACTACTAGCATAGTCAATGCTCAGAAAACATGAGTTGTCACGTTCACAAGAGAAAGATTGCTAGAAGGTCTACAACTACTAGTGGTAGGAGGTGAAGGGATTCCATATGTTAAAAAGGCGAAATACCCTGGGGTATAGTTTGATTGAAGGCAAAGCAACTATCGCCCTAGATAAGTGCATGAAGGTGTGGAAGTGAAAGGAAGAGAAGTCCTTAGCCTCAAGATGACTCTATGGCTATACACAAGGGTTAAATCTATGGCAACGTATGGAGCAATTGTATGGTGACCAACGGTGCCGCAGACTGGGGCCGTCAAAGCGTTAGGATGCGTAGAAGTCGACACCCACCACTGCAGTGGAAGCAATTCTAAACCTGCCACCGCTACATATTTACATACAGGAAACTGCCAAATCTACAGCACATAAACTTACGCATAGTCAAGCCCCAATAAGTAAATTGCATGGCGCTGACTATTAAAAAAATATTAAATGAACTTAAGGGAACACCCTTTTTGGAGATGCCCCCTAGCTCGTAGTATATTTCCAATTGCGTCATTCCAGATCTGCTTCGGCCTTCCTCCTTTTCCTTTGACCTGTATTCTTGCTTCGTAAATTTTCTTTATTTGTCGGTTAGCATCCATTCGTTGTACATGTCCCTACGAACTCAATTGTCTATCTTGAATAAATTCCAAAACTAATCGTATCCCTAATTCCGCACGCGTTAAAGGTGAGGCAATTAAAACAGAAAATATCAGGTTATAATATCAGAGAAGAAGGGCAGAGAGACAGCCCGTTCCAATAATGGCGGACTCGAACTAGTATACAGACGTTGGAATTGGAATATGCGCAAAGAAGTCTAAAAATACTCTTTTGTTGAGTTTCCGTAAAGGCAGTAATTGAGGCATTTTTCGGCAGTTTACTGCTAATTTCCAATTATTAGTGCGCAACAGCGCAAATTTAGTGGCTTAAAAGTCAACCTACATTCATAAGTTTCGTTTGAAACAAAGTTGTAGGTCTAAACTGACTAAATTAGCAAAAATCTTCGCAAATATTTAGAGTTTAACAACTTATACACTCATTCAATAAATTTGAATGAGTGTACATTTTTTTCAAATGTATTGAATGAGTGTATAAGTTGTTACACTACATGGTCAAGATTTGAAGCTTTAAAAATAATTGAGGCTGAGGTTGCTGCAATTTATCATTGTTTCAAAGAAAGATGGACCGTGTTATTAAACGTCGCTATCTTCTCTGACAATCAGTCCACACTCAAAGAGATTAGTTCCGTAAAATGTGGGCAGAAACTGATTTGAGACTGAGCCCTAAATGAGGTGGGCACCCAAAGGCCATCTAGGCAGGCGGGATTATAAAAATCGTTCTTTGGAGCCGATCGTTCTTTTGGCATTAACAAATCCCACATTATTAGCTTCTTGCGAAGACAGGTTACGTCATCTTTAGGACTATATAATCTACTGCAAATTATGTCAAAAGAGTTTTCTTTTAGTATTTATTATAATTTCGGAGATATTCCTAACAAATTGAAAACTTTGAAGAGGACTGTACCACTAAATTGGACGATTGGGTGGAAAAAAATGCGTTTTACTTCTACCATGGTACTCTTTCAATCTGTAGAGTTTTATTGAAATCGGAATTTGTTACTCCCATATATTCTATACAGGTTGATTCTCAATATATGCGACAAACTTTAAGCGCTGATTCCTGGGGTTATTTTGATCATAAAAGTTCATAAGAACTTATGTCCAAAATCACTTAGTTCTAAAGTTGTATAATGTTTAATAGTAAATTAACATAATTAATGTCTTTATTATAAATTAACAAAATGATTAGTGAAACAAAATTAACTCATACTAACTGTTGAAAATGACTTCCCCCAACTGCAATACAAGCTTCTATCCTCCGTCGTATTGACTGGAGAGTCGGTTCTAAAATACCAGGGGTATTTCGAATTCTTTGAAAAGCTGCGATAATACGATTTCTCAGTTCATCGATATTTTCAACGGAAGTCGTATAAACTAATGATTTAAGGTGACTCCAGAGAAAAAAGTCCTAAGAATTTAACTCTAGAGACCGAGGAGGCCACGGCTGTGGATCTCCCCGTCCTATCCACCGATCTGGATACGTATTGTCCAAAAACTCGCGAGCAACTACATTGAAATGCGCTGGAGCGCCGTCATGCATAAAATACATTTGTAATCTTAATTGCAACGGAATTTCTTCCAGCAGTAGTGGTAGCTCCTCTTCGAGAAAATTGCGGTATACCTCGCCATTTAACCGCATCGGCAAAAAATGTGGACCTATCAAGTGATCTCCAACAATTCCGGCCCACACATTGACAGAGAATTGATGTTGATGACGAGCATTCACTAGTTCGTGCGGATTTTCTTCGGCCCATATGTGATTATTATGAAAATTAATAATCGCGTTTCTAGAGAAAGTAGCCTCGTCGGTGAAGAATATTTGAGCCAAATAGTCAGGATTTTGTGCGATTTTTTGTTGCATCATTGACAAATAGCCTCTTTGCGGAAATCTGCCGGCAAAAGTGCCTGCACCCGTTGATTGTGATATGGATACAACAGTTGATCTTCTATTTCTCAAATGTGGCCTGACTAATGTTTAAAGCAAACGCAATTTTCTGGTGCTTGTAGTAGGATGTTCCTCAATTTCATTTAGTACATTCTTCAACTTGTGGAGTTCACACTGTAGATGGGTGTCCGTTTCAGTCGTCCGTTTTTTAAATTTTCCGTTTCACTAAGACGTTGGTGAAGACGGGCAAATATTGAATGATGCGGGATGATACGGTTCGGGTATCGTTCTTCATAAATACTTCTAGCAGCACAAGACCGTAAACTAAATGCATATCACACATCTCAGCATTCCTGTAATTCATTTTAGAAAACAGAAACTGGCAATAAACTGAATGAATACTGTGACAACTATTGACAAATATTGAAATGACAAATAAACAATTCCCTCTCAACACATTAGTTTTTGAAGAACCAACTGTGATATTATATCGTGTTAGTCATAGTTCATAATTTATTATTAAACATTCAATAACTTTAAAACCAAACCGTTTTGGACACATACATACATATAAACTGTTATGATCAAAATAACCTCAGGAATCAGCTCTTAAAGTTTGTCGCATATATTGAGAATCACCTTGTATAATTCTGGGTTTTTCCAGAACTTTACTTCAAACGCTGTCTCAGTTCCGTAGAATACAGTTTAGCAGCCTTTACAAATTACAAAATGTTAGTGGATTTATGGCTTAATGAAAGGTAATTTTCTTAGTTTAACCACGTTTCAATATATTTTTTTCTTAATATGTTTAGCCAATGCGTATTATAGAATAACATTGTATAAGTCCACTAACACTTTGTATCATAATAGGATATATTGGCTAACTAATAAAGTCAAGAAATAAATTCATGCTGTTTTGTAGTGAATCTGCCAGCTTCCTTCTTATATTAATTAAAACTCATACTTCTAGTGACTGTTCGATAGAAGATCGACGGTGGCGATGAGAACAATTATACTTTCAGTTTTTTTTTCAGTCAAGTCAAATAAAGATGGAAGAGGTTGAAGGAGAAATTTCGTTTTCCTCTTTTGCGTTGACAACTTTTGCTAAATTGAAACGCCCCTACTTCTAGTATTACGCCAAATCTCTATGGTAAAGATCAGAAATCGATCAGGCTGTATATGCACAGCAATAATAAAGATTCAATTTCCTCGAGTCTGGAGTCGTTTATTTCGGCGAACGATTCCTTCCAATAATCGCACTAGAAAAGTACAATTTCTGACGTTGACAGGTCGATGGGAACGAACGACTCTCTTATTGCTACTGCTGCAGTTAACCTCGTCATCTGTTACCGATGGAGAATGACGCGTACACCTTCGGCTCTACCGAGCCGGATGGATCGAACTTACTACTGAAAATAATAATCGCTCGCGAGCTCACCTACACTCCATTTCCGTTCAAACCAGGTTCAAACACTTCAGAGCGACGACTACGGTCGACTGGGGATGGGAGGGGGGACAAGACAAAAGCGACGCCAAGCGGACAGATGAGGTGAGCGTCTGTTTTAATTATTTTCGCGCGTTTAACGGATGGAAACGTCAATTCGAGTTGTCAATTATGAACGTACCGATCGAATTGATTCTGATGTCGTTCGGGATGAGATAAAATCGGAGGATATTCGAACAGGGAAGAGCTCTTTGTCTCCTTATTTAAACTTGTACAGGTGACGTTAAAGAGCGAAAAGTAATTAAATCATGGGTGTTTTAAGTGGTTTTAGGCAATGGTGAAAACGTGGCCAAAATTGCTATTCAGTGAATGAATACGATACATTCACATTTTTTTATCACGCTATCTTGCTGTAATTGTTAAGGCTTCAGTTTATAGTGGCAGATTCCCTTCCCTGCTAAAATCTGCTATTATCTTGCCCATATTTAAAAAGGGTGATCTATCTGACGTAGAGAACTATTGCTTTGCTAAGTATATTTTCTAAGATAATTGAAAAAATGGTTGCCTCTAGGATTTATGACTTTTTGGTTAAAAAGAACCTAATTACTAATAGTCAACACGGTTTTAGACCAAACTACTCTACTGAAACGGGAACAACAGAATGTGTACAGTTTATATAGGATAAAATGGATAAGGGGGAATACGTGGTAGGGATTTTATTTGATTTGACTAAAGCTTTTGATAGTATAGATAGACATCTTTTGTGTCTGACAAAATATCCGCTTTGGGTATACGTGGATTTCTGAATGACTGGGTAGTATCTTTCTTGGAACATAGAAATATTACTGTTAAGATTTGTAATGCAAAATCTAACGAATTTAACATGGATATAGGTACCCCGCAAGGAAGTGTATTGGGACCACTGATTTTTCTTATATTTATCAACGATTTGCCTAGCTCCATTCTGCAAGGTAAAGTATTTCTCTATGCTGACGACACCTGTATCATCATATCTGATAGTAATAAGGACAGTTTGCTAAAGAAGATAAACTCTGCTTTGGAAAACTTTAACAATTGGTGTACAACCAATGGACTTAGTAAAACTGTCTTTATTGAACTCTTTAATAAACACAGATCCCCCTCTAATTTGACCTTTACCTTCAAAAATACAAGCTTTAAAACTGAGTCCTGTTGTAGGTTCTTGGGTACTATTTTAGATTGCTGTTTGTCATGGAATAATCAAGTAGATGGAATATGTGAAAAACTGCAAAAAGGGTATTTGTTATCAGTACACTTAGGGACGTACTTGACACGGCCTCCCTACTTAATGTATATTATGCCTACATATATTCAGTTATTTCTTTCAACATTATTGTATGGGGTCAAGCTACTGAAATTCATAGGACATTTATACAACAAAAGCGTATTATTAGATTAATATTTCACCTACCATACAATACTTCATGTAGAGATACCTTTAGAAACAACAATATCCTTACTGTCACTTCCATCTATTTATACAAACTTTTAGTATATGTTCATAATAATAGAGATAAATTTGCCAAACCGGCGGACAATCATGATTAGCACGGGAAACAGTGACCTATTGATATATAGGAAGGCCAATCATTCCTTTTATAGCAAATCACCCTATATTGCTGGGTCCCACTACTACAATCTGCTTCCGCCTCAATTACGTAATTCTTGCTCTCCGCATGCGTTCAAGAATAAATTACAGGACGTGCTATTAAAAGGTTGCTCTTACACTCTTGCTGAATTTGAGACTTTTCTCAAAACTAAATGAGGGAGAGGGAATTGTCCATCTGTAGTTTATTCTAGAAATTTGCTTATTTTATTTTTTTTTTGTTTTGTTAACGTGGTGTTGCTCGACTGCTTGCCGGATGGGCTTGCTAAGATTTACACATTTTTTTTTAATTACATTTTCAGTGTATACTTGTCATCTCGTGTTTCAGTGCTTGTTTTTATTTTGTCCTACTGTATTAATTGTTTTTTACACACTTTTTTTCTTTTGTAGTTAATGACGTACCCCTATTTCATTGTAAATGCGCTTGGGTTAATAAATTTTATTATTATTATTATTATTATTATCTGGGGGATCTGTGTTAATTATTATTATTATTATTATTATTATTATTATTATTATTATTATTATTATTATAGCTTGATTGAGTAGACATTTCAAAAAACTATTCATAAGGATTTTCGGCTAGGACAATAATAATCTTTCTTTGGCAGTTAAATGCCGATATGCTGTTGAATTCGTTTGTGTTATGGCGAAATCTGTGGCTTTGACTCATTGCCCTTTATCTCTCATATATATTCAGCACGTTTTTGACCTGTTAGGTACTTAATTTAATAATCTCAAACGAAATAAATAATTAATTCTGCCAACTAAAAGAACCAACATGATCGAATTCTATTTTTGATATATGGAATTTCAAAAATATATGCTAAGAAATTGGTGGATATACAAAATAGGATTAATCAAAATAAAAAGAAAAAAAAATAAACTAAATTAAAACTAGAATAACCCGACTAAATACATTAATATCATTAAGTAATTGACCAAGAATTATCTAGGTTCTAGATTATAGCGTATTTATAGTTGAAACCACATCCTTTGCTTTTCTTTTGAACGAAGTGAAATTGTTTGTGGTTTCTACGGTGTGATGGTAAATTATTCAACAATTTACAATCCATGTATTTACATTTCGTTAAAATTTAGTAATGCTTAAAAATGGTATATGAAATTCCTCTTTTTTCTAAAATAAATATTCTTTGTGAGTGTACGAATAAACCCCAATGCATCATTTAGGGTATAAAAATGGGTGGAATAAAAAGTTTTATAATCGCAAGAAAACCTTAAAGTACGCAATGCATAGCAAACTTTAGCTGGCTTCCCTCAAAGAACCTTTATGTATTTAACCCATCTCAATAATGATTGTTAACCCAATATTAACCCCTAACAATCTTATTGAGTCTCCTATTTTGAAACCAGTTGACACATTCGATTGTTTTATATTTAAGTGACTTCAACTAAATTATGGAGAAGTAAAAAAACTTAGACTTTATTTAGTGCAAGCTAATTGTATTTACCGAACACCATTAGATATAAGAGTGCAATAATCTGTTAATCCTGCACCAATTGGACAGTGATTCTAGGTTTTTTGTAGTTGTAAGCAGTCAGCAGGCATTGGCATATATTTTAACATCACTAGCGATTGTTACCGTTAATGGTCTCCGGAAAGTTACGATATGTGCTTGTTCCAATGCTGATCCTTGCGTCAGGTGACTCTGAGCGTACATTGAAATTCTTTCGCTCTTGATAATTAGGGTAAATGAAACCGTTATCTAATAATGGGAATAACTTATTAATCTCTTCGGATAGCAAGGTGATTATTGGCGGTATCTCGGTGGAAATGTGGCGTTGGAATTAATTGATGAGACACAGAGTCGGCTCCGATCAACTAACGGTCGGAATTGAATAACCGACTCCGCTCAATTAGTGGTCGGATCATTCAACGAGCCGAGGTTTGGTTTCTTCGAAGGAGGGCTCTTAATATCAACGATTGTGAACTGTGCTGTCCCTAAGCAGATTTCTGCTTATCTCCGTCCGATGACTCTGAGCATGCGGTGAAACACTTGCCTTTTTTAGATAATTAGGGCAAATGAAACCGTTATCTAATAATGGGAATAATTTATAAACCTCTCGGATAGCGTGGTGATTATTGGTGGAATCTCGGTAGAAATGTGGCGTTGGAATTAATTGATGAGACACAGAGCCGACTCCGATCAACTAGCGATCGGAATTGAATAACCGACTCCGCTCAATTAGTGGTCGGATCAAACAATGAGCCAGCGCACCGGTTTCGTTTCTTCGAAGGAGAGCTCTTAATATTAACGGTTGTGATCTGTACTTGTCGCTAAGCAGATTTCTGTTTATTTCCGTCCAATGACTCTGAGCATGTGGTGAAACACTTTCGCTCTTGATAATTAGGACAAATGAAACCGTTATCTAATAATGGGAATAATTTATAAACCTCTTGGATAGCGTGGTGGTTATTGGCGGAATCTCGGTAGAAATGTGGCGTTGGAATTAATTGATAAGACACAGAGCCGGCTCCGATCAACTAGCGGTCGGAATTAAATAACCGACTCCGCTCAATTAGTGGTCGGATCAAACAACGAGCCAGCGCACCGGTTTCGTTTCTTCGAAGGAGAGCTCTTAATATTAACGGTTGTGATCTGTACTTGTCGCTAAGCAGATTTCTGTTTATTTCCGTCCAATGACTCTGAGCATGTGGTGAAACACTTTCGCTCTTGATAATTAGGACAAATGAAACCGTTATCTAATAATGGGAATAATTTATAAACCTCTTGGATATTTGTGGATTGTGATCTGTGCCTGTCGCTAAGCAGATTTCTGCTTATCTCCGTCCGATGACTGTGAGCATGCGGTGAAACACTTTCGTTTTCGATAATTAGGACAAATGAAACCGTTATCTAATAATGGGAATAATTTATAAACCTCTTGGATAGCGTGGTGATTATTGGCGGAATCTCGGTAGAAATGTGGCGTTGGAATTAATTGATAAGACACAGAGCCGGCTCCGATCAACTAGCGGTCGGAATTAAATAACCGACTCCGCTCAATTAGTGGTCGGATCATTCAACGAGCCAGCGCACCGGTTTCGTTTCTTCGAAGGAGGGCTCTTAATATCAACGATTGTGATCTGTGCCTGTCGCTAAGCGGATTTCTGCTTATCTCCGTCCGATGACTCTGAGCATGCGGTGAAACACTTTCGCTCTTGATAATTAGGACAAATAAAACCGTTATCTAATAATGGGAATAATTTATAAACCTCTTGGATAGCGTGGTGATTATTGGCGGAATCTCGGTAGAAATGTGGCGTTGGAATTAATTGATGAGACACAGAGCCGGCTCCCATCAACTAGCGGTCGGAATTGAATAACCGACTCCGCTCAATTAGTAGTCGGATCATTCAACGAGCCAGAGCATCGGTTTCGTTTCTTCGAAGAAGGGCTCTTAATACCAACGGTTGTGATCTGTGCCTGTCGCTAAGCAGATTTCTGCTTATCTCCGTCCGATGACTCTGAGCATGCGGTGAAAAACTTTTGCTCTTGATAATTAAGGCAAATGAAACATTTACCTAATAATGGAAATAATCTGTAAACCTCGTGGGTAGCGTGGTGATTATTGGCGGAATATTGATGGAAGTGCGCTGTTTAATTAGCGCTTGGAATTAAATAACGGGCCAGGTAACCGACTCCGCTCAATTAGCGGTCGGATCATTCAACAAGCGAAAGCACCGGCTACGTTTGAGCGAAGAAACGTTCTTTGAGCTGTCTAACTTAACACTGCTTATATATAATATATAAGTATATTATATATAATCAGTGTCCTTGGCGAATGCTGGGAGATAACGAAAGTCGTTCCATGGACGCATTTACTAATAACTGATAGCTGACTGATTTACAGTAGACTCGCGATTATGTGAACTAATTACATTTCACATATTTTATCATTTCTCAAAAGTAGTATTCATATGGTCGCGAGGCTACTGTATTATATTTTTGTTATTAAGAATCATACGGAAGTTATTTAGTTAGAGTAGGATCATTTCAATTGTTATGGAACCCATATAGTACTTAGAATAGGTAGCCTCGTGTAGTACCTTTTTTTGGGTGGAGCACGGGGTTGGGATGATTTGTAATAATTTAGTTTTCATAAATAAAGTGTCTAACTTAACAGTTGCGATATGTGCTTGTTGCTATGCTGATTTCGCTTATCTCTGTCAGTTGACTCTGAATGTGGGGTGAAACTCCTTAGCTCTTGATAATTAAGGCAAATAAAACCGGTATCTTATAACAGAAATAATCCATAAATCTGGTAGGTAGATAGATAGATAGATAGATAGATAATTTTATTACAAAACAGCCACAAAAAATATAAGTGGGTTGAAACAGGTCCAAAAATAAATTATAAATCAAAAAAAAAAAACAAGTGACATTAACATATACCTATTACATGTTGATTCAAAAAAGGTAGTATTCTTATCAGAAAAAAAATTAACTAAAAAGCTTATATAAAATATATAAGTACAATTATAATTTACAATTAAAAAAAAGTGACATTAACATATACATATTACATATTGATTCAAAAGAGGTAGTATTCTTATCAGAAAAAAAAAATTAACTAAAAAGCTTATATAATTACTAAAAGTTAAATATTAAGTCGCAATACAACCAGAGGTAAATATATTTCTTAGCAGCAAACTCAGCAACTACAGCTAAAAGTAATCCTGAAATTCATAAGGTTCCAAATTAATTAGCAAATTAAAGATTTCTTTCTTGGATAATTTCAAAAGGTAGCGTGGTATTTAATGACGGAATTTTAGTAGAGGTTCGGTGTTCAATTAGCGCTTGAAATTAATTGTCTAGCCAAAAATAAATAAATAAATAAATAAATAAATATAATTTATTGGTGGTGGCTATACAAAAGTATTTACACAACCGGCTCCATTCAATTAGCGGTCGGAATTGATTGGCGAGTCTAACAGCAGGCTCCCTCTCAATTAGTGATCGGATCACTAAAACAGCCAGAGTACCGACTTCGTTTGAATGAAGAAGGCGGGTATCGTAGTACTGTTTTGCGGGCGGATGGACTTGGTTTTTGTCGTAAGAAAACGGGTCTCGAACTAGCCTTTTGTCCCCACTATTTCATTGTAAGTAGCACGTAACTAAACATTGCTGAGGGAGAACAGTATATATATGTACTTGGTAAAACGATGTACAATGCCTTGCAAAATTAACTAACAGTTAATTAAACAATTAGAAATTAATAACGTAAAATGATTTATTTTAAAATTAAAGGTTTTACTGTCAAAATTAAAATGGTGCAGCTAATTGAATAATAATTAGAGACGCAAAAGAGCAAGAAATGTGGTTGAAGGTTGAGAAACATTGAAAAAAAGTATCATAAAGTGCATTCTTTGACATTAACATAATAATAATAATGATAATAATAATAATAATAATAATAATAATAATAATATCTATATTTGCCCAACAGAAATCCATTTACAGGACAAAATACAACAATAAGTACAATGTAGCTTAAACTAAAAATAACGCAATTTAAAGGAAAAGAGGTAACGATTTAAAGTTATGCCGATTTAATAAGTCTTCATAGTTTGATCCGCGTGCTGGATACACATGATCTATTCTATACGACAAGTATTTCAAAAATCGTTTTTGGATTCTCTCTAATGCAATCTGTTGATAGTGATAGTAAGGATACCGAATAATAGATGCGTACTCAAGCTTAGTGCGAACAAAAGCGAAAAATAAAATCTTCATGACGTTAAGATCGAACAGTGATCTGCATGTACGTATTAGGAATCCCAAACACTTAGAGGAAGTGTTCCCAACATCTATAATATGGTCACTAAAAGACAGTTGTGAATCATAAAGTATCTCTAAATCTCGAATGCATGACTGTCTAGTTATTGGTGTTTGGTTGACAGAGTAGGGAAAAGGATATGACAGTGTTGCATTTCGTGTAGGACACTACAGCACATTTGTTTATGTTTAGATGTACTATATTTTGATCACACCAGGTATTAATGATATTAAGATTTTTTTGTAGTGTGACGCAATCGGATATTTTGGATATTCTAGAATAAATCTTAAGATCATCAGCACAAGCTGCAACTTCACATTCTAGTTTAGATAACAAGTCGTTTAGATATATATTAAAAAATAGAGGACCTAAATGTGATCCTTGCGGAACACCAGTACTAGCAATGAATGAATTCGAGTTAAAACCATTGTATGAAACGTAACAAATGCGATTGCTTAAGTAGGATAAAATTAGGTCGGTAACTTGGGCAGTAAAACCAAAGTTCGATAATTTTTGAAGCAAATATGTGTGATCTATGGTGTCAAATGCTTTTGTAAAATCTGTATACAATACGTCAACTTGCTGACGATGTTCTAGCGATTCACTAATAAATTGTGTAACTTCAGCCAAGTTGGTTAACGTAGACCTTCCGGATACAAATCCATGCTGACGAATTGACAGAAAAGGTTTAACCATAAAAGATAGTTGTTTATGTAAGACATTTTCGAATATCTTGCCAAAGTTAGATAAAATATTTATAGGTTTATAGTTCTTATTATGTAAAAGAAAAATTGTCTGCTTAATTCCTACGCTGTAGCGTTCTTCATGTTGCATATAATTTATGATACATTACTATTCTATACGTGGCTTTTCTAAAACTTGTTATAATCCGGCCAATTTATTCCGACAGCCTTTTCAAACCCTCAAAGGGTAAAGCGAAAGCAAGAATCGCATAACCACGCGCTTAGTCCCAAACGCAATTTCTCTCCCACGCCGTTGTCCCATTCGCCATTCTACTCATCTCTCGACGCGAAGAGATACGGCGAATCATGAATAATAATAATAATAATAATCTCCTACCCCTTTATACGCAACGTAACGAATCCTCCGCTCAGCTCCCTCGACGGCTCTACTCTTCTACGGCAACTTTCCCTCGTTCAACCTGTCTCTGCGCGTTTCCCGTCTCGCCGGAAATTCCACGGGATAATCTTAGGGCGAGAGGGAGACGTGCGTAAAGCGGCGAAACGAAACCGAGATTCCGTCGGCCGACGGTAGGGGGCGCACACAGTGCGGAGACAAAGCGGCATTTAATTAAAACAAAATACGGGAACGAATTTTAATCATTGGACGCGCCTTACGCCGTCAAATAATAATATGTGTGAAAGGCGGGTGTATGTAATTAGCTCTGCAATATTTGAAAAGGTCCCCCCGGGGGTTCTCTGCGAGAAATGAAGTGCGGATATTTCTTGTGAAAACAGTGGGCGCGATACGCTGCGCTGTAACGTTTCAGGTTTAAAATTATACGTATTATTTTTCTTTTTAATTAATAAGACGCGTCAATTAAATGTGTTATAATGATATATTGTTAATTAAACAGCCAGTCTTAAATCAGAGAAAAATAACGTCAGTAAAGGAAGTAGTATGTGGCTTCGTAGATTTGTTGGTAACATTAAAAAATGTTAATTGTCTAATTTTAGCTAAAATTTCATGATATAAAATTGACATCATAGCCTACTTTAAATAAAGCACATAATAATAAATTAATAAACAATAAATAAATATATTGGATTATTAATAATCGTGCTGTATTGAGTTATAAGTTGTTCTAATTTTACAATTTTCAGAATACAGTAAGACCTCGATTATCTGGGTGCGGTTAAACCGTGCTGCGGATTAACCATAGTGTTACAAGTGTTAAAATGAATGAAAATCCCAGACGTAAAATCAGTGCTTACAATTAAACAGAAGCGTGAAATCATAGAGAAACGTGGCAGAGGGGCGACGGTGTAGGAAATATAGCTCGAGTGTATAATGTCCGATTGCAAACCATTTGTGACATTGTCACGAATAAAGAGAAAATAAACAACTTTGTTTGAAGTTCAGCTTTAGCAACGCAAATGCCCGTAAAACTCTGAAAAAGTCTATGCACAAGGAACTTGATAGTGCAATGGTGAAATGGTTTTTACAAAAAAGAGCTGAAGATGTACCAATATCTGGACCTATGTGCACGAGGCAAGCACAGATTTTTCACAGAAGATTAAAAATTAGTGGACATTTTAATGCATCGAGTGGTTGGTTACATCGATTCAAAAAATTTGGGACTGTGGAATTGGGGAACTGTCGATACAAGGGGAAAAATTAAGTGCAGATGAAGTGTCAATGGTTAAATTTTGTTGCCAATTAGAAAAAAATACTTATGCAACACAACCTAACAGATTATCAAATATACAATGCGAACGAAACAGGATTATAACTAACAGCTTCTTGCGGGTTTCGCCGTGTGTCAAAACTTTCGCTCGACGTTTCGCTGTTCATACTGACAGCTTCTTCAGGATAACTGAACTGATTCTCCATGGTCCGACATTCTTCTTATATACGCCCATGGTGCATCCAACCGTGTAGTTTCCGCTCTATTGACCGTGACGGTTCGTAGTAGGCTCTTCCACGTGTTGCTAAGGTGCTACCCTTCTTCTCTGTTAACGGTTTTATTCTTTTCTATTTCTATGGCTTCCCTGTTGAGTCTTTTCCCGTAGTTCTTGGTGGTAGTTATTACTTTTACATTCTTGAAATCCCGTTTGTGTCCGGTGTCGTGCATGTGTTCTGCCACCGCTGATTGCTCGGTCCTCCTTAATCTTGCGTCCCTCTCGTGTTCTTTTATTCTTATGTCGATGGCTCTTCCTGTTTGTCCGACGTAGCACTGTCCGCATTGGCATTACGTTTCTTCAAAATTCGGCCTACTTTTTTGGTGACTCCTGCTATGTAAGGTAAACACGCCATCCCTCTTCGTGGTTCTGTAGTTGTCTCCAGTGCCGTCTTCTTCTTAGTGGCTCTCCTTATGTCGATGTCAGTGTAACCATTCTTCTTTAGTGCTTTCTCCAAATGTATCTTTTCACTGGTAAGATGTTGTTCGTCACTGATGGTTTCGGCTCTGGATAGCAATGTTTGTATTAATGTCTTCTTCTGCATCGGATGATGGTGAGATCTTGCATGCAGATATCTATCGGTGTGGTCTTCTTTTCTAAATACTGCGTGCTGTAGTATTCCCTCTTTTGTTTTCTTAGCCATAACATCCAGGAAAGGGAGATCTCCATTTTGCTCTTTCTCCATGGTAAACTTGATGGCTGGGTGCTGTGAGTTTGTGTGTTCCAAGAACTGTTGTAGTTTTTCTTCTCCGTGTTGTCATATTACAAAAGTATCGTCGACATATCGCAGCCAACACTTGGGTTTCATATCGCTGGAACTTAGGGCTTCTTCTTCAAATGCTTCCATAAAACAAGTTGGCTATTACTGGTGAAAAGGGCTTCCCAGTGCTAGTTGCCTCGTGCTAGTCCATACCGTAGTATGTTCGTTCATAGGATATATGTCGAACTTACTAAATGTCTGTAGGTTCAGTCTCGTAGCGTAGAACAGAATATCACGAAATGTTCGAATTCTTCACATACGTTGCAGTTTGTCCGGTATATGGCTTTAGTAAGTTAGCTAAATATTTCGACAAATCGTAGGTTGGTGATCCAATGTTGCTTACAATCGGTCTTAATGGCACTCCTTCTTTAGTATTTTTGGTATTCCATACAGCCTGGGTGGTCTAGCGGCTCTTGGTAGCAATCTGTTCTGCATCTCTTTAGGTAATCGATGAATCTTTATGCTTTTCCCTTACTGTTTTTGTGATCTTTCTCAGTTGGATCTTTTCTTATTTCCTTGTAGGTGTTCTCCGTCAAGTAGTTCATTCATCTTTTTCGGTTAATCTTCTTTTATGTAGTAGTACTGTTGCATCCCTTTGTCTGCTTTGAGGATTAACGATGTCTTCTTCAGCTTTCAAATTCGTAAGTGCTGCCTTTCTTCTTCCCTGGATAGTTTGCGTTTCGGTGGCTTTGCTTTCTTCAATACTCTGCTTACTTCTTGTCGCACTTCTTCTGCTTCGTGTTCGGAATTCCCTTTGATGCTGCTTCTACCCATCCGTGATGATTTCTGTTCTGCTGTACTTCTTTTGGGTGCAATGACGTAGTTCATCCCTAAGGCAAGTACTTTTGTTTGGTCTGCAGATAGTAGCTTCTACTAGCTGAAACAGGATTATTTTGGAATGCAATTCCATCGCGAATCCTAGTAGCAGAAAACGAAATCACCGCACCTGGATTCAAAATCAAAAAGGATCGCATTACTGTGCTATGTTGTGCTAATGCTTCTGGAGAACATAAACTTAAACTAGCAGTTATAGGAAAATCGGAGATACCCAGAGCCTTCAAAGATTTTAGGGGTCGACCTCTAGTATTACAACCAACGTTCTGCTTAGATGGATGAAAAAATATTCGAACAGTGGTTCTTTAAACATTTTATCGCAGAAGTACGTGCCTTTCGTGCAAAGAAAAAAAATACCACTTAATTAAAGCGCTCCTTCTTTTTGATAATGCACCCACGCATCTGAGCGAGAATTTTTTAAATTCAGACGGCGAGAATATTTCTTTTTATTTTTTCTTCCAAATGTTAGTTCATTTGCGCAACCAATAAATCAGGGTATTATTGAAACAATAAAAAGATTTCACAGAAAAAAATTGACAATGTGCCTACTAGAAAACGTTGATCTATTGAGCTTCTGGAAATCTTTAAATCTCAAATCCGTTGTCTATTTTTTGGCAAACGCATAGGACGGTGCAAAATCTACACATTTTATGCGTATTTTAAAAAATAATGACTCTACGAGAATCTGCACCAGAACAGTTCCAACTTTAGCCTGATATTTCAACGAACGCTATCAGCTCTATCGTTGAACAAGTTGCTGAATTACAAAATATGGATCAAAAAGTTATTAACTAATGGTTAGACTGTGACAACGTTGGAGACTTAGTTTCCAAATGCGANTTATTATCGATTTTACGACAAAAAAGTCATTCTTTATAAAAAAAATTCTGCTTGTTGATAGAAAATTAACCATCGAAAAATCTAAGCATTAAATGTACAGAATGTCCACAAATTAAGATAACATGAAATGCTTCAAAAAAGAAGAGTATCATTTATTGCATGTTTTGTAGTTTAAGTACAAATTTCAACTAATTAAAGTCAACGAAAATTACTCTACAAGCCACCTCCAACTTCCACACATACCTCCGCCTTTTAATAAATTCACTATAGACTTTGCGTATGGTTTGTGTACATTTATCTCATGCAGTGCATCCTGCATTTGGCTTTTAGTATTTCCCGATCATGCCGCAGGTCATTTGCGTAAACTTTTGCTTTAAAATGCCCCACAAAATCAAGGTGTTAATTCAGGTGATCTAGCAGGAAAATTTATTGGACCAAATCCTCCCATCCATGTTTCTACGAACTGATCTGTCAATCACTGCCGTACAAAAAGCGGCGCATGAGGAGGCATCCGTCTTGTGCCAGAATAATTACGCCGCATTTCTAGCGGTAAATTATTTAGAAATGGTAATAGATAAGTTTCTAAGAGACTCACATAAACGTGTTGATTCAAATCTCGCAATAAAATATGGTCCAACGATCGATCGTAAAAAATTCCGCACTAAACATTACTCTTTT
This sequence comes from Protaetia brevitarsis, assembly GCA_004143645.1. Taxonomy (NCBI): domain Eukaryota; kingdom Metazoa; phylum Arthropoda; class Insecta; order Coleoptera; family Scarabaeidae; genus Protaetia; species Protaetia brevitarsis. The sequence continues at coordinate 571,538 of RXPK01000286.1, read as the reverse complement.
ATAACGTTGACTTCGTTTTTGAATGACGTAGTTTGGATTATGAAAAGCCCAATAGCGACTGTTTTGTGATTTAACCATTGGTGCAGAAGGTTGCTTCATCAGTAAAAAATATCGTTCTATGAAAACGTGTATCTACGAGTAATTTTCAGCACCTAAACAAAAAATCAAATCGGTTCTCCTCATCTCCATTTTCAATGTATGTCTGTGGTTTAAACGGCCGAACTTTGTTTTCTTAAAAATTCTCGGCAAAATGAGATTAACTAATATTCGGTCTTTGTGATCGTTCCGTAAGGATAATTTTGGGTGTTTCATCCACTGAATCTACTGCCAAAACTGTGGCCTTATCGCTTCTCATTGTATTTTTTCTTGGGTTTCTTAACATTTACTACAGATTCAGTTAAATAAACTTATGCACAAGTTTGCGCAGTGCTTCGTGGGATACTGCAGTGTTTGGGAATTTTTCGTGAACATAGGGTATCGATAAGAATACGTTTCCAATTCCAAAAACATTTAATCAAAATAAGTACGTTTTCGATAGTTAACATTTTGTAACTCCAACGGGAAAAAAATGACAAATCCACAATTAATGACGTTTTACAGTCCAATATTATAGACAATACAACAACCTTGTATCGCCAAGATTAATGATGATTATCCACATTAATTACCAGATTAACACGTTATCTCAATTAAATTTACCAACATACAATCATAATAACTCAAACTTTAGGCTTAAATTTTTGTTTTTAACTAATTTTAATGTGTTAAAGATTTTTCTGTTAACTGTAAACTCTGCAATAAAGATACTTTCTGTTGAAGCATTTTCATGTTAACTTAATTTGTGGAACATTCTGTACATTTAATCTTAGGTTTTCCAAAATGGTTAATTTATTCTACCTCAACAAGCAGAACTTTTTTATAAAGAATGACCTTTGTCGTAAAAATCAATAATAAAGATTTTTTTCCTCTTGTCAACCTCATCCGGGGAAACACGGTATATTAAAATGTGTAAGTGTAAACGTATAACAATTCTACATATAATAAACGTAAATCTACACAAACACAAATTTAGGAACAATTAACCAATCGCGTAGGTTATAGCTTTGGTGCCTTTCAAGAGGCTCTCTATATTTTAAAAATTGAAAAAATACTACATTGAAGTCTGCAGTGGCTTCTACTTTATATGCGTGGAAATGGGCATCAAATATTGTTGTACTCCAACGTTTGGTGATAAAACATGGTTCGCAATCAATAAACAGTATATCCAATATTTCCACAAATTGTAATTTATTCTCAATGCATCCATTAAAAATAAAAAGGCATCTCAAATAACGGAAATTAAACTTTAACTATTTCGTAGATGTCAAAATAACATCATTGGGCAAGTCGATATTATCTTTTTATACATGTGGTTATCTACGGCAATATTTTTGAAATTTTAAATTTTGTTAACTATTTTTTTTAAAAATCCGTGTTTAGTCTCATACCGCATACACCACTAATAAATACATGGTCCCATCATCCTAATGGCACAATACGTCATAAAATGATGTTTTGGTGGTAAGATTGTAGGTGAATTTTCAGTCTGAAATAAACTTGATGATCGTCAATGAAAACCTCTAATTGGTCTATATGCTCTGATAACAGTGTAGGAGTCAAATACTACACCCTATAAGAATGTGGTAAAATATACCCCAAAAATAGGAGATAGCCCAGTTGACACCTATTTTGGGGTAATTTTACTACATTTTTGGGGTAAAATTTACGCCTATTGCCCAGTTGCCACCTATTTTTGGGGTAATTTTACTACATTTTATTTTAGGGTGTATATTACAGATAGATAGAAGCAGGTTATATATTTTAAATTTAAGAGAAACTTCTGGTAGTAAAGAATCTTCTCGGTTAGATTCCGAAGTTAAAATATGATAATCTCTCATTAATGCTTGCTAAAATAGTTAATTTCTTTTCTATCAATTCTTTAAGAAACAATTTAATTTCTAGCTGCCCTAATACGCTCTCCAAAATATCGTGCATTATATCAAGTGATCTAGTATCATATAGTTCAAAATAAATCAAATCATTTAATAAACTTTTACGTTTGATACCCATATATGATTCATTGGTTTTTAATCTATAGAATTTAATGGAATAGAAAATAGATGTCCTTTAATACTTTAAGTGTTCTGGTTTATGTCGTAAGAAGATAAAAAGGCATAACTCCAATACCGCGTATTGGTTAGTGTTGGAATAATTGAATTTGTATTAAAAATGTACTTTGTTACTATAGTAAGGTTCCCTCACATTATCGTTAAATTCTAATAGGCTGACTTATTTCTAAATTAAATTCTGAAAATACTTACTACAGGATGATTATTGTACGATTGCTTTAGACCAAACTGTACTAACGATTAAGGCTTATTGTAATGGTTTTAATGATATTTTTCCTTGTGTTAATGAATCTTACTCATCTTTAGCATGAGAAGGTTAGGAGGAAGTCAATAAATGTTTATAGCTCATTTTATCGGTTTTATTAAGTATTTACAATTTTTGAACTCAGAAAGTCGGAGAATTGTACCAATTTTTATGTGATTGAATTAGTGCAAGTGTCTCAGCAAAAAAGGACACCCATCGGAAAGCTATCCTGGCGAATGTCCGAACCCCTTCAATGACGGTAGTACTGCTGGCAACCATTAGCAGACTATCTACCTCATGCCTCTCAGTCTGATGAAACCACCTGATCAAGATTTCAAGTGAATGTCCGCGCTCGTGTATACGAAGCAAAAATAATCCTAACACAAAAAAATACCACGAGTTGTCCTAAAACTGTAAGCTCTTAATTTTGCCTGACAGATGCTTATGAAATTATCTACTTCATAATGTGGTAACAAAGTCACAAAATAGTTAATGGATGTTGTCACTATACATTACGTCGGTTAGAATGTTGGGCATATTGTTCGACACAACGGAAATTATTTTTCATCATTACGGGGGCGTTGACTGCGCACGCACTACAGAGCACAATACATGGGCCTCATCGGTCCCACTCTAATTGAATAAAAGTTATTAGCAGTAAATAATTTCGCATATTTAATACTAATACGTTGCTGCCCGTAAATTTGTTTTAATAGTAGTGGCTGACAGCCGCTAATTTAGCGGGAGCTTAATTAAATTCACGCATTATTACTGCCTCGTTCGGCACCATTTTAAATTCAATAGGGGTAATGGCCAAGCCAAAGAGAGGAAGAGAGAGGAGAGAGAGAGAAGGAGAGGACTGATGTTCGTCCGGAAAACCTAATGCGAAACATAATGGAAGCTTTTATTAATGCATTCTAAGGGCAAATTAGGCTAATTAACCGAAACTGGTTTTATTTTTTGTCTTTGCGGGAGAATCCTTTTAATGTGTATATATTGCGTGATTTCAGAGATAGTTATCAGTATTTATGAGAAAAATTTGCTTTTTAAATCACTATACTAACACCCCAAATAAACTGTTGGCTACGGTTGTTGAAAACAGCCATCAAACTTGAAACCTACACGATCACAGATGTATTTTCCACTAACATAGTAAAAATGTTTGAAACTAATGAGTCATACACTTGAAATATGACATAAAGTCATTTGAAAATTAGCAGAAACTTCTTGAAAGATAATCTCCATATTCTTCGGCCAACTGTGTCAATAGTGAAAACCGGTCATAATATTTATTTGTGTAGTTTCTTTTGAATTGTTTTTAATTTTCACATTCACGTGTTTAATTTTTAATTATATAATTATGTATTGTGAGTTTTGTATTTATGCTAAATGCCGTAGTCACAGGAATATATCAACAACAATTTTTCATAATTAAGTTCTAAGAATATACAAATTGAGAAAGAAAACCTTTGAGAAAGTTTTGCGTTTCAAAAGAGCATACCTTAATTTGCTGGTAGCTTTCCAAATTCATTAAAATTGTGTAAAGTAGTACCAGTTTACAAAAAAGGTAATTCACAATCCATTTTTAATTATAGACCAGTAACAATTTCATCTAACTTTTCAAAAATTTTTGAATATTGTTCCTTAGATCGTTTTGCAAAATTTTTAGATAAGAATAGTGTTTTAATTGATAGTCAGTGTGGTTTTCGTTCAAATAAATCCACGACTTCTGCACTGATGGATTTTTATACCAGGTTGATTTCTTACATTAATGAGGGTGAGTGCCCTGTGGGTGTTTTTTGCGACCTTAGTAAGGCGTTTGACTGCGTAGATCATAATAGACTTTTGTCTAAATTATAATCATATGGTGTCCGTGGAGTAGCATATGACTGGGTGAATTCTTTCTTAAGTAATAGATATCAGTATGTCAGTATAACGTATAAAGAAAACGGATATATTACGCAATGTAGATCGGACTGTAGGAAAATTACAGGTGTTCCGCAAGGTCTGTATCAGGTCCTGTGCTATTTTTACTTTATTCTAACGATCTAAGTACTAATATATCTGATGCCTTCTTAGTTACGTATGCAGATGATAACACATTTCTTATATCTGATAAAAATGAATATGATTTAAAATTAAGGTATCAATCAACACTGAATTCGATGAGTAACTGGTGTAATACTAATTTGCTGCATTTGAATACAGATAAAACCCAGATGGTGCGATTTCATAATAGGCAGAAGGTTTGTACTAGTATGGAAGTGACTGTTGGTTCCCAACTATTAAGTAATGTTGACAATTTTCAATTTTTGGGCATGAATATAGATAAGCATTTAAATTGGAAATGCCATTGTAGTGCTTTGGTTTCTAAATTACATTCAATTTGTTATATATTTCGAAATTTAAAACGTGTAATGTGTACAAACCAGTTAATTTCAATTTATAATGCCTTAGTTGGCTCTAGATTAGCCTATGGAATATGTTTGTGGGGTTTGTTCCACTGGCGAATCGAGTTTTTATTGCCTCAGAAACGAATCATTAGGTTATTGCGGGTGTATCTGTATTTAGTCATTGTCGAGATTTGTTTAGGCGGTTTCGTGTATTGACTCTAGCTGATCTTTTTGTCTATCAGTTGTCGGTATATATATTCACCAATAAACATCGGCTTAAGTTAATCAAGAATGTTCACGGTATTGCAACCAGACAAGAAAATAAGTTCTTTATACCTCATGGGAGATGTGACATTGTGCGTAACTCACCAAATTATGTTGGTTTAAAATTTTTTAACGGACTTCCTGAGGAAATACGTGCTTGTAACACTTTAATTGAGTTTAAAACAAAATTGAAAAGCTATCTGGTTGATCGCGCCCTGTATACGGTCGGAGAGCTGGTGGCGGTGTGAATTTATGTTTTGTGGTTTTAATTATGTGTCTTCTTTGTGACATGTCTTGTTTTACAAGGCGTTTAATTTTTTATGACGTATAAAATGTAATATTTGTTACCTAATATACATTGACAAATTATTACTTATGTTAAGTGAGTATCTTTATACATTTTTGCTGCATTTATCTTTTGACAATGTTGATGCCAATTTGGCAGTTGGTCCTAATAATGAATAAATTTATTATTATTACTGTTATTATTATTATTGTCATTATTATTATTATTATTATTATTATTATTATTATTATTATTATTATTATTATTATTATTATTATTATTATTATTCTGCGGGAGTTTTTCCCCACCAGTGGAAGACAGCCAGACTAGTGTTAATAAACAAAAAGGAGGGAGACCTGGATGACCCAAGTACCTATCGCCCCCTGTGCATGTTGGACACCGCGGGCAAGGTGCTCGAAAAGCTCGTCCGGGCCAGACTGCACATGGCGGTAGAGGACGCAGGAGGCTTATCCCCCCGCCAGTATGACTTCCGACGGGGGAGATCTACCGCGGATGCCTTGCGGGAGGTCACCGAGGAGGTGTCCAGGGCGGAGGACCGCAACCACTACTCCCGATATGTGGTCCTTCTAGTGACGCTAAACGTGCGGAATGCCTTTAACTCGGCCAGGTGGGTCGACATTTTAGGTGCGTTGGAGCATACGTTCCGGGTGCCTTCGTATCTGCTGCAGCTGATCGATAGCTACCTGGAGGGGCGTGCTATCGTGTATCAAAAACAACGCAGGGCCAGCGTGAGTAAAGGTGACATCCGGGGTCGCTCAAGGTTCCATTTTGGGACCGGACCTATGGAACATCCTGTATGACGGCTACTGAGGACGGAGATGCCTGATGGGGTGAAACTGGTTGGCTATGCAGACGAATCGCGCTGCTCATCACCGCGCGGGATGTCGAGCTGGCCCAGTTGAAGCTTAATCAAGCCATGAGGAGGGTGGAGCCTTGGATGGGGAGTCATGGCTTAGCCACTGGCTCTCAACAAGACGGAATCGTTGTCTCACTAAGGCGGATGGCAACAATCATCCCTCTTCGATGGAGAAGACGTAGGTCACAACACGCCCTGCAGTGAAGTATCTGGGCGTGCTAGTGGACAGTAAGCTGACTTTCTGGCCCCAGATTCTTCGGACCGCGGATAAGCGGCCGAAGATGACAGCCGATCTTTCAAGGCTGATGGCCAACGTGGGCGGCCCCAGTTCCACCAGACGAGGCTATTGATGTCGGCGGTGCAGTCCGTCATTCTGTATGGGTCGGAAGTGTGGGCGGACGCACTCCACAAGGAGTTGTACCGAAAACGGCTACCCAGGTGCAAAGGAGAGCAGCGTTGCGGTCACCAGCGCCTATCGAACGGTGTCGGAGCCCGCGGTTCTTGTGGTGGCAGGGATTATTCCGGTTGCGCTCCTTGCGCAAGAAAAGAAGCGAATCTACAACCGAAAGTCCCAAACCGGAGAAGAGAGCTCTCGTAATGAGAGGGAAAACACCCTTGCTAGGTGGCAGAGCCTATGGGAGGGCGACGGGAGAGGTCGCTGAATGGCCAGACTAATCCCGAACCTGCGCCCATGGGTCACCAGGAGACCACGGCGAGTAGGCTTCTACCTCACGCAGTTTTTGACCGGCCACGGTACTTCAGGTCCTACCTACGACGTATGGGTAAGACGGACTCTGAAGTATGCGTATACTGCGGCGAAGTAGACGATGTCCACCACCTTCTTCGAATGTCAAAGGTGGGCAGAACGGAGGGAGGTGGTGGAAGCCAGGTTTGGTGTGCTCTCATCAGGCACAATCATATCTAAAATGGTGGAGAGCGAGGACTTCTGGGGATCTATTGCCAGCTACGTGGAATGGGTCCTCCGCACAAAGAAGCCCGACCTCGATCGTTGTGATAATATACACCTATGTATCTTTTATACGTAGTTATTTATTTATTTATTTATATGTTGTGTTTGTTGGTTCCCTATTGAACCATTAATTGGAGTGTGGCCCTTATACAGCCTAAATATATAGACCCAGCACCGAAGTAATGTGTTTAACGGTTCCGGGCTGGTGTCTAGGAGACGGGGGTGTTTTTAGCTGGTAGTCATCTTTTGAAGGAGTCCAGCACTACGTGCGTAAATGCATTTTCACCTCCACAAAAAAAAAAAAAATTATTATTATTATTATTATCATTAACTAGAATAAGCAGAGTACTATGTTCTTCCTTGCTTATTTTCACAAATTTCCCATGTCATTTATATTAGTTATTTTGCATTTTGGTATATACATTTTTATACTCTATCTTTTATAATGTTTGTCTGTTTTGTCTTTTTTATGTTGATATTTGTTATATACTTGACATTGTCCACACATTATTATCTCTTCTGGATAAATAAAATAATTGAATGAATGAATGCTGTATCGTGTCTTACCATTATCACAAGAAGCTGCAAAATCATATGGTGCCCTTCGTCATTGTGGCAAAAATATATTTTATGCTCTTCATATTGTATCGTAGAACGTTATCCTTTAATAAATATCTTCGAAACTGTAATTACAGTCGTAATGTGATTTCTTTAAACATTCAATACATTATCCCGGACAAAAGCAAAAATACGGTTTTTTGGGCATTAAAAATAACAATAAAAAAAAAGGTGTCATGCAGAGGCTAGAACCGCAGTTCGAATAATGGACGGCAGAGGGCGCTCGACCCGCACTAAATAGAAAATTCCTCTGTCATTGCCGGTAATTAACCGTAATTTATCGGCCGGTTTTAATGATCGTGCAGGTCGTTTACACGAATCGGGAACGCGTAAACGCGTTTCCGAAGAAAAATAAAAAACGCGGAGGAGTTTTGCCATTATTTCGTGTATAATTTAGGTTTGCGCGTTTGTAAATGCTTCTGGTTAAACGTCAGCAGCACAGAATCTACTCTAATTTATTGTGCTTTTCGATGTAGTTTAGTACGCTGTTTCAGTCGCTGTTGCCCGGAGATTTCTGTTGAAAATGAGCATCGACACTTTTCCTTTTGAGTAATGATCTGCGTCGAGATATTCAAAGCAGTGTAATCGCGAGGATTGATATCGTACATTTAGGCTAGTCGAGCGTTCACGCTTCTAATGAATTGCCTTTTATTTTGAGCTCTTTGGCAAATGTATTTCGCTAAACTAATGTTTTGAAATTGTGTAGATTGTTTTCGTTAAGTTTTATTTCGTTTGTTGTTCTTTTCATCATAACTTCTACTTGCTTACTCAAACCAGATGTCTTATTTTAAGCTTTCGGGGGCGGTTAAGGCCGTGAGGTATGGCTGGTCGCTGGGCTAGCGCTTCCAAACCTCTCTTCAGCGCTTATTGCTCTGTAGTCCCCTTCTTTACGTTTTTTCAATGCGTTGTGTTATTTTGTCCAGCATCGTTTTATCTGCGATATAACGCAAAAATATCTTTTGTATACTTTGTAATATGTTTTCTTGTTGTTAGTTTCTATACTTGCTGTGTTAAATTAACCAAAAAATAGGGGGTTCCAACAAAACTTCAGATTCCAATAAATTTTAGTTAAATGCCAATGTTTGTTAAACTAACAAAATGTAAATGCTAAAATAATTATGTAGATTTGACAATATTTCTAGTATTGCTTTAACAGCCGAGAGTAATTTAATTTAAAATCTTCAATATCGTCAGGGTAATAAGGGTTTCCGGTAAAATAATCAATTATTTCATGTTAAATCTACCAAAAGAATTCATTAAAATAAAAAGCAGAAGTTGTGAGGTTAAAACACCTTTAAGTTAAAATGTCCAAATTACAATTTTTATTGTGGTAAGTAAGAAAATTATATTCAGCCAAAACAGAATCGCTTTTCAGTTAAAAATATTTTATTGCTACAATCAGCCATACGACCATTTTTCAATTCGCCTTGCAAGGAAAAATCTTCAGGTGTCATGCATACATAATAAATACGTTATATAGACATAGATGGCAATGTTACTACAAATTTTATTAGTCAGTAACCATATAGCGTTAGTCCTGTGGAACTAAAAATTACCAGCGGAAAATTTGACTTACTGATAACCTTTTTTTTTCTGACATATACATATAAAGCTGTAAGAAAAGACAACTAATTGAGTAAGACTGTAATATGTTAATGTTATATGAATTCCAATTTTGCTCAATTAAGCGTCTTTACTTATACTTACATATTTTAAGCTTTTTAACTTTTTTTTACTTCTTAATGAGAAAGATTACCTAAAGGACTTGATAGCAGGGGATAATTAAACAAATGTAAATAGGTTTTAGTTTTTATAACAAACAAATAAGTCTTCAATCAAAATTACTCAAGTACACTACATGACAATAATAATTGTCAATTTTCTGTGTTTACGAATTGACAACAACTGTGGTTGGTTACTCCACGCGGTTACTTATCTCTAAGACCCCTATTTGAAACGCTTATTCAACGAATGCCTATTGAGTACGATAAATTTTTTCGTCGGAAAGCTGCCTAATCGGCCTGATATTCGATGTTTGATGAAAGAACACATCATTTGAAAATGCCTTAGTGACTCAGACTCGTGGTATAGGATTTTGCTAAAGCGCCTATTGAGAATATTACATTCAAGACAGGTTCATTGCTTTCCACCATATCAATGTTAAAATGTCACCAAAAATTCATTTTTTACATGCACGTGTGAAAACATTCGCTGAGCAATCACCAGCCAAATCAATGAGCATTTCCACCAAGTGACGGCAAAGCTCGAATATTGGTAGAAATTGATACTCTGTTAGCGGATATTGGAATTTGCATGGAGGATCAGAAATAGAAGATGTCTGGGAAAAAAGGATTCTACGTGGAAAACACACTATTTTTGGGAAAATATTTTTTTCTATATAGGGTGATTCACGAGACTCCTCCATTAAAAGTTCTTGAATTTGCAATATCTTGTTTTTGAAACTTCCAGGTTCAGCGAAGTCAGATATGATTTATTTAGAAAAGCTAGTTTCATCTATGTCGCACTTCCGGTATTATTATAAATACAAGCATATATCTTTTTGTGCATTTTTAGGTTCTACTAGGCATTTTAAAGCCAATATCATAAAACCTCTTCACACCTATCAGTTATCATTTAAGGGTCTATTCACACATAGATCCACACTGCAAGGCACGGCCCTGTCACCGTCAAAGCAAATTCTTTTCTACTAACATATGTTTTTACGGTAGTATATTCACACTTGCAGTCTCCCGGGATCGTGCGACGGGCAAGTGACTAAAGAATATTAGACCGGCACAAACCCGTCGCTTTCCGACGAATGCCTGCCAGTGTGAATTATACTGTAGGCAATCGGCCAGTCAATTGACGCTAAAAATTATGGCGAAGTGAAACGACACAAGAAAATTTACTTCGAAATGTTGTATTTTCATTTTTTAATACATCGGTTGTTGTTCGTAAATTTTTGAGTGACTTTCTAAATGGTTTAAAATATTTACTTTCGTTGTCTAAGAGTTGATTGCATAATGTGACATATTCTCCTTCTATGTTTCTGCGTTTTAATAGTTGATTACACCAGAAACATTTTCCTTCCGCACCTTCCTATTTTCTTTCTCTTCTTTTAATGTTGTGAGTTTCCGAATTAAAATATTCGTTGATTTCCGATTATTAAAATACTCGGATGATTCCGATTCCTAGAATCCGATTCGGAAACGGTATAATCCGATCGGATGATTCCAATTCCGTAAAATTTGTACAACATTTTATACTGATGAATCCAGGAAACGTTTGTAGGTACCTGTTGATTTTAACATTTTTTGACTATTTTAATAGTCAGGAGAGGTCCACACTCTTTTGTGTTGATTTTGTCGAGAACTATAGAAGTTTTAATTTGACGAGCAAAGATATGTCAAGTATTGTCTATTGCTAAGGGGTATTTTGTCCAACTGACAGGTGGAATTATAAAATACTTCTAGTCAAATTTTAATTTATCTAGACTAAACAAATTTACTAGCTGTTTAACTAAATGAATGCGATCTATTGGGTTGTTTTAATACACATTTTCTAAACACAACGTCTTTTTAATATGCAACTCCTATTTCTTAGTGCTATAATATTCTCTCTTTTAAGACGTTTTCCTCAATTATAAATATGAAAAACCACTCATTCACAAGTCTTGGTTTCCACTAACGTACCAATTTTAAAATGATTTTTTGAGAAACATTATAAATTAAGTGATGTATTATGCTATTTGATTCAAGTCTAAACTAATTGCGTAAATAGCATGTTTCCCAATACATCTTTAAGATGTTGAAAATTTTATGCCCATGGAATTAACGTTTAATAACACGAGGTTACACTTTGCAAGTCAGTCACATTTGGTGGTTTGGTTTGGATATGTTAAACGGAGAATCAAACACGAAAAACAGATACACGGTGCAATGCGGTGGTGCGTATAATGCAATACTGTATTAGAATAGGTGGGGTTTCTATATTTCTGTCCGAAGGAAAAATTCTGATTGGTTGACGCTTCTGACTGTCTAGAAAAATAGTCAATCCTCATATCTGAACAAAGAATTCACACGAAATTCTAGTAATTTCTGTTCTATTAAATACGCGTAGTCAACTCGTCTGGCAAAGTTTGGAAAAATCAACACTAAAATATTTGACTAGCGCAAAATTAACGCCAACACCGTAATATTTTCAACAGTGTATACGTATTCGTATAGTTTGTGTGATTTTGGAAATTCTCAACTTTCCGGTTTTGACTCGATCATTCGAAATTTATTATTTGGACTGACGGGTTGTGTTTGTTGCTCATAGACGCTGTGTGTACTTAAATCACACGGTCACATTCACTCAGTATTAGTAATCTGCAAAATATTTTATGAAGAAAAAATAATAAACTTTTGTTATAACCACCGTTCTCCGTGTGAATTATTTCGATTATTAAAATCGTCCGAATATGTACAACTTACACGAGTATCTCGGGGGGAATATGGAATCGGAATATTATTTCGAATATCATAACCTTCCGATTCGGGTATTCCGATTATTGAAATCATCCGAATATTTACAACACTAATCTTCTTCATCCAAAATGTGCGCAATTTTTATTAAAGTTGAAGTGGAGAGCATTTTTATACAATTGCAAACACAAAACTGACCGGTAGATCGCCAGTGTGAATTGATTGAAAATTAACTGGACTGTGACGGGCCCGTGCCTTGCATGTTCGTTGATCTATAGTGTGAATAGACCTTAATTGATATTCCTGCGTTCCTGTCATTTCAAAATAATAATAATACAATAATTATTAATGTCTTTTGAATGGTGTACATAAAATCTATTTACCATGCAGAAGCATTTATCCCATTTAAAATCTTGCAGCTTATTTTGTACCATTATTTGTCTTTCTGTCATACCCTAACGTAACTTAGAATTTTAAATCAACTAGATACAACATTATTCACATTCATATATCTAGCACGCATTCAAGAACGATTATTAATGGTGCATCGGGACTCACACGGTTTCTCCATTTTATCAGCTTTGGGCAACGTGTCGAGCCAACAATAACACCAGAATAATCTGCATATATTATAAGGGGAATCTCCTTAACACCACTTCACCAAACGAAAACAAGATATGCAACTTTAGAAACACGAACCTGGCCATGTTATTATATCTGGCTGAATAAATATCTCTCCTCTGATGTACACGGACTTATCACTGGTATTTGTGACTACCACCTGATGCGTTCCCTTTTGATACCTACTGAAATTACTTTAACGAAATAATTTATATTCAGTGTATTTAATTAATAAAAAGAAATATGTGTAGAGGTTTAGTAGAGGCAGCTGCGCAGCATGTAAGCTATTAATATGCGGGGATATATTTTATAATATTGCAGTTAATAAAATTGGGAATGAATTCGTGATTTTAAGGCTACAGGCATCATTCTGCGTCTGACAATTTGACATTCATAGTGATTTCATAAATAAAACAAGCAAAATTTCGTATTTATTACGTGTTTTGTAAGTGAAAATTGTGGTTATTTTGCTCTCCATCATTGTTCTGCTTTCCTCTATTTTTCCATTACGACTTTAAACAACTTTTTTTGGGAAGAAATGATGTAATTTATACTTTTCAATCAATGTCTAAAAATATATTTGAAGGTATTTATGGAATAAAATATCAGCAGAAAATATTTCCAAGAGCGACAAAAGACGGGTTTGTTTAACCGTTGTAAAACGAGACTCACTTCCTCCACTTGCCCATCGTTAATTGCGTCAATGAGTACCTTGGATTGGTCGCTAACTTGCAGCAATTTTGGAGTTGTGGCAAATCCAGTGCATCTCACTTCCAGATATGGAATCCATAATCTACTTCGTGATAAATTTATATATTAAGTGCCAAGTGTGGCAACCCAGTTTGAGTAAATACAGTAAAATGTAATGTTATGGCGTGTCCATAAATTGACGGATTTAATATTCCTTTGTGACTTAAATAAGGTTTTTCGTATGTACGAGTGCGTACCACTATAATAGTAGATTATAAATTCGGCTGTATATAAAATACAGGCCTCTCTTCATGGGATTAAGAATGGATACTTTTTTTAAATTATTGAATTAATTTTTTTCTTCTTAAAATGTAGTAGAGAAAAATGAAGGTAAATGAAGCACCGCATTAAAAATCTTTGCTGGCAGACTGAAAAGAAGCATAGAAAAAGGGCTAATAGTAATACTTATTGCTTCAAGAAATATTTTAATGTGTATGGCACCCCAAAATCGTTAAGCAGAAATCATTTTTTTTTATTTCAATCCTTTTCACCAGAACAAATCAGGATTAATAATATTGTTTTACACAGCTTTTCTTCAACGTTTAGAAAGGATCTAATAGAAATCTATAAGTCAGTATAACATTTGAGTGGGACCATTTATTTAATCGGAATAAGTACAACCAGTTTGATAGCTTAAAACACACCAAATTTCAAACATGAAAGTACCTTCAGCTTTAGGATAATCCAAATAAAAAGTATTCAGGGCGTGTCAAACAATTAGCTCACCATCTTTTTTTTTTCGACTAGTGCAATGTTATAAAAAATGTTTAAGTAAAAGTTTCTAAAGTTGAAAAGAATTTTAGTCATGCAGAAAAGCCTCACATTTCTTGTCTATTGAAAAGTTAGTTGAAAATTCCTTCTATTATGGAATACTATTAAATCATTTAAAAAATTCGATATAAAGCTTTATCATTACTTCAGATTAAAAATGGCGATTTATTTAAAAAAGTTATGTTACTTTAAAGTTAAGCATATAAATTGAAATAAAGGACTCTTGAATTAATGACACTACCTTAATTAATTTACTTGCATAAATATAACATCATTAACAGCTCTAACATTTCAATGATTTTATTTTTGTATCCATCTTTTTTCAAAGACATTACACAGCTCATTACGCTACATAATTAATATTATGTCCGGATATAATTATTTCGAAAAAGATATTATATTATTGGGTCAGGTCAAAAGCGCATTAAGAGTATTTAAATTATGAATATCCGAAATAAAAACAAGCGAAGTATTTATCTCGCATGTTGTACTTGCATGATGTGCAATGCCACTGAATATCAAATAAATATATCGCCTAAACATACAAGAATTCTAACACTTCGTTTTGCACTGAAGTCCGCTGAAAAGTTAAATCATTGTTTACACAAACGCATACGTATAAGCATATAACACACAATTGGCGTTTACGTTCAGAACTTGCGAAACCAACAACTGTTTAAATTGTTTGCTTATACGGATTTCGTTGTTTACAAGTCTATAACGCGGCGCTTCCCAAAACATGTATATCTGATACATATTTATGGATACACTGAGCACACGTTACGTCAAGGGAACTAACAACAAACAAGTGCCCGCGAGCACTCGGCTAATATTTACAAACAACGTTTGCCTTGTCCACTCAGTTTTAATAATCGGGATGAATTATTATCCATTGTTGATTTGATTTATCGAACGTCAAGTGTAGTAGTCATTCTATATGTTGCAGTGGGTCTGCATGACTTATAAGTGCTTGTTTAATGATCACTTCGGACTATCACGTCATTAGTAATGTTATTAAGTCAGATATTGTCTTGCTTCAGATTATTTTAATGTAGGTAGAATGATTAATGCGGAACAATCTACGTAGCGTAAAAAGGCCTTAGCAAGAAGAATAAGTATTCAATGCATTGTTTTCATATAAAATCTCACTTATAATAACAAAAATCATAGTGATCTTGGCAGCATTAGTAACAATAACGGTAGTAAATATAGTAACCACGGCCATTGAGGTTAAAATATCACACCACTGTGAAAACTGTGCCGATAGTTGCAGTAAGAGACTTCGACGGCAGAATAAATAGATTTCAATAGTAATTTCAAGTCATAACAAGTCATTTAAAGACCACTACGGTTAATGAAAAGGTTATCGAGAATACGACAGACCTCACAAAGACCCTCCACCGCAGACTTTAAACAAATCCAATGAGAGCTCCAGAAAAGTGGCGCTTTGGTTACAGATATCGATAATGGACACATGTCATCTGGAAGGAATGTTGAATCAAGGGCAGAAGGAATTGTTGTGTGATTGTCCTGAGTGCAAGCATAAAATTCATATAAAATCTTCACTGCAAAAGTATTCTAAACGATCTTCTACAACAAACACTTTTCTACAAAAAATTAGCTCGAGGATGAATCTATGAAAGGGGCGTATTCAATTACTATAAAATCGAAGGATCTCGCAAAGGAACCAGAAACACTAACTATTATACTAGAGCAGTAGGAACCAATAGAATTGGTTCAGAACAAATCTACATGGATTTCATCATTAAGTAGGCTTCTTTTTGGTTCTTGGTATTTAGAAAAAGTAGAAAAACCTCCAACTAGAAGTAATCTCAACAAGGCTACAACATAATGAAGCAATCTTAAAAGTCCTTTCTACCACGACAGAGAGTTTTAACCACGTTATTATTTGGGATTCTGAGTATATAGGAACAAAAAGGGTTTTTGAACTAGTCTGTTCCGACGGACCAAAAATAGTAACTAAAACTTCTGCCATTAACCAACTTAGTTTCATAATTCTTGAACCGGCACATCTCTCTAATAATGACGCTAATTTACTACGAATCGAGGACTGATTGGAAAGATTACAATTACTACAGCATCAATTAAGTATAGAAAACCAGAGAGAAAACCAAGAGACTGTAGTATCAAACACCTGCAAACTTTCATTCATAAAACGTTCACGCATAAGTACAATGAAGTAGGAAGTTGATTATTAAATACAAATAGATATTAAAGTAACTACAACTTATATTAGGATAGAAAATGGCGTTCAATACCAAGTGAAATGGTGCACTCTGAATAACATTTGCAGAACTTTCACTGAAGGTAATTGGGCTCAATTTGATCTTCTGGACCTCTCCACACCATTTGATTCCATCAGGTATGAAATACTACTGCATAAACTGCACTACTATGGCATTTGGAAGATAAAATAAAATGCACAGAATTTCACAAAGTAAATGTGTACCAGAGGGAACCTTCTTGGAACTACTGCTGTTTAAAATTTTATTAATGATCTCCCATCCAACATCACTAACGCCATCCTATGCTTGTATGTGGACGCCACATCATTATTAGTTCAAGCAGAATATATTGAAACCGCAAGAGCTAAGTCCAATAATGCCATAAGTGATGTTCAAAACTGGTTTGCCGCTAACAAGCTAAAGATTAACTCAAAATATTTTGTTATCCAGCTAACGTGTAACCGAATCATCTGAGGTGATTAATTGTAGGGGCATTACTGTGTGTATTCGTCTTTAAACTGTCATACCCATATCAATTTGGCCAACAAATTGTCATCTGCTGTATATGTCATGAAAAGATTGAAGCACACAGCGCCACATAAAGCTGCAAAATTGCATACTATGCAAATTTCCATGTCCACCTGAGTTACGGAATATTGTGCTGGGGAATGTCCACCGAAATCCATAGGTTATTTGGCCTCCAAAAGAAGGCAGTCAGGATATCTCTGTAACTTGCAGTACATACAACGAAACTTGCAAAGACTATTTTTCGAAAGAAGAAGACACTCACCCTATCATCGTTATATATTTTGTCTTGCTTTGTCAACACTCACTGAAATATAGATATGTTTCCCAAGAGTCAAGACCACCATCAGCACGTAGCGTGAACATCCTCTGAGGTTAGTTAAAAGTCGGCTGGATACTGGGGATGCAAGTTTTACAATATATTACCACAAGAGATGAAACAGTTACCATTAGATAGTTTCAAAAGAAAAATATGGGACGCCTAGGAAGCATTTTATTTTAAATTTGATTTACCATTCACTTCCTTAACAAGAGATATTCAATTTCATTCTATTTGTGTAAACATATAAAATATGAAGACTTTCTAATGTATTTTTAATTCCATTTAACCTGTATGTATGGGTGTATTCGTGTGGTGACGTAATCGGCGTCAAGAAGGGATGAACAAATAAAGATGGTTCCCGTGGTCACGAGGACAGCGCAACGTCTAACAACGCGGAGAGCCGAGGGAAGCGTGTGGGAGAGCGTAGGTACGCAAGCGAACGAGGCAAGATGTTATTATAAAGGTGAAATCAATTTGTTTTATTATTTTATTTTGTTATTTAGTATGCTATACTATGCGTACTATGGTTTAAATACTCGTAGAACCCCAGCACCTGGGAGCAATTATTTTCATCGATAAAAGATTCTCATGCGTTTTTTTTTATTATATTTATTTCAATTAATTAACAGATATTATTATCTACCAATCTTACGGCGCCCAACAAAAATATAATATTCATAAGTAAATTAAGGACCTATTACATTTTGGCGCACGATAAAGTGTATCATTTCAGGTGGAGTTCCTGAACAGTTGAATCTTGTTAACAGTTTTCTGCCTCGTCACTTTTTTTGTGTTGTTGTTGTTTTTGTGTGTTATTTATATTTTTATATATTACACCAACTTTTGAATCTCTATGTTGTTCATTTTCACTTATTTTTAATATTGACTAATTGTAATGTACTACAGTTTTAAGTCGTGAGAGTTTTCTGTAATGTTTAAATTACAGTTATATATGCATTATTATTATTATTATATACCAGTATTCCGAGTCCGAACACGACCATTCAATGTTAGGAGTATTTATCACAGCGGTAAAATCACAGGTAATAATTAACTTTTCTATTAGCGAGTATGAGATGCTATATTAGCGAACGGATTTTATTATGGCCATAAAACGGGGCTGAATGAGTTCTGTCAGACGCGTAAATGAATTATGTAACGACCGTACCCTCTTCGGCTAAGTACCGGCCCACGCACAGGTAAAGATTGTCGCGTTGTTGGGGGACTCGTTTTATGACTTTTGTGTGATTTTTCGAATGCGTAATTAAGGATCATTTTACGAGCAGTAATAACATCTGAGAAATGTGGAAGGTGCAATTGTTTCATTATTTTTTTTTGCGTTGCGTCGGGTTGTAAAGGAATCGGCCTGTAGACATATGCAAAATAGGTGGTATTTACATTAATGGCTGCGCGTTTTAGAGCGTTAACAAATGCTTGTTAATTACTGGTTTATGTCGTCATAAAAGTGATAAGTTTTATTCAATGTGTTCATGTAATTCCTGTTTTGATACGACCATTGTAAATTAATAGTTTATTTTTATGGAGGAATTTTCGCAATATGCATGTTTGGCTCCAAACTAATATTTTCCAAATTTATTCGATTAGAACCGCCCATTTTCTGGCTACGAACATATCCTAGCGAATAAAATTTAAGTAAAGTAAAGAGATTTATGCATATGAGGCGTCGTCGGTTCGCAAATGAATAGACATTTTTAAAAATAAAAAATTCTTTAAGGTTACATCCAAGTGAAACAAACTCAGTGACTTGAGCAGGATTTTTAATTTGAAACGTGTAGATTCATCTTTTGGCAATTTATCTGATAAAAATTCATAGCTTTTAAGTAAAACAATATTAAATACTTGATGAATTACTTTGTAATATACTTTATTTCACGCAGTCATATCAAATGGGAAAGCATATTGCATTTTTTAATATGCTTACCCTTGTTACATTATTGATATTTTCCTTTTTGATGTTCTTACATACGTAAATATTTGCAAATTTAAAGTTAAGCAGAGGCAAATTCCTATAAAAATTAGTCCGTGCTTTTGACAACAGTAATTAGTTACAGTGACCAACACTGCCATCCTTCAAACTTTATGTATTGTTATTACTGACACCAATAGAGAAACTCTTAAACTGATAAACATCACACCTACTTTTTCTTCCACAAGTATCGCCGCCATTCAAAATGACACACAAAATTGGTATAATTTCCACTCATGTTAGGAAATAATATTTATATGGGCCGACATCTTAGGCATCCTTAAACATTTTTGTATTATTGTTGCTGTGACTAACATATAAATCCTCAAGCCTATATAGGCTTCATTTATTTTAAAGATATAGCTCAAATTAAGAAATTAAATAGTACGGAAAAATTTCAATATATTCATACATGTAAGTATAACATAATTTTCTGTTTTTTTTTATATGGCTAGCACTTGTTGTTTATCGCTGAAATACTATTAACTATGCTAATATTACGTGTACTTCAATTAAATTCAAGATAACAGACAGAGAAAAATAAAAATGTTCAACAGTGCTCAACAAACACGATTGCATATTTCTCTTTGCTAATTCAAATAATAATTTGCTTTAAACGTCAATCGAACCATAATATTAGTAAAACTATCCTGTTTTTTTTTTTATGTTGGATGTTTTCTACTTGAATGTATAAATATATTTAGATGCAAAACAATGCAAAAGTTGTTCATTCCATTCCTATTTATTACAATCCATAAAAAACCACATGTTTCGGTCGAAACTGGCGATCTTCAAGCTCTAGTTAAAAGTAATTACGATTAATAAAATATTAAGTTGCTAAATTTTTGCATTTTGTATATGCACAACACAGTAATATTGACTTCATATCTATTCCTCTATTGAAACTGATAACACAGTAGTTTTATATTTGATGATATCTCTCTGCAATTTATTTTTAATTAGTGACAATATTTTAATTTTTTTTTTTTTTTTTTGAAGTTATAGTAAATATTACATTTCACTTTCAACACTCTAATAACTGCCTATATAAATTCAGTAATGGAGTATTTCTTTTGTAAACTTTATACACGTTATAAAACTTTATTTCACAACTTAATATTTTATTAATCGTAATTAGTTTTAACTTGTAGAGAGCCTGAAGATGGCTAGTTTCGGCTCTTTAACTCTTTATAGATTGTAATAAATAGGAATGGAATGAACAACTTTTGTATTGTTTTGCGTTTGAATTTCTTTTTCTTTTTTTCTTGGAATTTGGCTGTATTAAATAATAACATTTAACTAAAATATGTACATTTTTGTAAACGTGCCGACTTTTTTTATTACAGTCATCTTCAGTGCTTTTACATAAAATTCAACTTTTTTTTGTGGGCTTACAAATGAAGTAGGTAAATCCCTTGTGTGGCAGAAAATATTTAATTTAAAAATTGTTTTAAAATGTTTATGTTGTTAGTATTAAAATATTTAAACTATTAATCCGTTATTAACCCGGCTGATGGTCGAGTGGCTTGCACGCTTGGCTATCAGTCGCGGGGTCCTCGGTTCGAGCCCGACGGACTGCTGATTAGTTAATCATTTGTTAGCACTAACAAATTGTTAAATAATAAATCGAGTAACATAAACTTATCTATTTGTTAAATGTCGAGTAATTAGTTGACAACTAGTTATCTGTAAGTTTACTAAAATTGATAGTTCATTTTGGTTCCGATAGGGAGAGCCAACTTGAAACTTTGACGTTTACACCTAAAAATTCAGCAATTGAGGTTTTGCTTCTGGCTTATGTCAAGTTTGTTATAACGATTATAACACAAAACGGATATATGGAATAATGAATTAGCGTCCTCCAATGAAGAACTATTGGATATACTAGACAACATATATGCTAGACGATATAGACCACGACTGTTCAGAGAAGAATCATGTAAATATAAGAAAAAAAGGCAAATAAAACAATTATTTGGTCGTGTTGTTGTTCTTTCTTCATAAAATTGTATAATGTAAATAACTGCTTTTTCATCCTTAACCATTATCCTTAAACATTAAATCAGATGTGATTTTTGCCCATACTTCGTTTTTTTTTTGTTTAATAAATACTCCATCCGCTTTCTTATTTTCAACTACTCCTTTATTATTTTCAATGATCGCTAACAATGTGTGTTTCTCTTGTATCGCAACATTTTTGGCTGTTCTCACGGTATCCTGCATTTTCCTGCTCATTACGATGCATAGTCTCAAATTTAGTGATAATATTGTCGGAAATCAAATGTTGAAATTACAGCTACCTGGCCCCCATAATTATAAAAATCTAATGTAATAATTACTGAACGTATTCTAAACTTACTGCTACTATCTTTATTCCAAATTAAGTGAACAGTGATCAAATTGAATTAAAAATAAAAATTCTGTCAAAATATCAAATAGATTTCCCGCCTAAGCATCACATGTTCCGCCATCTATTGATGCAATCATGCACGGTAACTTTCGTTAGACACTCGGTAAATTTCGTGCTTTGGTAAATCTTAACAAATCTTAACAAATGTGTAACTAATCAGTTAACAACTGATTTAACAAATGACTATCTCCTAACAAACCTTTATGTTACTGATTTTTGCTGTTATCCATTGATTAATTTTGACAAATTGGTAACTATTGTTTATGTTACCGGGCATTACTGTAACAATCTACAAAAATTTACAGTAATGTACACAAAGCAATGTTGAAATGTATATACAATGTTTGAATTGTATATAAAATTACTGAAGAAGACTTTAATAAAATAAAAGTCGAAAAGCGTGAATTGTTTCATTTAGAACATCAGGAAAAAAAGGAAAAGAAGAGAAAATTAGGTGCTTTAACTGAATATATCCGGTCGATTTGCAATATTGTTTCATTGTAAACTAGAAATGTGATGAGAAATATATTGGTTATTAACTCAAACACTAGTATACGTAAAATAAATTATCGTACAATGGTTAACAAATTAAAGGTTTTCTGGGACTCTTATATATGTGTGCACTTATAATACTTACTTAATCCAACACCTATTGATATATTGGTTGAATATACGATAAATTTTAATGTAATAGAATTAATTTCATTTAGGCGACACTTAAAAGGTTATTGAATGTGGTATCATTGTTATCCAACAACATTCGTATAACCAATTCTGTGTGATCGATTTAAACACTCGCATGGTTC
Organism: Protaetia brevitarsis; assembly: GCA_004143645.1. Taxonomy (NCBI): domain Eukaryota; kingdom Metazoa; phylum Arthropoda; class Insecta; order Coleoptera; family Scarabaeidae; genus Protaetia; species Protaetia brevitarsis. The sequence goes on along the minus strand of RXPK01000286.1, from coordinate 548,814 downwards.
GAACATATTTAAATACAAAAGTTGATTGAGTGAAGCAATTATTTGTTGGCTAAATCGGGAAATCTTTTTCTTCGATGTACGTTCATGTGAATCATTTCACAAAACAAAATTCTATCATAGAACTAAAATGAAAAAAACCAAAAAAATTCGACACCAATAGATCTTATGGATCTTATAGGGGGCGTAGAATATAAGAGTCCAAAATCGGTACAAAAAATAATACATTGAATGGTGTAGTAATTTCTCAATGTTGCACCAAAGTGATCTTCACAGCATAAAAGCTGGTATAAAGAATGCGGTAGAGGTAAGAGTAGTTCTCACTATCATCACAATCGTAATTGAATAAATATGTTGCACCGTTTCTTCTTATATACAACCAATAAAATCTTACTATTTACTTACTTCCGCGGAGAAAAGAATTAGTAAATAAGAAAAAGAAACCTGGGAATAAAAATTCTCTGATGGAATTAATAACTGCATCCGGCTAGTATCGACTGTGACCGGGCTGAGTTTAGCAGCCAACGCATTGGAGCTCTTAAATTGTTCGTAATTAAGTTCAGGATAAAAGAAAATCTGCTGTAAACTTCTCGGCTAAGCGAGGTAACAGGATTTGCCGGGGATTTATAACCAGTAATCTACGCGGCACAAAAGTACAGAATTCACTTGCGCTCGCCCTTTGCACAATGGGGTCTCTAGTTAGCGTTAAAAGAGCGTCTCGACGCGTGGAATTATATTTCTATAGGCTAGGTTAAGAGAAAGAAGGAGGGGGAGAGAGAGAGAGGGTCGCATAAATCCTATACGTTGTACGTACGCCAAGTGCGATTACATAGTTGACTGCAAGGTGGCATTCGTCGCAATTGTCCGGAGCTCTGTATGGCTTTATTGCGGATTGTAAGGTTACTATAAACGATATTTTTACAATTAATGTCCGCTTTGCGATTTACCGTGCTCAAAGGCATGGCATCCACCGAGTATTCAATTATCGAGACGCCAAAGAATTGAATGAAACTCGAAAAATGCTCCAGTAATTCGATTTGCCAGTACCATTTGCCAAATTAACGGTTCTCATCTCTCTAGAGTGCTAACAATTTTTACGAGTTCATAGGGACTAGTGACATCCACGTCATTCAATTGAGGTCAAATTGCAAAGAGGTCGAAAATGGCGTGGTTATTTATACATTCAGTTTCCTGTGGGAATTGAATAACAATGTTGCGAACGTAGTACACAATAATTAGTTCTCTATACATCAACATAATAGGTTTGATTGTTTTGTACCTATTTCATGGGACACAAAAGAATATTTCGTTTATGATTTAAGATAATTGGGTAATCATGAGGGGTTTGGTTTTGAAAGATAATCGATATAGTTAATACTCGAAGGAGTAGTAATTAGAGATGTATATAATATTGATTATAAAATAATTAAATTTGAAAAAACAAATAGAATAGGAACCATAATAATGAGGTAAACAATCACTGATCTCTGATAATATCTCCTTTTATATTTTGTTACAAATAGCACTGACTGGATATCGTTTAAACTAAGAATGCACTCACATACATACATCCAATTTCTGATGTCCAGTATTAAGAATCGTGTGCCATTGATGTAGAAGAAGAAGAAACTACATGTGCTATCGGAAAACAAAAAAAAAATACAGATATCGGCAATCGGATGTATGGAAATCCAAAATAAAGCTGACATCCTTGGTGTCGTGATTCATTAGTCCTGTAATGTGTATGTAACATGTAAACGTATAGAATAATGACAAGAAAACATGCGATTTATAAATACACATTGAGTTAATGCCTTAGCCCTCTAATGTGGGTTTCTACTGCAATGGATCAATCTTTCCCAGGCCACTAGTGGGAGCATTTACGGAACGTAACAGCAACAAGAAAATATCCAATCCCAAAGTTTGTAAACTAGGGAATAATTAAAGAACAAAACACCCATAGGCGAAAATCGTAGGTTGATGCAAGACTGCACAGACGACCATCATGAGAATAGATACCATCGAAAACGTGTAGCTAATACTTGACGATCAAATCCTAGAAGGGATACTATCCTGACTATACCTAGTGCCAAATTGCAACATCTGGTGAATCAAGGTGAATATTACATTCAGGTTCGTAGACCTTTAATCAGAGACAACTTCAACGGGCATACAAGAAAAGTCCAAGAAGGGGTAATTAAGACGCTATCAGAAGCAGAGAGAGAAGATTTCAAAAAACTATGCGGGCAGGAAAAGAACAGAAGGAATTTGACGATAAATGATTGTAAAAAAACATTGCGGCAGCCTACGAAGACTACCAGTAAGATATATGAAACTGAACGAGCTAAGAGCAGTGCAAAACACCTTACCGGCAGCTTATGAGTGTGTCTCGGAACAAAAACCTCATGTCCTCGTCGATACACGCATCGATCTAACCTGTCATTACCTGCACCAATAGCAAAACTGCACAATATCTGATGGAAGTGGTCCCAACCGTCAGGCCATGGAAAGGCACAACTTTTATAGCTCTGAAAGGCAAGGAGATACTCTAAGTAAGTTGGTTCTGGTTTTGAACAAAAATCAGACCATAAGAAATTACTGAGTAAGGTATATTCTTCCTTTCGAATTACAAAGAACTGTGTGCCTAATTTGGTTGGATTTTTTCAATCTTTTATAATGAAAAAGATTCGCTCTTATACACTAAAAAGTCAGAGTTTATGGCTTCGTAAGTAAAACAACCGAAAATTTTACCAAGTGCTTTATTTTAGAATATCTTGAGAGTTTCATAATTCTGTTGCTAACTGCTGATTAAAAAAAAAAGAAATTCGACAAATTTATAGAAAAGTTGCTTACAAGTCAATATTTTTTCTTTTGGATTGTATTCTATCAGAACAATGTTATAGGTGCAAAATTAAAAGAAGTGCTGGTTTGAATAATTATTTTTCGTCCTTTTCATGTATTTAGCATATTAAAAGGGATTGCCTTCGATTTTTTTACCACTGGCCTATATAGTGTAATGGGTCAAAAACAACCCTAACTTAAAAAACAATCACTTCACACACACACAGATCGATTGTATCGTGTCGACGGTCAGCCATACGTACTCTTGTTATTCGACAAAGACGGTCGGATTTCACCAGCCACAGAGTCGTATGAACGCCTGAAACCGATCAGGAGATCTAAGACATTCTTAAGACAGACTTTCACGCGACATTGTTCAAATTTTATAACAGAACGAGCACTCAGTAATCGATTATTAATTTTTTTCAGTCAAAAACAGGCACTAATGTTACAGAAATTCACCAATTACTCACTGTGAAAATCAATAAGATTCATTTCAACAGTCTTTTGGCCAAGCTTTATGTCATTGCCATCGGAAGCATGCTAAAGGAATTTTTCTTCTCGGACATGTTTAACATTTATCGATACCAGAATCTCGAAGCTCACAAATCACCAATCATGTATTGTAAATCCATTATTGTATAAAACCTCTGTAAAAAGTGAAAATTTCACATTTCTTATCAACCACCTTAGAAAGTGCACGTACGTGATATCTTTACGGAAAACGATTTATAGAGCGATTGAGATGTCATTAACAGATCCTCAGGTGATCAAGAGAAAGTTTGTAATAGTATTTTATCCATATAATTCCTTTTAAATTAGAATTTTGCATTTTTAAAACATCACTGACAGGTCTCTAAAAACAAATCATTAATTTACGAAATTCGGCACACATACATAATTTTACCTGTTCTTCCAATTTCCAAATTCAAAACGCTGTTCTTTTATTTTGAAAAGACGCGGAAATTTCAACCAACCAGAGCATAGCGTTTTGCAAAATTGAAGTCAATTTCCATAGTAACCAGGAATTCAATTAGCTTTTGGTCGTTAAGCAGGTAACACGCGTCGCTTACCGCCAATTTGAGTAAACTCTAACCTGACTTCACCAACCGCTGATTAAAGTAAGGGTCTTTACTTCAACCTAAAGAAGAACTAAGTCCTAAAATCCGGAAGAGTTCCCTGAAATTCACCTAACCAAACGACACAATCCAATTCACCGCCTGTCCAGACACACGGGACTCAAACATAAAAATGTTAGCCCGTTCCAAATATAATTCAGCGCGACGGAACATCTATATTTCGATATCATCGATAAATTGCACCGACCGATATTTTATTCGATACGTAACTGTCAATGTAATGTAAGCATCGAGATTCTGATCGGTAAATTAGATGTTATTTCATTTGTGAATTTGTGGATACAAATTTTAATTTTAACAAACATTTGAGTTTTAAAAATATTCATTATTAATTTGTTTCAAAACCATTTAACGCTTTCATTTAAATTAACTTTAGAGAATTAGAGCCTAGAGAATTAGAATAAATCCGGAAACAGTGTCATCTACAGGAAAGTAGATTGAACTAGGTTAGAAATCACCACAAATAAATTAATATTTCTTAATTTGATATTTTTGAAAGAGATCGAATGTGTGAAATTTTCATTTCAATTCAAATTTACATTGACCATATTTTATTATCCAGTCTTTACTTAATTAAATAATACATAGGTTTCATTTATTTACACTTATTTGTTTCCTACATTTCATAAAATTTAATCTTACCTGTTATATTATTTTAAATTGTTGTTTTGTTGTGTTTTTCAACCCACCTTCCCTAAATAAGGGACACGATCCCAGCCAAGACCCTGAGATAAGAGAAAAGATAAGTTAACAATTTATTTAAATAAGTATTATTCATTTACCCACAAGGAATAGTACAATATACTAATATCACATTTTGTAAGATAAAACTCACTTTAGTAAAGAGGTCAGAAAAGTTGCATTTGTTTTTTGAATTAATTGGTGTGTATTTAAATTTACACTGCTGTATTGTTTAGCTTAAAATACCTTGCAAGTAGCCAAAAGTCACTATAACCTATAAACTACCCAGTAAACACATTTATATCTCAGACACGTAACAAACACGTATCATCTGATTTATCTATTATTTCAGACACATAACATGTAAGGCACACGTAGGCTTCATTCGGTGCGTAATGTCCGCATCAAGCAACTGTCTTTGATATGTCTCTAAGACATCACATAGATATGATTCTGATACATGAACACTGTTTTCTTTCAGAGCGGTTATTATGTTCTCTGTATGATACATAACATTCTTTTAAGGCCGTTTTACCCCTAGCTATTTATTGCGCAATTTATTGGCCAATCTAAAATTGTTACGTGTATAATACGTATTAAATCCGTGTTATACGCGTAACAATTTTAAATTGGGCAATAAATTACACAATAAATAGCTAGGTGTAAAATGGCCTTTAGAAATAGGTAAAAATTATTTTCAAAACTACATTAAGTTATATATTTATCCATTAGTAAATACATATAAATATTATTGGATTTACAAGATATAAAGAACTCACTTGCCGCTCCGTCCATGTGTTCATTATAATCCTTGAATTATGACGTCACAACTCCTAAAAATGGAAATATAATGGTTCTACACAAACTTTTATGTTATTCCTTTGTCCGAACCAAGTAGATGCTGCGCAAGTTCGTTAGTGAAGTTGGTGGAGCAATGTTCCAAGAGTCGTATTAAATATCTTCACCATTCTGGCCTGCGATTCTTTTTGTGAATGATGGCTAAAACGAAATTAACATTTTTTAATTTGAAAACCGTGCACGTAATTCACTTACGATTTTTGGAGTATTAAAATCATTGCTTAAAAGAAACTCGAAATTATTCAAACTTTGTTTAGAATTGAGGGTAGTAGTTGTTCTATTTCCTCAGTATCGTCGTCCGCAGCTGATCCTTCTTCTATCTTGAGATGTCTTAGTGGAATAAAAACTACTTCGAAAATAAAAAGCGGTGAATAATTCCTGAACAAATAAATGTTCGGTTAGAATAGACATTTTCACAAACATCACATTTAAAAACGTTATTTTGTAAAGTAAAAATTTACTTACGTTTAATACCGGTTGGCACCCCGTTGTTAAATGCGTTCCAGTGCTTCAAATTTATTATAGTTAAAGTTAAACCAGTAAATATATGTCACAAACCTACACCAACGTAGGACACGCCATTCACAGACGCCCATTTGCACACTCGCTTAGAAATTTCAAACTGCCGGAAAACACAGATTATGTCACGAATAGTCTTGTACAGCACCAGATCAAGGATATGTGATGTATTATTAGGTACATCTCAGATACATCACTATAATGTAGCTAGCGCCACGTATCGCAGTTCAGTTCAGATAACGTTTAGGATACATACATTTACGTAACATTTACGTTTCTAAGTTACATGGCACTGTTCTTTAAATGATACTTAGCAGAGATGTAACAGACACATGTGTGTTTACTGGGTACCCACTATAAAAAAAGGATATGACAACATGAACAAATGTTTCACTTATAAAATAAAAATTAAATAAAGAACAATGTTGTTAATAGAATGGCAAAGACAACGTCAAATAAAACAAATCTTGCGAGAAAACATCACTTCATTTAAATCAATTTTATTTAAACGGTATCCAGTATAGACAACTACTTATTTATTCATGTATACATATACATTCGTACATACCTATACGACTTCCCAAATTTTCAATATCCAATCAAGAAGCGATTGCCCTGATACCATATTATCTATTGGATGCCAATTAAATTCGTTGCTCATTTATTTATTTTCATTCTCTACTCCAGCAATTGCAGATAAACGATCAGAGACACTATCGATCAAAGAGAAACGTTTATACAAATAGTAAGGCCGACCTACACCAAAGCACATAAATATGACGGGCACGGTAGACGTGCATAGATTATGCTGAGCGATTGTCAAGTGCATTACCGCGCACCAGTACATCCAATGTTACGTGTTGAAAACACCTTTTTTTTTATTTCTCCAACTGTACACTTCTTTTCTGAATTTATCCAAGTTCTTGACCTTTCCTAGTTACCGTCGCTATTTACTTATTTTGTATATAACGTCACTTTTTAACCTCTTGAATTTGTTTTGTTTGTAACGTTACCGCTTTATTTGTGACCTTTTTCAAAATTCTTAAATTGTCAAATTTTAACATATATTTAGATGCTTTTGATAACCGTAAATTCATTAAACTCCGTTCATAATTAGCTCCGAATTTATTCATTTTGTTAAATTGTTGCACCTTTTTTTGGTGCGTGCTGTACTTGAAACGTTAGAATTTCGCATAATCTCGCACATCTGCATGTTTGTTTGATCTGCGATATCTCGAATCACTATTGGCCACTTAATGGCATACGCGGGAACTAGATTTCTCTACCCTTTCGGAACTTCACTTAGACGCTAGCCCGCTAAGAGTGCCGACCTAAGAGTCTAATAGGCGACGCCCTGTTGCAACCCTTTTTCGACCTAATTTACCCGGTTTGGTAACCCTGTGGGGGGATCTTCTCGGTCGGAAAGAATCTACTCCTTGAAGCCGTTTTGAGTTCCTGTGTTTGGACTACGAAGCCTTCTTTTTTCGGAGCCGCCGACGCGGATTTTTGCAAGCCACGCCGCTCTACGTCGTCCCTGGACCCGGACCTCCTTCGACACCTTTCTACGCTCTATTTCTTCTATCTCTACCCGCCCTGGTGTGACTATCAACCCCTCGTGCATTGTTTGTGTTACATGTAAGTTAATTTAAGAGTTATTTGCTTGTATATTTGTAGTAACGAACTTACCATTGATTTATTTTAATAATTTAACGTAATTTTTTTGTTGTGTATTTATATCTCGGTCTTTGATATCCTAAATTCAATTTAACTTAATTTTTTTTTTTAATCTAGTCTTTGCGGTTCATTGTCAAAATTTAATGTAACTTGGAATATCATTTTGTTGAATTGTTGCTTTATTTATTCTTTTCACATTAAAAACCAATGGTAGTCGTAGTCATTTGCATGCTCGATCGAGTACGTAGATTTGATGTTATTGTTTCTTAATAATTTTACATTTTGTTGAATAATAACCCGGCACTCCCACAGTTCATGTCAATATATAACAGCTAATAGATTATCTGTGCGTTTAATTTAATTACTTTAATTTAAACCGACCCTGGCCACTAGTTTGTTTTTCCCTGTTCATTTAAATAACATTTTCATTTAAATTTAACTATTTATCAACATATTAAAAGAATTCCGCAAGTACCAATCCCTGGTTTCCCCGACTGGTAAATGGCCATTCTGGGCTGTGGTCAACTTACCGGGCGACAGCGTCGGGCTAGTGAAGGCAACACCTGTTAACCCAGTGGCGCTCACTCCGACATCTCTCCGGCGCCTCCCTGGCCGAACCGACGCCGATAGTCGCAGCGTGGGAAATAAATAATTAATAAAACGTTGTTTTTATTTATCCTTCTTCCCATCCTGTGGTACTTTGCGATCACTTTATTTTATTTTATACCAATAATTTTTATAAACAATATTTACTTTTCACTATTATAACCTAGTCTCATGCTCTGGAAAATTGCTACTATTTATTACGCCCGAGATTTTACCTGTAGCAAATTGCGCCCCAACGTAATTTTTAACACTTGTAAATTAAACTTTTTTAAATTTTTAAATATTTGTAAATTAACTTTTCAAAAAAAAAAAAAAAAAAAAAAAAAAAATAGTTTTTAATATTTGTATTGCGAATTTTGTATGAACTAATTTTGCGGGGGAGTGACACGCTGCGCGTTTTCAATTTATTATTGTATTCTTGTTTATATTTGTTTATTGTTATTGTAAGTAAGGACATATTTTGGTATATTGTAAACTTATATTTGGTCACCATGGCTTTACAATTTGATATACACCACCTCCGTAAAGACGAACTTAATTTATGAGGCAAAATTCCGTGGGCTATCCTCGAATGAATCTCAAACTGTAGACGAGCTTCGAAAATGTTTGCGTCCCCTCATTCGCTTAGAAAGCAGAATAGTTCTTTTTCTTACCCCCGAATTTAAAATAACCATCTCAGATGAATTAGAATTAATTGAAGGGAAATTTCTGAATTAGAGACTTTAATATCAGATTGGCGGCAAATCCTAGTAAACCTCCTATGCTTTCGCAGCCGTCTTACCATTACTTGAATAGAGTAAATAGAATTCCTGTTACCACTTTAACAACGAACAATCGAAACAACGTTCATTGCTATTAGGAATTTCCTTGGTTTATTAGATTCTTTAGACCCTGTAGACATGTCAACTGAAGAAATAAAAGTAACTTCACCCTCAATAGTACCTCAAGTTTCTGCATCTGTTTCCCCAAAATCTGTTCTACCCCTGTATTTAAGTGGGATTTGAAAATTTAGTGGAGAACCCAAAGGTATTTCATTGCACAACTTTCTGGAACGCGTTGACGAATTGAAAACCGCCCGTGGTATTTCGATACCTTACTTTTTGAATCGGCGATGACTTATTTGAAGGAAAAGCTCTTATGTGGTTTAGGTCAAATAAGCACCGTGTTTCTGATTGGGAAAGCCTTTCTATACTTCTCCGACGACATTTCAACCACCGAATACAAGACTCGTTTATACCAGGACATCTAGCTCGTACCCAAGATCAGACGGAATCTTTTGTGATTACTATTCTGTATGTGCTCTATGTTTCCGCGTTATGGAGGAATGCCTGAAGACGTTCAGTTAAACATTATTATAGGGAACCTAGCCCCATTTCTAACCATGAATTTACCCTCTGTTTCTAATCTGGCCGAATTAGAAGATGAATGTCTTAAATTAGAGAGAAAGAAATTAAAAGTCGATCATTATAAACCACCTTGTCCGTAAACGAAACACTTTTGTTGAGCCTGACTTTGCTTTTGTAGCAGCAGAGGCATCTTCTACCCGCGAGAATAGTCGAGATAGTTCCCTCAACGACCGAACTTCCGATGTTTTAATTGTGGTGATATGGGCCACGATTCAGTTCTTGTTCTCGTCCCTTGAAACATTTCTGTTATAAATGTGGACACCCCGAAGTTTCGTTCGGAATTGCCCGAAATGCTTCAAAAAACTCGAATCTAAGGCGTAGTTGGTCGTAAACGTCCCTTATGAGGTTTTAAATTCGACCGAAAATCCCCAAATTTGACAATAGAATGTTATTAGATTACGTTATATCTCGAGTGTCAGGAGATCAAAGACCCTATCTTGAAGTCACCGTGCTTAGATTATCCTCTTATTTGGTCTTATTTAGATTCTGGCGCTTCACGAACAACTGGTTGGACCTCGAAGATATGAAATTTTATCACAACTCGGACTAAAGTTAATACTTACACTATCGAATGTACTGTGGCTAGCGGAGATAATGTATGAGCCTTGGTTACATCTCTGTACCCTTCCGTTTGGAAAAGAAAGTTAGATTAGTCGACGTTCTAGTTCTTCCGGACATTCCCGCACACATTAATCCTCGGCGTAGATTTTTGGGTAAAAATGGAAATAATTCCTGATTTGAGACAAAGTATTTGGCATTTTTCTGAAACTAACCCTACTGCGAACATCGACAGATTTCGAGCAAGAATTCTTTGGACCCCGTCAACAAATGACATTATCACGACTAGTAGACGAACAAAGTCGTAATGTGACTTTATTAGGCCGTACTCACCTCGTTGCTCATGAAATCGAACTTTTACCTGGGACACGTCCCATCAAACAACGTTACTATCCGGTATCCCCGATCAAACAAAAGTAATCGAGAGTAAATTCAGAAAATGTTGAAGGCCGGTATCATTGAACCTTGTAAGAGTCCCTGGGCTTCGCCTGTTTGCCTAGTTCAGAAGAAATCAGATAATAGTTACCGATTTTGCGTCGATTATAGGAAGTTGAATGCGTTACTCGCAAAGATTCGTATCCGTTACCCTATATTTCTTCTATATTGGACAAGCTTCGAGACGCTAAATATTTGAGCTCACTTGACATCAAGAGAGCGCGTACTGGCAAATACCTATAGCCGAAAAATTCTAAAGACTGTACTGCTTTCTGTGTACCCCAAGGATTATACCGATTAATGTCATGCCGTTTGTTTAACCAACGCACCTGCAACCTGGCACGCGGTTAATTGATTCCATCTTAGGTGCAGATTACAGCCCTCTGTTTTGGTGTATTTGGATGATATTGTTATTATTTCAAAGGACTTTCAATCTCACTTAGACACCCCTAAACAAGTATTTAAACGACTTCGAGACGCTGGAGTTAACGGAATTTCGAAAAGTCAGTTTTGTAGCCTCAGTTGAAATATTTGGGTTATATTGTCGACGAATTAGGACTAAGACCTGACCCGCGAGAAAGTCCAGCTATCTTGAACGTACCACCTCCTAAAAACGTTCGGGAAATACGGAAGATTTATTGGCACAGCTTCATGGTATCGACGTTTTCGTACCGCCAATTTTTCAACCGTAATAGCACCACTGTCGAATCTCACACGTAAAAAAGGTCCTTGGAATTGGACTCCTGATTGTGAACAAGCTTTCCAACAACTGAAAGAAAATTTAGTATCTGCTCCACTTTTAGGTATGTCCCGACTTTAAACGTATGTTCTCGTTCAAACCGACGCTTCTGCCTACGGTTTAGGTGCCGTTCTAACACAACAATTTGACGAAGGCGAAAAAAGTCATATGTTATCTGTCCGCATCATTAACATCAAACGAACGAAAAATAGCGCTACGAGCGAGAATGTTTGGCTGTGATTTGGGCGATCGAAAGTTGCGCGTCACTATCTCGAAGGAATAATCATTTTAGAGTCATTACGGATTGTCATTCTTATTATGGCTTCATAATCTTAAAGATCCGCATGGACGCTTAGCGCGTTGTCATTACGTCTACAACCTTATGACTTTGAAATCATACACCGCAAAAGGTTCTGAAAACGCCGTTCCCGACTTTCTGTCACGTTCCGTACCTGCTGTAGCAGACGTTGTTGATGTTAACCCCGAAGATCAGACGAACGATCGTTGCATACAAAATGAAGTACGAAGTTGAACAATTCCCCAAATCGTTATCCTTTGTGGCGTGTTGAAATTGATAAGCTGTATAAAATTTGTCAAACACGTTATCCCGACTTGAACACCCGAATTAGAATGGAAATTAGTCCCGTCAAAATCCCAGCTCGTAAAGACATCATTAAATCTTGTCATGACGACCCTACTTGCGGACATACTGGAATTTCAAAAAACTGTTGCTAGAGTTATGCAGAAATATTTTTGGCCGAAATTGTCATGTGATGTCGCTAGATACGTCCGTCATTGTAATGTCTGTCTCAGTAATTAAACCTATGAATCGATCACCCTGCTGGACATTTATTAAGCAAGACACCTACTGCTACTCGACCTTGGCAAATTATCTTTGCTGATTAATGGGACCACTTCCACGTTTCTAATAAAGACATTCTTATATCCAAAAGCGCGTGCGATGTCTTTAGTAAATCCCATTATTATTCCCTTACGAACCGCCACGGAAACTAACGTAGCAAAAACTCGCCGAAGAACAGGTCATTCTCATGTTTGGAGCACCTAAAAACATCATTGTCGACAACGAAGTACAATTTAAGAGCAACATATTCAAAGATATGGCTAAGAAATACATTCCGAAATAGCTTTCACCGCATATTACCATCCACAAAGTAATCCCACGAGCGAGTTAATCAAACACAATAAGATCATGTTAACAAGCGTACGAACGATAACCACCGTACTTGGACAGTATCTACCTCAAATCGGTTCGCTATAAGATCATGTGAACATGAAGTGACAAATATGACCCCGAATTTCGTAAACTTTGGCGAGAACTAACATTGAAAGGTAGTGATGAGAATTTTGAGCCCTCTGACCCCGCAACACTATAATCAACATCAAACAGCGTAAGTAGCATTCGCCGAGCTATACCGTACGTACGAGAGAGAACCGAAAAGCGCCATGTAAAGAGCGCACACCCGGTACAACATCGAACGCCCGACCGGAAAAATTCACACTAGGACAACGTGGTTGCGGCAAAAATCCCCTGCTCTCCGACGCTAACTAAATACTTTCCGCTAACACTAGCACCGAAGTATATTGGACCATTTGAAATTGTCGATATAGTATCACCTGGACGTATAAATAGGAGATATCATGGACGAACCTCGATATGGAACATAAAGGATTTGAAGCAACACCCGCCGAATAATCGCCCTGCTGTTGGGCCATAATACCTCAGCCGAGTCCATCTGAGTCACCAGATACCCACCAACTCTCCAACTGTGACACACAACGAATGACACCAAAAATATGTGACGAAATTTTTACGTTCACCCGCTGTTGGCCAGAATACCACAGCCAGACCGTCTGAGTCCCAGATACCACCATCTCTCCACAGTGACGCAAAACTATTGAACGATGTCGGCGAAAACTTCTTTAACAACCCGGATTCACCCTTTTGTTTGTTTTTTGAACGTAGGTTCGCTTTGAGTTAGTATCTTCTTCTGTTGAACGCACACTAGCGATGGGTGGGCGGTGACTGAACCAAGTAGGCCATTACCTTTAACGGCCTTGCGACGTGGACCTTTAAATAGATTGAATCCTTTAGCTTCGTTTTAGTTTTCGTTCAGCGAAGGTTTTCTCCCGTGTTGTTTAGTTGTTGCTCTTTATGAACATTGTTGTCACCTTATCGGAAACCTTCGAATTTGTTTAACTTTTTGGACCCTTGTTTTGTTTGGCCAACTCTACTTTTTTGTTGTTATTTTATCTCTGGCTTTGCTAGTTTCATTTCTTTATCAGAAATTTACACGTAAATTTCTTTGGTAGAAAAGGGGATTGTTACGTGTTGAAAAACACCTTTTTTTAAAATTTCTCCAACTGTACACTTCTTTTCTGAATTTATCCAAGTTCCTTGACCTTCACCTGAGTTACCGTCGCTACTTACTTATTTTGTATAACGTCACGTTTAACCTTGAATTTGTTATTTGTAACGTACCGTTTATTTGTGACCTTTTCAAAAATTCTTAAATGGGTCAAATTAACATATATTTAGATGCTTTGATAAACGGTAAATTTCATTAAACTCCGTTCATAATTAGCTCCGAATTATTCATTTTTTGTTAATTGTTGCAACCTTTTTTTGGTGCCGTGCTGTACTTGAAACGTTAGAATTCGCATAATCTCGCACATCTGCATGTGTTTATCTGCATAACTCCGAATCCTATGCCACTTAATGAATACGCGGGAACTAGATTTCTCTACCCTTCGGAACTTCACTTAGACGCTAGCCCGCTAAGAGTGCCGACCTAAGAGTCTAATAGGCGACGCCCTGTTGCAACCCTTTTCGACCTAATTTACCCGTTTGGTAACCCCTGTGGGGGGATCTCCGGTCGGAAAGAAAATACCCTTGGAAGCCGTTTGAGTTCCTGTGTTTGGACTTACGAAGCCTTCCTTTTTCGGAGCCGCGCACGCCGATTTTGCACACCAACCCGCTCTACGTCGTCCCTGGACCCGGACCTCCTTTCGACACCTTTCTACGCTTCTATTTCTTCTATCTCTACCCGCCCTGGTGGTGACTATCAACCCTCGTGCATTGTTTGTGTTACATGTAAGTAATTTTAAGAGTTAATTTGCTGTATATTGTAGTAACGAACTACCATGATATTTTAAATAATTAACGTAATTTTTTTTTTGTGTATATTATATCTCGGTCTTTGATATCCTAATTCAATTTAACTTAATTTTTTTTTTTTAATCTAGTCTTTGCGGTCATTGTCAAAATTTAATGTAACTTGTAAATCATTTGTTGAATTGTTGCTTATTTATCTTTTCAAATTAAAACAAGGTAGGTCGTAGTCATTTGCATGCTCGATCGAGTACGTAGATATTGATGTATTGTTTCTTAATAAATTTTACCATTTGTGTGTAATAATAACCCGGCACTCCACCAGTTCCATGTCAATATATAACAGCTAATAGATATCTGTGCGTTTTATTTAATTACTCTTAATTTAACCGACCCTGGCGCACTAGTTTGCTTTTTCCTGTCATTTAAATAACATTTCAATTAAATTTAAAACTTTTATCAACATATTAAAAGAATTCCGCAAGTCCAATCCCTGGTTTCCCCGACTGTTAAATGGCCATTCTGGGCTGTGGTAACTTACCGGCGACAGCGTCGGGGCTAGTAAGGCAACACCTGTTAACCCAGTGGCGCTCACTCCGACATCTCTCCGGCGCCTCCTGGCGAACCGACGCCGATAGTCGCAGCGTGGGAAATAAATAATTAATAAACCGTTGTTTATTTATCCTTCTTTCCCATCCTGTGGTACTTGCGAATCATTTATTTTATTTTATACCAATAAATTTTATAAACAAAATTTACTTTTCACTATATTTAACCTAGTCTTCATGCTCTGGAAAATTGCTACTATTTTTACGCCCGCTGAGATTTTACTGTAGCACCAGCATGAATGTAGGTGTTTGGTCCAATTATTAAACTAGATGAATGGAGTAGAGTTCTGTACTGCGATCAGTCAATAAGATAACCAGTGATCTCTCTGCAACAATACGGAATCTCTCCTTTGTGCCGGAATTGTTCTATTGGAAAGCCGACGGCACAGAGAGGGATTCGTCTAGATCGATATTAGTTGGACCGGGTGCAGCAGCAGCAGTGGCGCTGTGTTCATTCTGTTTTAATAAATGTTTCAACCGAAACAATTGTCTCATTAGTATTACTATGAAGTAGTGTTGAATAATACATACTAAACGTGTGTCTGTGTCTCTCTGTGTGTGTAAAATATGCATTTAGTTACTTATGAGTTTGGCTATTGTGGCGTGTTAACATTCAGAACAAAGTAAACGGTGTTGTAATATTTATGCAGTGTACAATTGAATTATGCGTATTTGCTATAAATCTGACTGAAATTAGTTCGCTACAGATATATTTCATGCAAGATGTACCAACAAACGAGCTTAACACATTTTTTTTTTTGGGAATTCTCGTGGATTAGGTTAAGACCTGGATCGCCTTATAAGTCAACTTTATTACCATTAACTATGAAACTTCAAAATTTATTATAGGTACGTCATTTCATCACAGAAGACGCTCCTTAGTGTTATCTTTTTCACTTAGAACCATTATTTCCAAGGAGGATTCCTCTGCTCTTGGGTTTTTAGAACCTACAGTTAGTGGTAGAAATATCGTCAACACAGGAACAGGTTGTATATTCTTTGCCTGTATGTTCAGAATCAGATTGCCACTTCCAGACGCAGAACTCCTCTGCTCTAAAGTGTTGCTACAAATTGAGCTTCTTTAATTATTCCATCGGCTCCGTTTTCACTGAAAAGGCTCATGGAGTGCCTTTGTCCACTTTGGTCTATCCTCAAACGGTACAGAGATTCATTTTGTGTTAGTAGTTCAATCAATTGAGCATCTTTTCGCTGGTCAAAACACAATCCCAAGTTATTTATTCTCATTTGGATCTTATCCTTTTCCAAAATTGTGGTGGAGGGCGTGGCAAAAACAACCGCACTAAATTATCAAGGAAAGTACGATTAGGGATAGGCCTCGATCTCCTGACGGTGATCAAATCTGTGGCATGACCCGGGATGCCATGTGCGCAAAGCATAGCAACAAGAGCGAGTGGGATCAAAATCCCATCTCAAAATTGAATAGAATTTCCATAAAAAAATGGTATACAGATGACTCCAAAACGGCAGAGGAAACTGGAATAGGTATATATGGGCCTAGAACCATGTACTTCGAAAGCTTGGGGAAATACCCGAGTATCTTCCGGACGGATATACACGTTATTGAAAGATGTGCCCAGTTCAATATTAACAGAAATTAGCAAAAGCGGGGGATTATCAATATATCTGATAGTCAAGCAGCCATCGAAGCTCTGAGCTCAGATGAACTAACTTCCAAGGTGATCTCGGAATGCCTAGGGAAATTAAACAAGAATAAAGTGATTCGGATCACACAGAAGTTGAAGGAAGCGAAATAACGGATAATCTTGCAAACAAGAGGCTGGAATACAATTTGTAGAGCCTGAATTCTTTTTCGGAATAAGTAGCAGCACAATACTGAAGAAATTGAAAAGCGAAATGGGGCAGAAAAGAACAAAATATTGGGAGAATCTCCAGGTAATGAGGCAATCTAAAACCCTGCTGGGAACCTAGAACCAGAAGATGTGTACAGAATGCATCAACCTGAATAAGAACAATATTTGCATATTAACAGGAATACTTTCAGGCCATTGCAAACTGAAAGGGCATCTGAGTAAGCTTTGATTAACAAACCACCCATGTATCTCCTCTCAAATTGCATAGCACTACATAGACATTTAGATTAGATTAGATTAGGATTGGGGTGGCCTATCGACCTGTTTCACCGCGACCTTTTCAGATCTATTGTCCCCTTTTTTCCTAGAGGACGCTCTCTAATTTTGCCCTCTTAATTAGGCCTTCTTTAAGAGCGGCTTCTTTATGTAGCTACTGCTGTGGGGTTCTCCTCCCCATTACTAAAACCTTGTCTCGCCAGGCCTCACATTGGCACAGCACAGAACTGGTGTTTCTCCTCCTTTGGCAGTATCTGCAGGTTGCATCGTCTGCCAGGCCTATGTTGTACATATGCCTATTCAGTCTACAGTGCCCAGTCAGCAGACCTACGATCATTTTGACAGTCCTCCTGTCTTTATTCAGTAGATCTCTCGTGAATTCAGGCCTTTGCTCTTTAGGAATTCTTTGCCTGCCTTTGCCCCGGTGATTTTTGCCACCCCTCTCCTGGACTGATTATTAACCATTCATGGATGGATTTTTGATTTGCGATTTGGTAGTGCCGAAAGAGGGGTCCGGCTCCAACGAATGGTCTGACGAACCTCGCCTGGCCAGTTCGTCCGCCGCCTCATTTCCTCTCACGCCCGAGTGGCTAGGGACCAGGCTAGAGATACTTTCCTTGGGTGCCCACCTCATTTAGGGCGCTTACACAGTCCCAAATCAGCTTAGATCCACGCTTGTAGAGCTAATCGCTTAAGTGTGGACTGACTGTCAGAGAAGATAGCGACCGCTTTTACCTGGTTCGGTACATCTTTCTATCTCTCGGACACAGTGATGGATTGCGGCAATCTCAGCTTCGAACACAGTCGTGTCTTTGCTGAAGCTTACCGAGAGAGCCTTTTAGGCTTCTTAGCGTGAATTCCGCTCCAACGCCGTAGTCCGTTTAGAGCCGTCAGTATAACCAGTTTGAGTCGCCCTTACCGGAGTACCTGCCTCCCAGTCCTTCTTTTCTGGTATTATAACCTGATATTTTCTATCTAGGTTAAATGTTTGAACCATGGCATCACATGGCATCCTAAAAAGGTGCCTCCTTGAGTTCCGTCTACAGTTTTTTATAATCAACCCCGTGCGAATTTACTTATCGGTACTTGATCATGTAAAATTCGGTGTACTGTGGACCTTGCGCTCCTTGTACAAAAATATGTATTGCTGGCAGTTTAGAATAACTCAAATCGCGGTGGTAGGGGTCGATCTCAACGCTCCCGTGGCAGCACAGGCACCGCCAACCTCTGCATGCCACCACGCTTGCCGCCCCCACCTGCCGCCCTTTGCCACCTCACTACTGCTCCATACGTTATCATGGGTCTAATTACCCTTGTGTACAACAACAGAGTCATCTTGGGGCTAAGGGCCAATTCTTTCCACCACAGCCTCTACACCTACCCAGGGCGATGGTGGCTTTACTAGTCAATTTCTAGATATGTGAATTCCATGTGTGCCTTTGATCAAACCATAACCCAGTATTCCGCCTCTTTAACGTATGGAATCCTTTTCTCCTCCTAACACTAGTGCTCTATGCCTTCTAGCGTTCTTTTCCTTGTGAACGTGCAAGCCTGTGTTTTTTGAGCATTGACTGATAGTCGCTCTTCTTTACACCATTTGTCAACCGTGTTTAGAGCGGTTTGCATGCGCTCCACCAGAACCTTTGGAAACCGCCCTCTAACGACTATTGTAAGGTCGTCAGCATATCCCAGGCAATGGAATCCCTTCCGGTCAGCTTCCGAATCAGTCATCTACCAGGGTAACCCACAGCAATGGAGAAAGAACTCCACCTGCGGCATACCCCTCCCGCCTCGCCTCAATGTAGCTTCACCAATTGTGGATGTGATTATCCTTCTTTCCAGGCTGGCTCTTACCCAATGTAGAAGCTTCGGAGCGACGCCCCTTCTCTGTAGAGCCCCGATACGTGAATTAGTGGTAGCATTGTTAAATGCACCCTCGATGTCCAGGAAAGTCGTCTCTTTGTCTTCTATAGACTTAGTAATTAGCCTGTTGAGGTCAGCACTACATAACTCGAGAGCGTTGTTTTTCGAAGCATGTAAAATCGAGGAGGCAGACTAACTTAACCTGGGGCCTCCTACACTTTCTGAAAGAAATATAATTGGAAGACCAGCTGCAAAAGAGCAATAATAGGAGCACAATGGAAAGATCTCCTAGGTATTTAATCAACCGAATAAATGAATATTATTTAGTTATACTGTTACCAGTTTTACTTTTATCTCATTTTCAAATAGTAATAATAAGGATATAATAATTAAAAAGGATATAGAATGTAGCAGCAGACAGCCAGACGATCCGGGTGATGAGGAAACCTCCGTATTTGGCACATTTTTCAAAGGCATTCAGCATGTTTCCGTTCAGGAAGTTAAAGATGATCAGTAATGAGATACCTACACATCGAAATTAAATATTAAATGTAAAATTTTCATAATTATATACATTTACAACAGATATTCACAGATCAAAAGTTGGATCAAGTTTCAGTTCGAAAGAATTTTTTTTTACAGTGTAGCTATTTTGCGTAAATTTAGTTTAATAGTGCTTTTATATGTATTTGAAATCCAGGTGCATTGATATATCAATAAAAAGGCGAAAAATTGCTGGAATTCGGTTTCGTCAAAAATTGCATACTTATTGTACAGTTAATATTTTAAGATGTTAATTAAGTATTTTAATTTCTTTGGAAAATTCAAAATGTATTTTTCCCATGATCTATTAGAGAATTTCAAAAGCATTCACTAGCCAACCTCCGTGAGAGGCGGACGTGCCTCGAGTTATTTTGTAAATTTTAATGGCTAGTCCAACCTAAAAATTACGGTTACCTTAAAACAAATTTAATTATATTAATTTTACCTACTTTTATACCTACATATTTATTGGACAATTTTCTCCAAGAACGATATTCCCGAGAAATATCCCTGTCCTGAGCTATTCTCCCCATTCGATGTCCTAATCCACCTGGCTACCTTGCTTACTCTGATACTGTGATTTGCTTCCTCCAAAGGTATTTCCAAAAAATTCGACCAGATCAACCAAAAAATGATCGTATTATTTTAATCCTAATCTAAATTTTGATATACTTACAAGAAATTTTATTTTAATATGTTCGGTAAATTTGTTTGGTTAGAAATATTGTAAGCAACCGGCGATCAGTTTGCGTTCACTGGTGGAAAACTTTTATAAGGTGGTAGTACTAATTTTACTAGTTAAGATGTATTCACGACACAACCGAATACCCAATAATTTTCACCTTCAATTGTTCCGCATTCCGATTTGCCCGCCTTTTAAATATAGAACTACACAGATAAGTGACTCGAAAACGCGAGAATTTTAAAATTGAATTTTGAACGTATTTATTTTCTACGATGAATTTCTATTCCAAAAATTGGAATTACTGATTTAAAACGCAATTGCTATTTAATATGCGAACTCATTTAACTTACCTGAGATAATTATATTCTTATTTTTGTTGTTTTTACACGGTTTCATATATCGAACTTTTAATAAATAAAAATCTTCTGTGTTTGAACTTGAAGATTGTTTTTATCGTACAAAATCGATCATAATTTATGTACCAGAGTCTCATGCACACTAATTCTCTTAAAATCAGCACTTTAACTTGGTACATTGGAGTAGAGGACATTTAAGCAGCATGCGTACAACATCTTTCCTAAAGAATTAAAAGGGTTATCTGGCTATTCATAGAATTTTCCTAATGCTAGCGCGTCCTCTACCCTCTAACAGGCAGGAATTCTCTCTCATAGCATACGCGCTATCTGGCATTTGAGAGGGCACACTTATGATTAAGAAGTAATAAATATAGATGACACTAGGATGTCTGAAATTTGATTTTACCAACTTAATTGAAGTATTATATCTAATTTTTTTTTAATACCGGGCTGTGTGCTACCTTGTAGCATAACAACAGCGTCACTACTATATCACATTATGCAAGTTCTAAGCATGTGTTTAAGATACTTACAGACTTGCCGATGACTTTACGCACTGTATCCCATCTCATTTTTCTAAACAGATGCTCTGATATAAATATTATTACAAGAAAGTATCGATATACTAAGAAACTTGTTAAACATATGTATTAAGAAATCGTCGTTGAGACAACAGTTTTCTTATTTCGCTACAAAAATAGTGCATATTCATCGTAAGTAGCACGATAGACACGGCTACTAAATATGAATCTGGTAGATTTATAGAGTAAATACCTATTCAGAAGGGGTGATCATTAAAACGGCGACTTCTACACAATGGCGGCGGCGGCGGTGGTCTGATGCTTGCGATTAACTACCAATGCGCACGGAACTGGTGGCTTTGCAAAGACAGTAATGCCGGATAAGCGCCTTTTTACGTTTATGTTATTGACATATGAGATGATAAAGATACAATATCATGGTACCTGAATTATACCCTTTGCAAAGCGACATGATTGCCTCTTTAGTTCAACATAATTTTCTTGTTTAACACAACAAAAGCTGTATTAGAACAACATACAATGTTATATATTATACTACAATACTTGTTCGTTTTAACTTGAAATGTTTGTTAATCTAACCGTAAAATGGCAACGAAAGTGTTTAGGTAATATAATCTTTATTTTAACTTTATTTCACCACGTAATATTATTAAACCGAACAAACCTTTGGTTAGTTTAGCACACAGAAAGTGTTGTTTTCTGAGTGCAATGAGAGGTTCCATATAAAGCAGTAGAATATGTAATTACGTTCGCAACTAGGATGCAAACAATACACACCGTGCTTTTAATTCAGGCTAGAACATCAACTCTGCACTTTCCAAGTATGTAGCAGTTCGGTATAAACCACAACACGGCAGCTTCGTTGAAAAATTCCACAGGGAACATACTCGATGGGCAACTAAATGGTAATGACTTTACATTTCGTAGCGTTACGGATCGTAATCCTGTTAAAACAGAGGTGTCATTCCTGTAATTGTCTCTAGAACTATTTAGGAGAAGAGAAAGAGACGTACGTACTAGATTTCCTTTCAGAGTCTATCCCTCAGCGACAGTGGTGGCGTACGGGGGGGACGCTCTTTCGCGCCCCGTCGTTCTATTATGTCAGGTTATCCTCACGGAGCTCTCTTATAAATTATTCTCTCTTACCAATCCGGCGTAATTAAAGCCTCGGAAAGGCACCAGTTGAATTTAACTTTGTTATGGAAGTCATATACCGACTAGGGGTGGGTTTTGAGAGTTAGGTTGGTACGCTTCGCTCTCAAGTTCCCACCAAATGGAGAGAGAGACAGCGAGAGAGTGCTCCGCTCTAATATTAGTACATCTGTTGTAGTTTCTGCTTCAGATGATGTCCTAATTAGTATTACTACTGATTATGTATGCTGAAATTAGTTAAAGTCAAGGGGTACGATATGCGCTTGCTCGCTCCCGTCTTCTGTAACTTCACTTCGGCAGCCCAGTGCTTGCAGATTCTGATTACGTCTATATACGTAAGCTTTACTCCAGTTTACATCTCCAAGTAAATAGTAGGTGTTTACTAAAGCACTAATAAGATTTTTGCTCAGACGCAATACGGAAATGTGGGGTTTATCACTCCATTATACGGAAACATGCAAGTTCACTGTTAAAGAATATAATGCTCTGTTTTTCAGAGCACAATGCCCGGGATTTTTAAAATTTATTTTTTTAACATTCAAAACAATATTATTATTATGTTCAATTTACTTTAATTTATTTGGCTTGTCTGTTTACGATTTTTTTTTTTTTTTCCTTTTTTTTCAATAAAATCAAATTAAATAAATTAGTGGTTTCAATACACCCAGCGACCTCTCTAAGTAAGTGCAAGAAAACTGTGGAAAGTGACTTCCTACCTGCTAGGTGGCACGGGGCGCTTCAAAGGGGACCAGATAGTCTGTCAGAATCGTACTCCGGACGCTTATTAACGAATAGGCAGTTCTCACCTAACAGGCGCACCCTCAAAGCCCTTTCTCGGTTTATTAAATTTTGATATAAGTAACTCATCGAAAAATCGATGTAAACACTTACTGTTACAAATAAAAAACAACGTTTCAAACCAAAAACAAGCTTAACTCTTTATTTATTTACCCAAATTGCTATGTTTCCTATCAATTGAGACTCTAATGATCGCAAAGGTACGTAAAATGGAATCAGAAAATACTATATAAGACAATCTTTAATACAAAAACACGTCTTCAAACTCCCCTGGCATTTTAAAACTATTGAGGTTATGGAAACGTCATATAATAAATTAAATATCAAATAAATAACGGCGCCATCTATCTGTAAACGGCAAATACTAAAATTTTTATAGCAAACGATAATCTATGATTTACGTTATTTGTTAAAGATAGCTATTTTATCAAATCTCAAATTCGGTGATATTTTTATACAACCCTTACATATAAATTATTATATTTATTATAAATAAAAAATTACTAAAAAACTAAACTAAATGGCGGTTCTTATAAACTAACCCCCAAATTATCGTATGGTGAAATAATTTACACAAACATATAAGTTTCTGATTAAAATTTGAAAGGGAACTGAATTAATTCCGTTCTGTTTTAGGTGACGTGATTCTAAGGAGATACTAACTTGAAAGGACACGACGCTGGCATACTCTGGTGCTGGAGAAGGTGGTTCAGTTAGATGGGCCTCCGGTCTCGGTCACAGGCATGGAAAAGGCTATCTGGTCGGGAAGTCTTCGTAGGATATTTATAGGATATTTTCTCGGCAAATTCAGGTATTCGATATGGATTTAATAAACAGGATTTGTATCGATACTCTTTTAGGTAAAACTTCTTGGAAATTTGATAAATTTTTTTATATTGTAGCAAAAAAACGTTATAGGAAAATTAAGACAACCGTCGTGTCTGGTAGCCACCAACAGAATGAGAATTCAAATCATATTCAACGGTCAACAGCCTTCGATTGTTATCACACAGGTCGACCAACCTGAATTTTGAAAGATAAAGCTAACCGTCATTAAAATACCGTTATTTTCTATAGATTGAGGGGAATACGCCAAACGTTGAACTCAAAAACCCCGGAGATTGAAAAATCTCTCCGAGCAAAATATAACGAACATAAAAAGATACCAGGTCAGTTTGAATTAACATATAAAATAAAGTTTACATTACAATAAAGCAATATTTAGCACCTAACGCTAATATTATTCATTTTAAATAACTATCTTTAACAAATTCATAATTCGCCTGTAGAGTAGGCAACTGAGTACACGCCTCACTTTTGAATTACATGTTCCTTTAGTCTAGAACCTTGTTGTGAATGCCTTTAAAATAGATTCCATACCTTAAATATCATAGCAATAAATATTTTTAAGCAACTGTAGGAGATTTAAATGTTTAAAAAATTGGAAAGTAGTGATCTAATTGATATGACTGATTTGTTTAGATATGAATTGTAGAATGTATTAGTAATTTTAACACCATTAAAATATATTCAGATATTTAGTCAATTATTAATGTCAAATAACGTCAGTTTGAGTGATTCAGATGGGCAGCTGTTAATTTCTACTTGCGAATATAACAAAAACTCAAAAAAAAAATTCAAAGGTTAAAGTTAATTCCGATAAGTACATTATTACGGGGTTCGTTCGCACTCAAATTCGCTAGAGTTTTCAAGTTTTCATCGGATCGAAATAATTCATTTAAAACACAAATATAACACTGTATATTTGTTGCAAGAAAAATAATAATAAAAGTAAAGGAAGAATAATAATAATACAAGAAAATACAAATCACAAGTTGACACATTCGACGATCACAAATTGTGGTCGCTCCTAACCTCTAAACTAAACTAAGCACTAAGTAATAACACCAAGCGATGGTCCTAAGGATACAGCAGGAACCGCCAAAATTTAGTATTACAATAATACAAACAGCTGTTTATGTGGGTCAAGGTTAAAGGGCAATGCTTTAACCTTGGCATTACACTATTATTGGTTCGCTATTTTCTTAACTAACAACCCTGATTCGGTTGACGCCGTGAAACGTAATCTAAATTATATACAATGAGCGGGTAAATTTACTCTTTATTGTCGATGGTATTTAAGAAATATAAATTCGAGTATTCAATTCAATTTTAATACGGTACAAGAAAAAGAAACAACATTAAAAACTTAGCTGGTAACTTTGGCGGGTGGCGGCGTACAGCGTGTGTCTGGGAAGGTATTTATCGCGTCACGCTGGTGTTGGAGGCGTGGCCCAATTTGCTCCCCTGTAGGTGCAGGTAAATTCAAAGGTGAGCGGTCTCCCAAATTAGGTACTTCTCTCCTTCTAAGTTCAAACCAAAACAATATAGGTCCTAAAGGATAGGACCGGATTACCAAAACTAAGAAAGTTAACAACAGAAAAAGAGTCCGCTTACTGGTGACCTAAAGATGACGCTATTAAACTAAATGAATGCCGGCTAACGCTAGTGCTTATAAACCCCTTTTCAGGAAAATATCGCTGCAACCGTAAGTTGTCGTGACAACTGTAGTTAACTGTGCTGCAATTGTTGGTTTGTTGACAACCATTTTTTTCCGTGCAATAGCCGGCTGTACGGCTGAGAAGGAAGGGTACATCATTGCCAATTTTGCGAGTCAAGCAGCAATATGCAGTGCTGGTTGTTGGATGGGTAACCATTCGGACAACATTTCTCAACGGCTCCGTGTGTTCCCGCACACTAAGTCAAGGTGCTGAGTTATTATTATTATGTTAGACCAATAAATACACAAACATGTGATTGAACAAGTAAGATGCTTAATTTAGTTGCTATAAAATATTTATTTGTTATAACATTTGTCCATTTTGACTTCAGGGTGAACAAACAATTGTGTTTAGATAATTGGAAATATATATATTTAATCAGTTTAGATTTATTATCAACTGGCGATAAAAATTAATACGAAAGAGTTTCTACGGTCATTCAAGTAAGCCCTGAATGTGCTATTTGATGTTCCTTTAAACCATAACAATTCGAATCATTTAAAGCTGTCTTGTTATTAAGCTATTTGTGAATATTATATACATTAGCCTAACAAGATAGATAACATAGATAACAACGGAAATTTCATAATTTGGTTTACATATCTATTAGGAATACCCACACAATATTATTTTATAATTATGAACTACTACTGCTAGTACACCCGCGTTCAGCAAAGCTTAGACAGCGATTTGATGGTTTTCCACAGTTTTAACTGTATTCAATTATTGGGAATAGTTTTCATAAGCGCCGTACCAGCGCTCCTACGTCCATACATACCCAAAGCCGTTATTATTGACTCTAGTGATTCCTTTTTCAGTCGTAGAATTTAATACCCGCGATTTCCCACCACTGGTGAGCGAGCGAGGGATTTTCAATTAATTTTCAGTAGTATTCATTTCATCCTGGTTCGCTCGGAAAACAAGGATTACTAACTTTGACCGTTCGCTAATATTATTTTTAATTTAAATTTCGTTCCGTAAACCGTCGAGTTATATAATTTTAAATTGAATATCTAGTAGTGTGATTGTTGCTGTGAATATTTTACGTTCCTGTTTTGTTTATTAGCGAGGGAGAATTCGCTAGGGTAACTTGTCAAAACATTGTTGCACATGTTGCTTTTAATAAACATTTACTTTGATACTAAATTGTTTTTGATGGAGCGATAAATCTCGGTAAACATGTTATAGTTGTTTTATTCTTGTAATATTTATGCGGAAATACTCAATTAGAGTATTGAAAGAGTGGTTCCCAAAGCTTGTATGCCGGAGAAAATTTGTAGTGTTTCATAGTAAAAGCTATTTTATATTAAAAAAACTTTCGCAATTTCGATATAACTTTTATTTAAATTTCTAGTACGGCCCTTAAGCGACGTTTGAAACTAAATAATAAAATGTAACATAATTATACATACCTAAAAATTATAAAATTGAAATTATTACCTTCAGAATTAAAAGTATTATATGTATTGAATTTGCGATCAATAATTTGAAACGACACCTGTTATGCAATTCTGAGGATTTTTGTTTAAAAAATTGTACAAACACTTTCATAATGTGGGATGACGGAAAGTTTATTTTTTTAATTTTAAAGTATCAAATAAGCTTTTATTAATAAAACAGTGTAATTATTATTAACAGGTATAATTTATTAACATGTTTATATCAAAAACATATAAAGAGTACGAGAACTCTTACCCAAGGTGAGTATACGTATTTGGAATGTTCAAAACAAATATTATCAATTATCCAGTATATATTTGGATTCTTAAATTCTGAAAATAATTTAAATATCCCGCTATCACAAGAGAAAAAACCACCAACTACACCTACCAATCTATACGTATTAAAATTTCAATCTCAACCGTAATCTTACAAATATTAACAATAATCTTAAAACGTTTGAAATACTATATACTCATTTATATAAAAATTCAAACAATGCTTTAACCAGATAACTCACACACTCCATAGTACTTCAGAACGGAGTTTCCTCGCAGTGACAATCCAGAGATGTTGCAGAAAAGTTCCCCAACAGGAAAACAACATCGATATTTGAAAAATCCAGGCAATTCTCCTTCACAGCATCCAAAGTGTATAATTATATTCGAAACAGCAGAACATGTATGATTCCATATAGAAAATGTACCAAGGTATATTAAAAACAGCAAAGGCTCTGCTCCGATAAGCCATTGAAAAGTGCCCCTAAAGCTATCGGGCTGAAATTAAAGCAAATGAGTACTACTGTCACACATATTATAAATATCAAAAATTAGCTCATTCGATGCCACCCCATTCGAGATATTAGCATAAGGGTGGAAAAATTCAATATTTTTTTTCTCAGGAATTACTTAAGCTATCACGTTCAAAAAAATAATGTAAGTATACACTGATTATGGGCATTCTATAAAAAATCAAGAACTAATTCTCTCCACTCAGTTCAAAGTTATTATTATTTTCCCCTTTTTAGGGGTGGTTTTTTTGAGTTTGGTTCAAGATGCCAACTTGGCTTTTTGTTATATTAGACCGTATGCATTTAGGTTTATTATATATTTTTTTTAGTTTTTTCTGTGTGGTAGAACATGTAAATAAAAAATCAAATCTCTTTAAATGATTTTAGTAGGAGCAATTTGTTATTGGTTATTTTAGGGTTAAAATAATTATTCATCGATTAATTTCAGGATTATTTGTATAAATGTTTTAGCCCTATTAATTATAAAAGCACCGAAATAAAAAAAGTATATTGTAACAATAAAATAATAATAATTCCGTACACGCAGTTCAAAGGTATTATTATTTTCCCTTTTTGAGGGGTGTTTTTTTTGAGTTGGGTTTAAGGTGCCAATGTGATTTTTTATTATATGTACATGAGTGTATAACTATATGCTGTTAAGTTATTTTCTGCTTTTGGGGGATGATTTTTCAAGTTGATTTTTTGTTACCTATAAATCTATGCGTCTTGGTACAATATATGTTTTTATATGATATAACATATTGACATAAATCAATCAAATCTCTGTTAGATATTTATTTTTCTAGTAACAACATAATTCTATCCACATTTGTTATTGCAACAAACTATGTATTTATAGTTGAACCGCTATTCGTATTTTACTTTTGTTCTTGCTGCCAAATAGATATATACATTTAATCAATGTTCTGAGACGTGCATAATTTGTTTTAATATGACAATTATTTAATTGTGAGAGTTTGGAGATTGCTGTTTAATGTAATTTCTTTATGTAGAATAAACAGCAGTGCTGTAGAACGTAAGTTAAAATATGTTCTCACATAAGTGTATTAATCGCGGTGGTTTGCTAATAAAAATATCTGGGAGAAAAAAACTTAAACAAATAAATAAACGATGAAGATGATAGAAATACTTATTTGGAGCTATTCATTCTTCCCAGAAGAATCAATGAAGGTTGCAAATCGAGAGCATATTTCTCAGTTGTATGACATCACTTGTAAAGAATTTATTAGGAAAAAAGTATATAGTAAACCCAAATGCAGGCATTACTATACAGCAAAAAGTTAAGTTGGGACCTTAAATTCAAAAAACCACCTTTCAAAGGGAACTTTGAACTTCGTGTACGGAGTCTTAATAATAAATGTAACAACAGATAATATATTATATAATAATATATTACTTATTATCATTTATTCTTACAGAATTATTTTTTATAGCTCAATGCTTTCATAACTACTAGGGCTGAAATGTACAACATATAAATAATCCTGAAACCGCTCGACGATTTTCATTTTTATCTTTATTTCTTTATTTGCATGTTCTACCACATAGAAAGAACTCAAAGAAATAAATAAAGAACCCAAATAAATACATTACTATATAACAAAAATCAGATTGACACATTAAACACAACTCAAAAAAACCGCCCTTCAAAAAGGAAAAATAACAATAACTTTCAACTGCGTGTACGGAAATAAATATTATTTTGTTGTTATAATTTTCTTTTTTACATTTCGATACTTTTATAACTACTAGGGCTAAAACATTTATACAAATAATCCTGAAATTAATCGATGAATAATTATTTAAACCCTAAAATAACCAATAACAAATTGCTCCTACTAAAATCATTCAAAGAGATTTGATTTTTTATTTACATGTTCTACCACACAGAAAAAACTAAAAAAAAATATATAATAAACCTAAATGCGTACGGTCTAATATAACAAAAAGCCAAGTTGGCACCTTGAACCAAACTCAAAAAAACCACCCCTAAAAAGGGGAAAATAATAATAACTTTGAACTGAGTGAAGAGAATTAGTTCTTGATTTTTTATAGAATGCCCATAATCAGTGTTTACTTACATATTTTTTTTTCAACTTGATAGCTTAAGTAATTCCTGAGAAAAAAATATTAAATTTTTCCACCCTTATGCTAATATCTCGAATGGGGTGGCATCGATTGAGCTAATTTTTGATATTGACAGTATGTGTGACAGTAGTACTCGTTTGCTTTAATTTTAGCCCGATAGCTTTAGGGGCACTTTTCAATAGCTTATCGGAGCAGAGCCTTTCTTATAATGTTGAACAATCTTAACGTTTCATCTGTATATTTTTAGGCCGAAGGTGATTACATACATTGATTTATAAAAATCCTCTTCGATATCGTACCACAGGAATATGATTTAATTCATTTAACTTGATGAAAAATAAAAACAGTTTTCAAAGAAGATTTTATTGATCTCCATGGACCCAGCTCATTTATTTTACACGAGCCACATTGGGTCTCTACTCCTTTGAGATAATGTCTAATCCTAGGATACCAGAGTATCGTACAGTTGCCAGACGATAAATTGTATATTCAATTTCCACGGCTACTAATTCGAATTAAACCAAATTATACTGGACCTACAAACAGGTGTGTACATAAAATTATGACGGATATATTGCAGATTATATTTACCTAATTAAAAAAAAATAATATACCGACACATTTTGCAGTAAAGACATAAAATATTTATTTGACATTAATTATTTTTTTAAACAATTGCAAATAATTTACCCTCGCTCCCCTCTGCGTGTGAGAGACAAAGTATAATAATTATGTAGATGGTCGATGGGCGCATTAAACTACGCGCTGAAAGCTAGGGACTATAAAACGGTTTACGACTGTTTAAGCGGCGAACGTGCCGTAAAAACCGTGCACTCAAGTACACGGCCGTAAGTAAGAGCCTTTTTATCCTATTTTTAAAATATCGCTCGCTTCTTTTTCCTCTTCTTCCTTCCCTTCAATGTTCTGGGCTCCTCTCCTCGAGCAGACATTGAGTCAACTCTAAGCTGAAGCAACGTAGGCCTCAAAGACCTCTCCTCCGTGCGTAACAGATTTCGTACTCGCACACTTCTAGTTAGGAGGGCCAACGGTGGGGCTGAGATGGCTTCCACCCTAGTGAACGCGATAAAAACGTTTTATAAACACGGTGACGGGGTGGGGTTTGCGCCAGAGTGTGAGTGTTTGTGTGTATTTTGTACACGTGAGGATGTTTGTTTGGGTAATATAGGTGAAAGGGAACAGGAAAATTGATTGAGTTAATCTTAAGTATAACTTTACTTAGTATGGCACAGGTGCTTGTCCTTTTTTGAGAAATGAGAAGCATTCATCTATTGATGTTTGGAAATGACATCACTCATGTATTACGTGAAATACTCCATGTCAAGATCAAAAAGAGAAATAAATCGAAATAGATTGGAGAATGAAGGCCGAATGTTTGAGTGTTATCCCAAGACTTCTATGAAATAAGAATGAAGTTAAAGTAACTTAGGTGAAAAAAGCCTTAATGGCATGGAGAAACTGCAGAAGAAACTGGCGGTGTCACAAAAAAAAATACAGTCTTGGGTAGCATCCACCAATCATCATCCATGTATCAGTGACTTCTAGCGGAAGTCCGCGAGAACCAACTGCTTTGAAGCCTAAAGATTAGCCTGTTATAATAACTGAGGCCATGAAGACCAGTCAAACGCAATTATTAAAGTGGTACTCAATTTTACACTCTACATTTTGTTGGCGAGTGTAGCGAAAAAATCCACACCTAGAATTAATGCGTAAGCCAGTGTTAGATATGGCGCTCAATTTTTCCGCGACAAGCCCCAGAACGACGTGTTAAAAAGAAGTTAACTTCGTGGTAGAATTAGCGTAGCTATAAGAGCGAATGAATTCAAAATAATATCTTGACACTGAATGGAAATGTCCCAAGAGGACTATATTAGCATAGTGCCAAAATTTGGAAGACTAAGGAACTGAGGAACGAGTATTCTCTAAGAGGAAGCACACGCTATAGAAACATGAGTCGAGTTCTTCAATATTAACTGAAATTGCTAGAAATTATTATAATATTGTAGGTAAATACCTTTCAAGAATCTGAATTCCACACATGATCTGCTCTAAAGCAGCTTGGAAGTGTCTAAAAAAAAAAACTGAACGAGCAATGCGAAAGGAACAACATTACTCTCCTGTGAGTTCTTGTCAGAGAAATAGAAAGATAGATCAAGCCAGGTAAAAACGTCGTTATGTTCTCTGACAGTCAGCCCACGCTTAAAGCGTTAGTTCTGTAAGTGTGGCCACTAAGCTGACTTGGAGCTGCGTAAGCACCCTAAATGAGTGCGTACCCAAAAGAAATTAACATTGGCCTGGGTTCCTAGCCACTTGGGCGTAAGAAGAAATGAGGCGGCGTACAGTGGGATAAAAATCAGAATCTAGCTGACCAAAATTACTAAGTTTTTGTACATTTATTTGTGTATTAAAATTATGGGATAAAATCAATTAGGTAATAAAAAATATGTGTTGCGATCGCTTACATCAGACCACCTACACATAGTTTTAAATTTGCTGAAAAGAATGTTTAATCTTTCTTTCCGTTATACCTGGAGGGACGGATTGGAATCTCCTAACCATTTCAGAAGCTGATGTCTCTTTGTACTTATCGATCTGCAACCTAAATGTATTCAAAAAAAGTGAGATAATACTTTCCTTGACAATTTTTTTAAAAGTAATGCGTTGATTGTCACTGCGTGTATTCATTTCCACAAGCAATGTGAACTTATACTGACGAAAATCACAACTTTACAAATAAAACTGCAAGAAGCGGAGCGGAATGATTGGTTTGTCTACTAAACAGTCACACAGACTTTGGACTTTAGACCTTTAATTCCTTAACTTTCCCAATGTTGGATTATGAACTGGTTTTGTTAAGATCGAGAAATTAAATTTATTCAGTTTTGACAAGTCATATTGCATTAATTAACCCTCTGTGCGGTGGACGAGCTGGCCAGGCCAGGGTCGTCAAAAGGTTATTCGTTGGAGCTGGCTCTTCTTTTGGCATTACCAAAATTGTAAATTAAAAAATCCATCAATGAATGAATTTGTAATCAGTTCAGAGAGTGATGGCTAAAGTCCGGAACAGAGATAGGCAAAAGACTTTCTAAAGAAAGAGAGATCTGAATTTATTAAACAACTGCTGAGTAAGGACAGGAATATTGTCAAAATGATAGTAGGTCTGCTGACTGATCACTGTGTGTTAAATAGGCGTATGTACAGAATAAGGCTGGCAGATTCTGCCAAGAGGGGCAAGGAACACCAGTTTATGTGATGTGCCAATGTGACAGCCTGGCGAGGGCAAGGTTTCTAGTAATGAGTTTGGAGAACCCCGCAATTAGTAGCTATACAAAAAAGTCGCTCTCAAGGATGATAGGCCAAAATTGGAGAGCGTCTTCTAGGATAAATGAGATCATAATAGGTTCGAAAAGGTCGCGATGAAACAGGTCCGCAGGCCATCTCTAATCTAATCTAATCTGAGTTCTGGGATATTTGGAAGTGAAAGGAAATCAAACTAAATGCATATTGTTTCTACCATGACACTCCTTCAATCTGAAACATTTCATAGAAATCGGGATTTGACAGTTGTCGCTATTTCCTTGTTAGTGCAACTTTAAAATTCCGAGGGAGCACACACAGTTGCTCATACAAGGTATAGGGCAAGTTCAACTGTATACCGGGGGTTTTGAGAGAACAGACTCAACTATGTACACTTCACTGTTTAGTTGACATACATAGATAGACCAATTTTAAAAGTGTATGGCTCTCCAACAAACATAGCACATTCTCATTTATGACACAAAATGATTTTATTGAAAACGAGTTCTAGCAGCAAATCCATAAGTAAAAATTTGTTACTAATTCTCGTTGAAGCTAGAAAACTTGAAAATAAATCACAAAATTAGCTTTCTCTTCTTCAAAGAAATGCAAACTACAAATCATTTATAATGGACGAGATACATTATTCGCTCACGAATTGAATTAACGCAAAAGTCCTAGGTTGTGGATTGAGGGCCAATTAAATTGATATCACGCAGCGACCCTCAGCATGCTCCACGTGTCTACGTATAGATGGCATGCTAGCCGATAAACCAGTGGATTTTTAATACGCAAATGCTTAGTCATAAAACTCTGTCTGATTATAAATTTAGGGAGAAGAAGTTCCGGGCGCTCCGTCTACACGTTATTACTTGTATCTCAGCTTGATGCATTTGGAATTCTAAATTTCGAAATTGAAGCGATATAAATTTTATCGTTCTCCTCCCAAGCATCTGATATGTTATGCGTCTCTCCGTGGAAGTTGTGTAGGATGTTCTACGGGCGAGCCTCACTGCCTCATCTTATCGCTCGAGTCACTTTTAGAACTACTTTAAAATTGACTGCGAGACGTACTGTTCCCAGAGGATGCATATGTCCGCCGTATGTATGTTTGTCTGTCTCGCTGTTATGAATGGAACATTTATATGATTTTATTTGCGTCCTTGCTTTATTATGTCGTAGTCTTGGCTGTTATAGACATAGTTTTATTAGACAAGAGACGTTGAAGCTGCAATGGGAGTATTCCTGCATAAACATATGATAAATAAAGCATTTTGTATTCGTTGTCGTGCTAAGAAAAATCAATATTGTTATTAAGCTGGTTTTGTATTCCAGTTTACAGTATTTACACAGTGCGTGAATTAATAATAAGATAATTTCAGAAAGAGAGAATTTCCGTTGAAAATATTCATACCCACGGTCCTCGTATTAGTATCAGCACTTTGCCTGTATATATAACTTTATTAACATCGTAGCTTTGCCTTCAGAACGAGAACCTTTCCAGGAATTCTAGGTAGTTTAATCTCGACAAGGAGAAGCGAACATAAATGTACTCGCTAATAAATTGCCGACAACGTAGCGATGAGAAAGGTATGTTTTCTATTATCGCAATGTTGCACGGGCAGATGAGGGGGATATACGCAAAAGCGAGGACTGAAGATAAGCAGTTTTTGCAGACGTCGGTGTCAGGAGACTGTTTAGGGAGGCATTCTTGTTGGGCCGTTACAATTCAATATAGCTGTCGAAATGCTCGAAATGTAAATACCCCTTTTTCGTTATTAACTGTTTAATAACATAGGTATGTATGTACCTGTCTACTGCCGACAATGATTAAAGATATATGCATAAAATACCCAGTAAAGTTAGTCTGAGAAGTTATGTTTACTTACTCATGAAAGGCTCAAAGTTTTGATACTGAATCGAATATGATATAATAAAGCAGAGGTATCGAGATAATCCCAAAATGGATTAATTTATCCTATAAGTAATTTATAAATTTATTTAGGGATCATTCGCCAATATTTTTTTCTTAAACAGTCTTTGCAATCAAACATCTTCACGACACTGATAAGGGAGCATGTACTCAGTGACATTAGAAGTGTTGTATGTATGTATATATTGCAAGGGTGATATTACACTGCGACCTAAAAGATCTATTGTGTCCCCTGTTCTTGCTGTTTTACAGCTGACCTTCCAATCCTATTCCTTTCAGAAAGTGTAGGATATCAGAAGGCCCCAGGTTAGGTAAGTCTTCCTCTTCGATTTCACGTGCTCCCAGGTGCAACGCCCTTGAGTTGCACAGTGTACGCAATTTGAGAGGGGATGGATGCCATCCTGTTCCCCAGTCGGCTCCAGTAGTTTTGCTCCTCCCTTTGTTCCTTCCTTGTGAGGTACTCTCACTTAGGAAGTGGAAGGCTTCTTATGGAGGTCCTGCTCCAATTCATGTTTATTAGCGATGTCGTCCCGCTAATAAACGTCCTTTCTCCATGGTTGATCCCACGAGTAGCTAGGGAAGAAAAGGTCCACCTCCACAGAGCCCCGCATGCAGAGATAAGGCAAAATCAATGAGTTGCGCCAGGTGCCCCAAGATTGGACTAGTAGACTGGTCTTCTATCCAGCCACGCATTCCATCAGCCTAATCCACCGCCTTAGGACTTAGGTTTTTGTTGAGGTTGTCTCCTCTCGGTCCGTGCAGTTAAGCCAAGACCCCCCATTCCTTTCGGGACCTGGTTTAACAGTTGGGTTTTCG
This sequence comes from Protaetia brevitarsis, assembly GCA_004143645.1. NCBI lineage: Eukaryota > Metazoa > Arthropoda > Insecta > Coleoptera > Scarabaeidae > Protaetia > Protaetia brevitarsis. Next base: position 512,612 of record RXPK01000286.1, on the reverse strand, counting down.
GTAGCCGAAAGCAACAACTAGCATCGTTGTAGAACCCCGTGCAAGCCCTTAGCCACGACACAACAGCTCGGGCGACGGGGGAGTGGCTCACGGCAACGGCCTTCATTCACGCTGTTCTGGTTTTAAGCAGAGAGGACGACCTTAGGCCGCCACTAACCATCTCGTCTTGATCGAACGCTGACAAGATGGCCTTTCCCCTATCCACTACCTAGGGGACGCGCCTGGTAGGTACTCCCAACCCCCAGGAAGTGTTACACATAGAAGAAATAATATCGTGGGGGGATATCATTAACAACGCGTAGCTGTCATACTATCTCAAATAAAGAGAAGTAGTGATGGGCTACCATAGGTAATAGCCCCACAAACCATTACTCCAACAGTCCTGTGTATGTACAATGGTCGTAACAGCTAGATTGACAATCTAACCCGTTTGTCACGCAAGCAGTTTGCCCATATCGTTACAATGCACCTGTATCGGCAAACACTTATGAAGACCTAACCACTCAAAATACCAAGAAAAGCTTAAAAAATCGCGTTTCTCTGTTAAGATGATTTTGCGGCTCATTAAGTTTATACACGGATACCTACCATTTTTAGTGGAGTTATTAAAAAACGTTAACTGCAGAAGAGAGGGTGCGTGCTGTGACGTTAGTAGATAGAAGTACAAGCCACAATGCAACATTGAAAATGAAAAGAAAGTGGCAAATATCACATTCTGTTGCCAATCTACCAAAAGGTCCAAGAACAAAGGTTACGTCAATTGAAGAGGATGCCGCTTTGCAACAATATTATCAAGATCACCCTTTCACTAACTGCTATGCCAGAAACCGCGTTTGCTGGTTCTCAAAGGACGGTTAGGAATAGACTTAGACAAATCGGTATCAGGAGTTACTGAGCTGTTAAAAAATCGATTTATCCGACAGTAATCGTCAAGAACGGTTGGACTTTGCTAGAAGATCTCAAGGCGTGGTAGATGTTTTTTGGAGGAAAGTCACCTTTTGCGACGAATCCATTGTCTAGTCTGTGCAAGCTACGCACTAGCAACTAGTGACTCGTCCCGTGAAAGCGAGGTGCTTATCAGAGACTTGCACGAGTAAGTAAAAATGTAATCAATTAATAATCGGCGATTACCTTTCTCGACGATGCGAGTAGGTAATCATTAAGACCGGCATCGTAGGAATCGGCATCGTCGCATCGCAAGAATCGTACGATTCTTACTCGTAAGAATAGAATACAATAATTGTGCATATATGGTACTATTTGTTGGTTATCACTTATTATAGTGGCTTGATTTTCCTAATGTATTGTATGTTTATAGTTGCTAATAAAAATGTTCCAAATTTCGTGTTCCTGTTTTTTTATATGATATGGTTTCTGTCGAAATTAACTCATACTAGATCTATTTAAACAAACGTTAGTTTTATTGCTTTCTACCAGTTAACAAATAACAATGACACTGTAAACTGCCCCAATCGCAAAACTTGAGGAAAAAAGAAGGAAAAAGCAGGTGCTCTCAAGGTCCGTATATAGGTACAAGGTTACCTGGTAACTTTTCAGCCGATCAAGAGAAAGAGCGCGAATGCGTCATCATGTATGCTGTTTATATAAGTAAATTGGTGCATATATGTAGAAAGAAATGGCGGTTTGTACTCCCAAACTAAATATTTATTTTTTATAATAAAAAACGAGTTTTACATAAGTAAATCAAGTAAAAATATTATAATAATATAGCACAAAACTTAGAATTACACACATAGAGCATAACATTAAATTAGAAACTCAGAAAAAGTAAAGTAAAATGGTAAAACGATTATATATTATCAAACTAAATATTTATTCTTCCTAATCAAAAAGCATTTTCTTATTATTATATAATCATAAGCATAAGTGAATTAAGCTAACAAAATAACATTAATTTAAAAACTAAGAAAACTAAAATTTAGAAATACAGATTTATGCAGTTTTTTTTTTGCAATTAATGTTTTATCAACAGGAACGTGTCTTGTATTATAGTTTCAAGTTCTTTTTATTATAACGAAATACCCCAATACTAACCTTTCAATGTAAACAAACACGAGAATGATCGCGAGGCGCGTCATCACAGCGTCATCGAGTATCCACCCTCTCCTTTCCCCGGGTCTCACCTACAACTTACGAGATAACCTTGTGTATACGGACCTTGAGTGCTCCTGACGATGCTGCGAGTAGTAATCATACGATGCCACGATGCCGATTACTACTCATACCTCATATACACGATTATGCGTATTACTAGACGCATCGTTATATTCGTCAAATGCGTAAACGTACATACCTATACTCGCACGATGCCGTACTCACTCGTGCTCTATCTCTCTGGTGCTTTATCCCAGTACATATATAAACAAAATAGAAGCGTACGCTATTCCGTTGCTGTTCTTGCGTGGATGTCATATGCGGTGCCAGGTGTAATATGGCAAATTAACGGACACCTCACAGGTATCCAATATCGCTATATACTAGAGAGGATTTAATTGAAAATATATGAGTACACATTAAAAAAGAGATCTATAGGTAATCTCTCGGTGCAGGACAAATAGCTGACAGAAGAGATTTCTTGAAGAAAATTAAAGAGGCGTGGAAATAAATTAATGAAGATATTTGCGGCCGTCTGGTAGATTCCATGCCAAAAAAATTGAATGAAGTAATCGCTAGTAATGGTGAATGGACACATTATTTACTTTCCCTTTTTATAAAGCAATGGTATTGAGTGTTACTTTTGGATAACCGCATTTATTCTATCGTTTTATTTGAATATTGTATTTCTCTTGCACGTTTTTCATTCACTTTTTTTATAATCAATCAATTAAAATATTTTGTCGAACACCTTTGTTTAACCTTAGTTTTTTAATTACCTATTATCGTAATTTATGTTCAAGAACATAATTCAATAAAGCAAATTCAGCGGCCAATTTAGCGATAAGCAACAATTCTGCTCTTGTTAATGTCACTAATACGATGATTGTTATGACGTCTTCGAACTTTAGGCATTTTGTTACGCTTAACAGTCGCGCAATACTAAAAATTTCTGAACTAGTCAGCTCTCATAAACAGGTGCTCTCCACGAAAAAACCCAGAAATAAATCTTTTTTTCGCAAAGAATTATCAAAGATAAAAAGTTCACATTCTTATCATACTTAGCTTACTTTAAATTTGGTTATCCAAAAATTAAAGAAAAAAAAATAAGTTGAATAAATTATTCCTGCTAAGTGTAAGACTTTCATTGCCATTGAGTATATTTCATACAAAGTAATAAATAAGGATTTACTGGCAAAGCCGATACAGCATTGCTTATTTATTTTCAGTACCTACATGCTCTTCTTCGGGGGTTTGAAATGAGTTATTAGATTCCTGAACAAGTAAGTAATTGCCACACCTGGTTTTCGATGAGCTTGTGGCTCATAACACCATTGCAAATAGGCGTTCTTAATTTTATTTGTTTCTGCTATGTAATAACTTTGAAAAGGCAAAAGAAGATAAACTACATATGTATACGAATAAGCTTTTATAAATAAAAGAAATTGAAGGTATACCTTATTACCTAAAGGATTAATTACAAATGCATCGATTGTCTTGGAGACGATACAGCTTCAAATATACAGGATATTTTATTAGCAGTGAATTCCTCTATAATTAGTCTGTAACTGTGCAAAGTGTTTCTTAACCTCGATACAGCAGATTTAAAAGCAACTGTGTAATTGACAGAAATAAGATATAACATATTTTACTCTTAAATTTTTAATTTGCGAGATATCCCAGATTTTCTAAAAATGGTCATTTATTTGAGGAAGGTGGTTAAAATTTATTTATTGCTTATACACTAAAAAATCGATTTATTTGACAATGCCAAATTTTGTTTAAGTTAACTTAAAGGGATAAACAAATATTTGGTTAATTCAACCAAGTTATTTATTGATTTAATCCTTTATTTATTTGAAATAACGAAATATTTTGTTGGATTAACTAAATTTTCATGATAAAATTTGTTTGAAATCATTTTGTTGTCCTAAACAAATTGGTTTTCCTTGTAGAATGGGAGTTGGTGTTTGGGCTATTCCTATCGTCTGTTGATTGTTTAGATCCGTTTCGGCAGTATTTCTACTGCCACCATAAGGGTAGCCCTAATAAGGATTATGGTTTGCTAATTTCATTCACTCTCGGATATAAATTGACATGACAGAAAGCATCTTCATGGATGTACGGAAGTCTAATGAGATGTCCTTTGAAATACTAAAAGATAGATTTGAGAGGACCGGGAAAATAGAATACATGAAAGGAAGAAAAGATCTAAAGCTGCTACCAATCAAGAAGGGGAATCTTTAGTAATGGACAATGTTCCTGAATTCCCAAAACTTGCATGCGAGTAGTCGTTGGTATACAACAGGAATTTCACTGACATCTAGTATTTTAAGCAAAAATAGATTTTATCTTTACTATTATTGATTGGTCCAAGAACCCGTATTTTTTTGAACAGATTGAGAATGGAAGAACAAGCCTAGTTACGTTAACTAGGCAGCGTTATTTAAATATGCTTCGTGATTATGCAATACTGTTGTTGCAAGAACACGACATTGAAAACATCATATTTATGTAGGATTGTGCACCTCCGCATATCTTCAATCCAGTAAAACAGTTTTTAAAGAACACTGTTGGCAACCGTGTTATCCGCAGACAATTTCCTAAAACTTGACCTCCCAGATCACCAGATATTCATCCAGTCGATTTTAGATTATGGGGATACCTAAAAGAAAAAGTGTTTTTAACAAAACCTAATACCATGGATGAATTGAAGAAGTCACACAAAACATAGCGGCTATACCAGCAGAGATGCTCAGAACTTCGGTTTATCGTATTGGAGAGAAGTTTCTGCTTATTCAAGAAGAAAATGGCGGCCGCATTCAACATTTGCAATAAATGTAATATTTTTAATAAATTCCATTTCTGTTTATACAAACAGGTATTTTTAATTTTTAAATAACTCAAGGGTTGATAAAAATATCAAGTTTTCAAAATACCACTTACTTTTGAAAAAATTATTATTAAAGTAATATGAATGTTGTTTCGAGTGGGGTAACGTGATTAACGAAATGAGGAAAATACAAATGCTCTTTTATAGCAAGAAACACTTGATTTGCACTTTAACTTCAAGTTAGTTACAATAATAAATAACCATACATATACACACATATTAAAAGAGAACCAGCGCCCAAGAATTACAGAGTATAGTATGCCATTAAAGTCAAATTCAGCAAACATTAACGTTCTTATAAAATGAATTTATCCGATACTGGCTATTATCCATAAAAGGAAATATGCAATTTCAAAATGAAGAAAATCTTCAACGTATTATGAGCGGAGCACATATTGTATATACTTACATGAAGTTCACAAGCAATTAACCTTCAAACATAAAAATTTATCCATAAAGGAACGAACTTTGAACTACGTTTATAAATCTCTATTCTACACGCATGCGAAAACGTATACTCATATCAAGCATTCCTTCAACATTCAGGTCAAATATCTGCATTTATATAGTATGCGTGAATACATAACCGGTATAGTAATATATAATTCTTTACTGTTCCGATATAATGAAGGTCAGTTTCAATATAAGTAGGTAATACGCCAGAGAAAAAAAATCAGGCAAAGAGAGACCCTTGTAAAATGCCAAAAACGAGGATATATTATCTACCATTCTTTTCCCCTTTTTTTGCAACGATTTCGTTGTGGTAACTCTTCAGCTTTTTCGCTTACAAAGGGAGTAGTATTAAACCGCGAACATGAAAATTTATTTCCAAATAATAAATATTTTCTTTCCCGTACAGGGGTATGATTAATCAAATTTGCTTGGTAGGTACGAGCGTTTTTGTTCACCGTACGCACATAAGAGCAAGCAAAAAATGTATTTTCTCTAAGTACATAAATCATATGGCGAATTATGGAAGAAAGATTTTTTTTCTGTTGCGCTGGAGATTGTGAACTGGTTAAGGGGTCTCTGAACAACAGAAGCTAATATTAAACCCTTGTTACAAATACGGTGGTAGAATAGATTCTGATATTCGTCTATTTGGCATATTAATCGAGCTTATCTCAATCGTTTCGTCAATGGAAATGTATATCGTCAGGAAATTAAAACCGGGCGCATTTAGGATCTTATTTATTTGTGTTGGTGGGTATTTTTGAATTATACCAAATTATAGTTTAAAAGAGAAGTTACTGGGATTTTCTATTTAATATTAAAGTTAGAAGGATTTATATAAAAATAAAAATTGGTGTATTACATGAAGAAAGGAATTAAATAACATTTTCTAAAAAGTTACATCTGTAAATGATGCAGAATATACATATATCTCTGTGTATCGCATACGAGGTTGGGCAACCTGAAAAGTACTGTATGTAGCCATTGCCAATGGGGCGATATCATGCTGCCAAAAAGCCCAAACAGCCAAAGCAACAGAAAAAACGTTCACACGAAGGACTAATATGGGAGCAATGCTTTTTTCCACATCACTGGCATTAAGAACTCTTGTAAGCTTATCAACCTTGCACACTGTTAACTATAACTAACAGTTTCTCGCGGGTTTCGCCGTGTGTCAAAACTTTCGCTCGACGTTTCGCTGTTCATACTGACAGCTTCTTTAGAATAACTGAACTGATTCTCAATGGTCAATCGTGTAGTTTCCGCTCCATTGACCGTGACGGTTCGTAGTAGACTCTTTCACGTGTTGCTGAGGTTGTACCCTTCTTCTCTGTTAACGGTTTTATTCTTCTCTATTTCTATGGCTTCCCTGATGAGTCTTTTCCCGTAGTTCTTGGTGGTAGTTATTACTTTTACATTCTTGAAATCCATTTTGTGTCCGGTGTCGTGCATGTGTTCTGCCACCGCTGATTGCTCGGCCCTTCTTAATCTTGCGTCCCTCTCGTGTTCTTTTATTCTTATGTCGATGACTCTTCCTGTTTGTCCGACATAGCACTGTCCGCATTGGCATGTTATCTTGTAGATACCTTCTGTGCGCCCCTTGGGTATCTTATCCTTTGCGGTCGGTAGATACTGCTGGATCGACGTTGCAGTCCCGAAACGTACTTGTACGTTAGGTTTCTTCAAAATTCGGCCTACTTTTTCGGTGACTCCTGCTATGTAAGGTAAACACGCCATCCCTCTTCGTGGTTCTGTAGTTGTCTCCAGTGTCGTCTTCTTAGTGGCTCTCCTTATGTCGATGTCAGTGTAACCATTCTTCTTTAGTGCTTTCTCCAAATGTATCTTTTCACTGGTAAGATGTTGTTCGTCACTGATGGTTTCGGCTCTGGATAGCAATGTTTGTATTAATGTATTCTTCTACATCGGATGATGGTGAGATCTTGCATGCAGATATCTATCGGTGTGCGTCTCCTTTCTAAATACTGCGTGCTGTAGCATTCCCCTTTTTTGTTTTCTTAACCATAACATCCAGGAAAGGGAGATTTCCATTTTGTTCTTTTTCCATGGTAAACTTGATGGCTGGGTGCTGTGAGTTTATGTGTTCCAAGAACTGTTGTAGTTTTTCTTCTCCGTGTTGCCATGTTACAAAAGTATCATCGACATATCGCAGCCAACACTTGGGTTTCATATTGCTGGAACTTAGGGCTTCTTCTACAAATGCTTCCATAAACAAGTTGGCTATTACTGGTGATAAAGGGTTTCTCATTGCTGTTCCGTTCTTCTGCTCGTAGTATTTTCCTTCATACAAAGAGTATGTCGTGGATAAGCACAGTTTCACTAATTCAATGATGTCTTCTTGTAGTCCAAGTTCTGGAAGTAAGGCCAGTGCGTCCTCCGTGGGTATGTTAGTGAATAGCGATATAATGTCGAAACTTACTAAAATGTCTGTAGGTTCAGTCTTTAGCGCAGACAGAATATCCACGAAATGTTTCGAATTCTTCACATACGTTGCAGTTTGTCCGGTATATGGCTTTAGTAAGTTAGCTAAATATTTCGATAAGTCGTAGGTCGGTGATCCAATGTTGCTTACAATCGGTCTTAATGGCACTCCTTCTTGTGCTTGCACACTGTTGTCAAAAGATGGCCATATTAACTACATTCTGCTTTTAGCACATAGCGATTTAATTGTTACATATTAATGTCTGTATGACGAACAAATCTCTGCAAACTATTAGTTCCGATAGCACCCTAGGAATTACATTGGATATGATGTACATTCGAGATGTCCATACATTCTTCACCAGCTGCCTTTGATATGGAGAGGAATGAACATTTTGTCACAAGCCGGGATTTAAAGAAGGTTTTCTACCTTGAACAACAGGGCATAATCCGAAGCAAGTGTTGCGGAGGGCCCTAGAGGAGCTTCAAAGCTAATCTCGAGCTGCAAAACGTTTTAAATGCATTGAAGACAACTAATAAGTCACTTTACGGAAATGAGGGCATATTATTTGCCAGAACCTATAGCATCGCACCAATAAATGACTAAATAGCCAATCAACTCCTGGGTATATTAGAAAGTGCCGTAGTCGCAACTACGTCAAACTCAAACAACTACTTGAACTTGGGTGTAAATATGTTGAAGTCATTGTTTTTGTTGCAGGTCACTGAAGATTTAGAAAGCACCTACACAGATTAGATTCTGTGTCAACACATCTGTGTTTGAGGAGATATTACAGGATATATTTTAGCCCATACCTTATCTTATGAGGCTCAGATATTGAGTAGGTTGATTTTTTTTAGAAGATTTGAATATTTCATTCGAAATGTGTTTAAGGGCTTAACTTGTTGGATATACCACGAGAAAATATGCTCTCTGCAATAGACGCCAGTGATCGTGGTGGACGAGACGATTAATCGAACCAGCACTAAGGCCTGCTTAAAGGTTATTATTTTGCCTTGCAGTAGACGGCCTGCTCTCTGAACTTTGGGGAGCGGGCTTCCACGCGCAGGGCTATGCCGATGACATCAACATTTTTGTCTGCAGGAAATTTGAGAGTGTGGTATCCGAAAGGATGAAGGTCGCACTCAGGTTTGTAGAGAGGTGGTGTATAAGAGAGAGCTTTAATATCTACTCTAGCAAAACGACTATGGAGGAGGAAGCTTCCCAAACTCCAGTGTCCCACCATACTCGGCTCTTAGATACTCATATGAACCGAGATTAAATATCTGGGTGTTGTCTTGGGCCCAAATCACACCTATAACATGTGACAAAGCCATAAGAAACTTCTGGACCTGTAGGGGTATGTTCGGTAAAACGTGGGAGCTAAAGCCTGCAATGGTACACTGACTGTACTTGGAAGTTATAGTACCCTCTATAACTAACGCCACTCTAGTCTGGTGGTATAAAGCAAATCCAGGCTATGGTATAAGTACGCTTAGTAAAGTCCAAAGAATTGCTTGTTTGGGCATCACAGGAGCCATGTCCTGTGATGACTGCTACGGAGACCATTCTTGGGCTTCCCCAGCTACAGTTGATGTTGTGGTCTGAAGCAACCCTAGGGGCTTACAGAGCAATGTAGTGGATGCAAGTGCTTCTCCGGCAAAGTCGGAGACGACACCTGCATCTTCAACTACATCGAAAAGCACCACTGTCCATAAATGCGGACAAGGTATCGCCCGTTTTCAGCTTCTCTGAGAGATACAGCGTAAATCTCTCCAGCAGGGAAACCGCAATAGCCTACATCCGCAAACCAAAAAGGGAATCAACCCCATTGGTTTGTCGATGCCTCGGGAACGCGTAATGGCTTGGACATTGCAATCTGGAGGGACGGAGAGCGGCACGGCTAAGCTTTTCGCCTAGGGACCTCCCTCACCACTTTTCAAGCCAAAATTATTGACATCCAGACTTGTGCAGAGGGTATCTCAAACTGCCTGCGCAAAAATGGAAGGGTAAAAATGCCCTCAAAGCTTTGCGGGCTGTCAGATTTAACTCTGAGGTGGTACTGGGGTGTCACAGAAAACTTAAACAGCTAGCGGAATATGATGGGTGCTAGGTTACTCTGGGATCAGAGGTAATGGAACAGCTAACATGCTAGCAAGGGGCGCCAGCGAGCCGCCGTTCGTAGGTCTAGAACCTATGTATAGTCACTCATATGACAATATAAAACCGTTCGTCAGATAGATCCCAATTTGCTTCTATGCACTGCTCCTTTCGCAATGGACTCGTCGGCGCAAGACACTGTAAGTCTCTAGGGCTTTATCCAAATGAGGAAAGATTCCATAAGGCAGTCTTTATGAGCAGGGGCAGATTGAGATTACTCACAGGAATCTTAACTGGGCACTGCCCATTAAATAAATACATGTACCGCATGGAGCTAGTGAACTCTCTCTTGTGCAGAAAGTGGGGAATGCGGAGAAAACTCCTGCTCATCTTCTTGTTAACTGCCCGGCAGTGCACAGGGAGAGGCAGACGCACTTTGGGGTCGATTGGTTGAATGAACCCAGAATTAGTAAGTTAACTCTCAGCCAGATTGCGGACTTCTTTGATAGGGTGCAACCTGACTGAGAGGGCTAAAATTGACATTGAAGCACAATGGGTCTGTCTGGCGAGCTGCCTTGGGAAAAAAAAGGTTATTATTTTAGGAGAAAATGTTTAACCATTGTTGTACTAGTGGCCTTTTCAGGACTATTCTCCCCAGAACACCCATTGAAGCAAGTCAGTGTCATGGAATTGCAAATATTACTATTATCTTAATGAATCAATTATTTTTTTTGAAAATAATACTTGATATTTTTTATTGTTTTATTTTATAAAGATGTAAGGAATGTTGTTAAGGAATGAATTTATTTTATAAAGAAATGTGAAAGCATCACATTACTTAAGCATCTTTAAAGTTGAGCTTTTCTGTTATGTCTATTATTGGAGTAATTACTCTACCTATGTAATGGGGTCTTAAATTATTTATATATACTTCTATTATTGCATTTGTGATTACTGAATATATCTTAGAACTTCCATGAAGTCTCGCTAAAATCTTTGTAAGATGCAAGACGCAATCTAATTGCTCTAATTAAGTATTTATTCTGAGATCCTTCTACCTCATTTCCCATACGAATGCACCTATTTTTTTGCAAGCGCCCGTACCTATTCATACAAAAGACGAGCCCGGAATTAACGCTCGCTTCCCGGAAAATTCTATCCTAAGCGACACACCGGCTGGTTGGAGTAGAAGGTTAGCAGTTCCATTCAATCTGCCCGGAACGTATTCTCTCTCTTTTGTGCAGGGGCTCTAGTCGACTCTGACGGGTGTGACATTTATCTAAGACACGATAAATGGAGGAAACTTTTAACAAGGTTTTCATTACCGCGCTCTCACCTTACATCGACCCATAATACCGAGTAGGGAAACGTCCTTCCTTCATCCCATTCTTTAAAGTCTTCTTCGTCTTTGCCTTCCACCTTTTTTTTTTTTATTTCCAGATTTATAACCCCTTAAACCTCCTTCGATCTTTAAATTTTCGAAGTTGGATACTACCGAAAGTTAGGTCTGAAGATAATAAAAAATTTAATTTATCGGTAAACCTTTGATCATTTACTAAATTTCGAAAGCAAGAAGAGAATATCCTTCTTTGAGTAGGCATTTCTTCTATCCACACACTAATAGAAATAACTACATTTGCCCTATTTTCACATAACCTCTCTAAAATTTACGTTTCGTAACCGATTCCAATGCCATACACTGCAATCACAGTACTCCGCAGTGGAGTGTATTGGTTTAGTTTGAGTCAGGGTTGAGTTTAGTTGCTCAATAAAACTTTCACGATATGCCGCGTTCCGCCGTAAACACGCTTCGCTAAGTTAAAGAGCCATCTAGCGGCACGGATATAAAGATATTTTATGCCGAATCTGTACAAACAGTTTACTACCCATCTACGACGCAATGCGGCGCGGTCGGTAAATTTCGCTGTTGTTTGTACCGGTTTGTGTGGTAACAAACACAGTACTGCATCTAGGTACAGGAAGTGAGCAATAAAAGTGCTCATGAGTTTTTAACAACTCTAATCCCATGCTTTGGTCATTATTATGCAGGAAGTGCAACATTCCAATAAAATAGTAATAGTAGAGTTTACTGCTGTTCGATCTTGTGCTTTCCGTTGCAAACTATCTGTGACCGAAACAAGATCGGTACCTAGCAAATTAAAAAAATCTTTCTATTTATTGTTAGAGCGTACTGAGCGGCTTCGAATAATTTACAACAAATCAAAAAATCAAACCAGAGGTTAGCTCTTGAAATCTTTGAAGTTAGCAGCATGAACGGTAAACATGCTCAGTTCTGCTCTGGGCGAGTCTGCTCCATCGTTTATAAAAATAATATATTGGGTAACAAAGCTAAGCGAAGCCGTAGGAATTAGTAAGATAACAGTGATTGACCAAATGGGGTAGCCATGCCAGAAAAAGTAAAGAAAATTTACAAAATGATATTCGATTACCGAGGATTGAAAGTGCGAGAGCTAACAGATATGTATGGCCGCACGCATTTCCTCACAATGAAGCAAAATGGTGTGAGGATGTTGCCATTGAAAGTCGTCATTTTTGCATTGATTAGTAATTGTGTAGGAAACATGGGTCCATAATTTTACCACATAGACGAACAGTCAAAACAATGGCCAAAAGAAGTGGAATCGAAACAGTTGGCAAGACCATGGTGTCATTTTTTTTTTTGAATCATTTTCACAGATTGTCTTCAAGAAGAGAAAAAAATTAAGAGGGAGTATTATGGGAATTTATTGTATCGTTTGAATGATGAAATTAAGAAAAGACGACAGCATTTGGCAAAAAATAAGGCATTGTGTCATCGAGATAATGTATCAGCTTACACATCCGTTATCACAATATTCAAAATTAATGGGTTAAAGTTCGAATTGTTTCCTTACGGGCACTATTCGCCATATTCAGCCCCCTTGGCTTATTTTGCTTTTCCAAACTTGAGAAAAAAAATGGCTCGTTGGTAAAAGATTTGCCAACAATGAAGAGGTAATAATAATAATAATAATAATAATAATAATAATAATCTTTATTGTCCAACGGTGAACACCAATTACAGGACAATATAATTACATTACAATGGATGCAGTACAAATAATAATAATAATAAGTTGAAAATAAAGAAATGAAACCATAAATTCTTAAATACATCAATGTAACATAAGTTGCATACTAAAAATTCGTTGGTAAATAAACACACATCAACTACGTTGCATACAAATATAAACAAAGACATAACCTATAAATCCCAGAAAAGCCAAAATAAGTGCACAATACAATTACTTTTAACCACATCTAAGTAAACCGACATGTTGTACATAAAAGAATCAACATTCTGAAACAAAATAATACAGAAATAGAAAACTTATTATGTATATAAAAGTTAATAGCATTAGCAGGAAACTAAAAGGTACGCTTAATTGATATCACCACCAGAGTACAGTTTATTGAAATTGTTTACCATGTGGAACACTGGGGACTTCACTAACACATTAGTTCTAGCCCTTGGAGCTCTAAGCACGTCACACGATCGCGTATTTTGTGTTGGAACATGGAAATTAATCCAGGCAAGCAAAGAAGGTGAGTCTACAGCATTCGTTAACACATTATGTAAAAACTTGGCACTGTATCTATCTCGTCTATCTGACAGTGACTGGAAATCATGCTGTATTAGCAGCGCACCATAGTCTGTGCCACGTTCTGGATAGGTTCCCGAGACCCTGAATGATAAATATTTCAAAAATCGTTTCTGTATTTTCTCAATGGCTAATATTTGGTAGGTGTAGTAAGGATACCATACCAAAGAAGCATACTCCAATTTGCTTTGAACTAAAGCATAATATAAACTGTTGATTGCGTGTAGGTTAGTGAAGTTGCGGCATGATCGTATAACAAATCCCAGAGTCTTGGAAGCGGACGAACAAATATTAGTTATATGGCCAGAAAAGCTCATTCGAGAATCAAACATCACACCTAAGTCATGAACCACATCGCTTCTAGGAATTACTCCAGCCTTAACTGAGTAGTCATACATAATGGTAGAAGAACATCTACTGTAAGATATTACAGAACACTTATTGACATTTAAAGATATGCAGTTGCAGGCACACCATTCATCGATCAGTGTAAGGTTTGTTTGCAAGTTAATACAATCAGTATTGTCATCAACAATTGTGTAGATTTTCAGGTCATCCGCGTAGCCCAATCGATCACACTTTAGCCTTTCTAGCAAATCATTAATGAAAATGTTAAAAAGCAGAGGCCTAGGTGAGAGCCCTGCGGTACTCCTGACGTCACTGTGAAGGTATCGGAACAAAACCATTGTAGTAACATACGCACTTCTGTCTCTCAAATAGGACTCCATCAAGTTAATAAGCGAAGGGCAAAACCCGATGCAATCAAGCTTCATCAAAAGTATGTTAATATCAAGGAGTCAAAGCTTTTGCAAAATCTGTATAGATGACATCCACTTGCTTACGTTGATCCAGTGCCGTAGATATGAATTGAGCAATACTAACCAAATTAGTAGTGGTCGACCTCCCAGGCATAAATCCATGCTGATATGCAGACAAAATGGTTTAACACTCATATAGATTCTGACGTAGAGAATATGCTCTAGTATTTTGGCAAAATGTGGAAGAACACTCAACAGGTCTGTAGTTTTATAATATCACCGCGATCACCGTGCTTGAATATTGGTATAACTTTCGCAACTTTCCAGGCACCAGGGAAGAAGGAACGCTTTATAATCAAGTTGTACAAGATCACAAGAGGCCGAACCAAAACAGAAGCACATGCACGCACCATAACACCAGGAATGCCATCATCTCCAGAAGTCATATCTGCTTTAAGTTTCGAAATACCAGATAGAACATCCACTTCTCTTATAGGACCTATATCAAACGATGGGCACCAGCTGAATGACATGAGGCGAGGCTGCGCTAGGACGATACGCTCGGGAAAATTGTAAGGCAAAACCATTAACTATATCCTTAGGTTCAGTTAAATCTGTGTCGTTGATGTTCATATGTCCAGGAATACGCGATGACACTCTTTTGTCATTACCAAATTTCCAAAAGGCCTTAGGATTTGTAAGGATATCAGACTCAATTCGGTGCTGATACGTTTCGTACGCCTTCGCAGAATCTAGCTTAAGTTGACGTCGTAATCTTTTGAGCTCATTAAGGTAAAATAATGATTTAGTACGTTTCCATTTCTTGAAATAAAATTCCTTCGTACGTACCAGCCGTCTTATGTGCTCATCAAACCACACAGGAAAATGATGAGAAGTTGATTTAATTCTTGGCACGCAGGTTTTTATAATACCATTTAACGTATTGTAAAAATCGTTTACTGCTTCATTAACATCATCATATCCTAGCAGGAAACTCCAATCAACCTCAGCCAACTTAGAACACAGAATACTCATATCCATTCCACGAAAGTTATAGCGCATATTAATATTAGACGGAAAGGAAGGTGGCTCCATAGCAGTACGCAATTTATAGTAATATCTAAGCAGGATGGTGGATATCCTCCGATAGAAAGAGTATTGTATCATGAACAACTGTAACCTCCTGAGCCATGTTGGTCAAAACAAGATCCAACAGACGTCCGTTCGAGTTCGGAATATTGTTAGCTTGACGTAAGTCTAACGTTTCCATAAAATGTCTAACAGTTGTAGATTTTATATCATCCATGGCTGAGTCAGAAAATGCAGGTGCATTAAAATCACCAATCACAATGCATGGTTTACCAAGAAGAACGATTCCCAAGGCATCCAAGAATGTCTCATAATCATCAATGTTGATAAATGGTGGTATATACAGATTGACAACATGTACAGTAAGAGAGTGAAAATCACATTTACTCAAGAGAATATCAATTGCTGGAACCAATGTTTTTAGGGCGGATACATCAATCTCAAATGTGTTATATCTAGAAGCAAATGCAGACAAAACGCCGCCACCAGCTGACCGATCAATCAAATCGAAACGCCTGTCACATCTATACACAGTAAACGTAGAATCAAACAATTCTTCATTATTGATATCCTCGTCAAGCCATGTCTCAGTAAATAAAATGGCATCCGCTTCTATAGTACCTCTAGATGAATATAAGGCGTGTGTCTTCGTTCGTAGACCACGAACGTTTTGATAGCGGATATTAAATGAGGTGGCCACGTTGGACAATGTTAGTTTAAAGACGTCCCAGATTTAACTATTCTGGGTACATCTCGGACATATCGTACATAGATATCCGTTTCACCAGCCTCTCTGCGCCTGGACAACTCCTTCATAACATTGCGCCACAACTCAAGTTGGTAGGGAGTTTTATCCTTTGATATTCTTACTGAATTAAATTCTGGAGAAGATTTAATTTTCTTTGAATTACGCAATATTTTTCTAACAACATTAGTATCTGACAGAGTTAACTTTATCGGTCTTTTACGATCTAGCTTGGATTGATCGAACTTGCCAAGCCTAGTTGGTTTTATGCCCTCTAGCGCCGCATCTAACCCAGTTAAAATCTTACTAACAGTCACCTTATCCGCAGCAATTTGGTCCTCCTTTCCACCATCTCTCTCTTCAGGAATGTTGAAAATGATGACATTATTCTTACGTCTCTCTCTCTCAATAACCTCCTGAATGATCGTTTCGGTTCCATAAAGGTCAACTTCTGTCTTACACGCCGCTTGCTCTCTAAGAGCATCAATATCGTTCTTAAGGTCTTGAACCAAAGTTCTCAAAGAGTGCAGGTCCCTCAACTGCGCCTTAAAGTCTTGGCATACAGGGCAATAGTAAACAATTCTGCGATCCTTCATTTTTAAGCATTGGGCCTCCTGACGCGTTACGTTTCCACATGTCGAATGAACAAAACAGCGGCAGAGGTCGCACATAATATCTTTGTCCGGATGTACATCATCTTTACAAATACCACAAAACAAACTCATGTTAAATGTGAAAATAAGCAAAACTAACGAAGGTAAATAATAGCAGGTTAGAACGAAGGATAAAGATACAAACAGGGACACACGCTTCACACCTAGGGGCCGATCTAGGTGGCTAACAGTAACACACAAAAGGGCCACGGAAACAATGGAAACAGGAAGGTATATATGGTGGTAAATTATAAGTAACACTGTATACAAGAGTCACTGTATATTAAAACATAAAAAAAAAAAACACTAGAGCAAGAAGTATCGAAAGTTATTCACCACAAAGACCAATAACACTTTTACTAAAGTTAAATAGAATGAACCGAAAATAAAATCACAAAACTGAAGTATGCAGTAGTTGATAAGTAACGAAACTCAATAAAATTAACGAAAATTGCGAAAGTAAATTAGCAAAAAGCAATGAACGAACAACGCACCGCACCACACGCTCGCACGCTCGCACTAATACCTACGAGGTTAATGGTTATGTGCAGGAAATCGACAGTTCTCATTATAAACAGAGCATCGAAACACCTGAAGGTCGCTAGGACCACTGTATCTAGGAAGAAGGAAAGAGACCACGTTGAGATATAAAGATATCGCTTCTTTTTTTGTTTTGTCTGTTAGATACCTAACCTACCTTCATACTTCCTATCTAGCCATCTGAATGGCTATTATATAAGAATGAACGTCGATAAATTAATCAATTTTATATTAAGTCAGTGATAATAAATAGTGTTTAAAGCCAATACTTAAGCAGCAGACCAATACATGTGTGTTTATGGAAAAATCCTCAAAAGCTTTTCACAAAACCTTAAAATATTCATGGAGACAAGATATATGAAAGCATGTTGAAGCTTTAATATTGTTGAAGTTTTCATAGCAGGCAGACAGTGTATTCAAATCAAGTTTAAGATTTCAAGATGAACAACATTTTGATATTTATGACAATGATTTATGGAGGATGTGGGCATGACGCAAAAACGACTCAAACATTGTATGCCAATAGGTTTGCTAACATTCTGGCGAAAATATTTTATTCGGGTATTACATTGAAAAATGCTGGTTACTTTACACAAAACAAATTTGAAGATGAAGGAAGCTGGATGCTGGTAGCCTGGAAATCTATATTGGATAAAAGGAACAAATTTTCTGAGAAGGTGGTCTACAAATGTTTAGTGTAGGATATTGGAAGACCAGCTAATCGGTTCATATGGCCTTAAAGGTACCGTAACCACACCGCAACAACTCCAGTTCCTCATACCTTAATTACCCGTCTTACTCTTTTTTCTTCCCAACAAGATGATGCCCATGTTAATAACGGTATTCCAGAACCGATGATCTTAATGGGGTTTTCGAGACGATAGGGAGGTACTAATAGTGGATGGTCAACTCGGTCTCCGGATTTAAGATCTTTAAACCATATTTTCGTGGTGACATTCGAGAAATGAAATTCACAAAACTCCATTAAAGATTATATAGGATATAGGAAGAGGAAGGATTAATTAAGCAACATCAAACATATGTAGTATGCGATGCAAAGGCTTTTAAATTTAATTTAATTTTGTCATTGCTTTATAATTTATTATGTTTCTCCTTTTTCATCATATAGCAGTGAATGTATCTGATTCACTTTCAATGTTACTTTGTGATTTACATGTACACTTCTCACAGGAAAAATCGGAACACCAGCAATTCAGAATTTTAAAATTTCTTTATTGTAAATGGAACTTTCGGAGGACGCATTCACTTATCATAGCCATAAATCACCTAATTATGTATATTACTACGATCAAAGGTGACGACCAGAAACAGAAAAATAAATATATAGAGAGAAAAAGGTTTATGTATAGAATAAACAAATCGGAATTTCGGTGGCGGCGTTTCCTTTAGAAATACCAATGAAAAAAAACAATACCTAACAACAAAAAGAACTTGTTAGCTTGTTTGATGTTATGTAGAGATAATTCTTATTTAAGAAAACAAGTGGTGATGGGATTTTATTATTTAAAATTATGTTACTCGTTAGTGCTGCTTTGATATTAGTTACTTACTTGGATTTATGCTCGCGAGTATTAGTTTAGCAGTCTCCTCAGTTTTGGGATAACGTGATTTTCACAGATTTATTGACTACTATTGACACTATTATTGATGTATTAAATTACTATTGTTGTTTAGTATTCTTAAATATTGTATTACTATAAAGTTTCCTTCTATCTACAAAAAATTACCAAAACCAGGTTTAAGATTATTTGTAAAATTCTTAAATAAAGCAATTAAGTTCGCAAAGAAATTATTTATTTTATGAACCGTCCATTTATTGTATTTTCAGGAAATATATTTTAGCTGTCGCCTGTGTAATCTGACGTCGTTGATCTATTTTCTTGAGATATGGCCTACACTGGGTCTCTTTACAAAATGTCTTTATGTAGCACAGGTTTATTAACAATTGTTTAAAATATTATTGGATTTATAATACATCACAGACATCGTAAGAAAGCATATTGTTCGTCAATCTCAGTTAGTGCTAAAATATTTATTTTTGAATTTGATACATTTCATACTTTTTCGTTGATACTGCCTGAAGCTGTGTTACCGACCAAAAGTGTTAGCTATATTTCAATAAAGTAGAACGACATTGGATTACACAGGCGATAGTTAAGATATATTTCTTGAAAATACAATAAACGGAGGGTTAATAAAATAAATAATTTCTTTGCGAACTTAATTGCTGTAAAAATGTTCTAAATAATCTTAAACTGTTTTTGGTAATTTTTTAAAACATAGAAAAATATTTTGTAGTACTACAATATTTAAGAATACTAAACAACAACAATAAAAAGATACATCAATAATAGTGTAATTAATCAATGTGAAAATCAAAAGCAATACTCGCGAGCATAAATCAAACTAAGTAACTAATATTGTGGTAATAGGTAATATAATTTTAAGATCCCATCGCCATATGTTTTCTTAAAAAAGGAATTATCTCTACATAACATCAAACAAGTTAAATACATATATGTGTATTTCTAAATGATGCTGTCTACTCAAGCGGCCTTTTATTTGTTATGTATTTTTTTTGCATTAATAATTCCGTATTCGGTATTTCTAAGGAAACACCGCCACCGAAATTCCAATGTGTTTATTTAATGTATAAACCTTTTTCTCTATATATATTTATATTTCTGTTTAAATTTTTAGTCTTTACCTTTGATCCCAATAATACACACAAAAAAGTGATTTATAGCTTTGATAAGTGCACATATCCGCTGAAAGCTGTATTTACACCTAAGAAATTTTAAAATTCAGGATTGCTGGTGTCCCGATTTTTCCTGTGAGAAGTGTACTTTGTTTAAAATTTATGTTTTGATGAATAGCACCTTGAATTACTTCTGAAAAGGAAACCATTTCTCATCATTAATTTCACGTCTTATTTTTGACAGGAGATTGAATCAAAATTGTTTAAATTATGTTTGTCTCCCTCACTATGTATTGGCACAATTTTCGTTATTTTTAGTTCATGTATTTGTAAAATATGCAAGATAAATTTGGTGCATTGCTATCTCGTAAGAAATTAATGTTTTCTCTAGATAATCCCGTCTAGTTGATTCTAAGTCTGGGTAACTCCGACTAATATCATTCTAGTAAAGGTCCAATGACGCGAGAAACTATTAATTCCTATATAGTATCCCCAGTAAAGACTTGAAACAAAAGACCAAGGGATAACAAAGAAGAATCAAGCTTATCGGCCTCGTCCACAATACCGAACGCTTTTTCTCCGTATCCGCTCTACTCCCTACTAATCTGTAATGTCGTGTAATGAAGCGAACTTCGACTAAAACCCGCTTAATCCGTCGACGTCGAGTCGCCTAACTGTACAACACTGGTATGAGCTTTGTATTCGACAAGCCGCGGTATGCCCGATCTATCAACTCCTATACTAGTCGCAGGGTCGGCCGAACTGCGCCCGGGACATCTTCGTCACTTTGTCTGGAACGTATCCGCCCTACATAACGTCTACCTCGCCCTGCGACAACCTCGTTATGCGGAAAACTTTGATGTTTTACGTAAATTGCTCCATCAATCTTGTTCCGTTGACGGGGCCGGATTGTATGGGTATGGAATGGGAGAGGTGTCATGGGTTATGTTTGCACGCGCTTCCTTTGTCTTCGGCATCAGTCGCGGTGGTACTATTAAGGTAAACCGTTGGAGTGCGCTACGGTCGCGATATCTCATTGAAAGGTGTTAGATCACAGGTGTGCCGCAGGGGAAAAGGAGGGAGACCATATGGGAATTTTGTAATCGCGTTGAGTAGAATGTATTTTACCAATTGCGAGAATTTAAATGCTTTTTTTTTGTGGAACCCCTTGTGTAGCAATTACCGCTATTGTTTGTTTTGATATTGATTTTTGCACTGCATTGACCTTCTGCTGCACTTGCAGTAATAGCGCTGGTGTAAAATTCATTCTTTCATTTTGACTTCATGCCCCATGTTAAAATCCTACCTTAAGGGAGAAACTAAAAATCACATATTATTTAAACAATATAAAACAGTTAATTTGGGGGAATATTTTCAAGAAACTGTAAATACATATTGCTCTGTTTTTCAGAGCACAATGCCCGGGATTTCTAAATTTTGTTTTTTTATAGTCCAAAACTAATGTAATATTATTCAAATTTATATTATTTTTTATTTAGCTTGCCCGTTTACGATTTTATTTTTTTTCTTTTTTTTTTTCAATAAAATCAAATTAAATAAATTAGTGGTTTCAATACACCCAACGACCTCTGTAAGTAAGTGCAAGAAAACTGTGGAAAATGACTTCCTACCTGCTAGGTGGCACGGGACGCTTCAAAGGGGACCAGATCGTCTGTCAGAATCGTACTCCGGGGCTTATTAACGAATAGGCAGTTAATTTTCTCACCTAACAGGCGCACCCTCAAAGCCCTTTCTCGGTTTATTAAATTTTGATATAAGTAACTATCGAAAATCGATGTAAACACTTACTGTACAAATAAAAAACAACGTTTCAAACCAAAACAAGCTTAAATCTTTATTTATTTACCCAAATGCTATGTTTCCTTATCAAAATGACACTCTAATGATCACAAAGGTACGTAAAATGGAATCAGAAAATACTATATAAGACAATCTTTAATACAAAAACACGACTTCAAACTCTCCTGGCATTTTAAAACTAATGAGGTTATGGAAACGTCATATAATAAATTAAATATCAAATAAATAACGGCGCCATCTATCTGTAAACGGCTAATACTAAAATTTTTATAGCAAACGATTATCTATGATTATATTATTTGTTAAAGATAGCTATTTTATCAGAGATCAACTCGGTGATATTTTTATACAACCTGCATATAAAAATTACTAAAATACTAAACTAAATGGCGGTTCTTATAAACTAACCCCCAAATTATCGTATGGTGAAAATAAATTACACAAAAATATAAGTTTCTGATTAAATTTGAAAGGGAACTGAATTAATTCCGTTCTGTTTTAGGTGACGTGATTCTAAGGAGATACTAACTTGAAAAGACACGACGCTGGCAAACTCTTGTGCTGGAGAAGGTGGTTCAGTTAGATGGGCCCCCCGGTCTCGGTCAGAGGCATGGAAAAGGCTATCTGGTCGGGAAGTCTTCGTAGGATATTTTCTTGACAAATTCAGGTATTCGATATGGATTTAACAAACAGGATTTGTATCGATACTTTTTTTAGGTAAAACTTCTTGGAACTTTGATAATTTTTTTTTAAATTGTGGCAAAAACGTTATAGGAAGATTAAGACAACCGTCGTGTCTGGTAGCCACCAACAGAATGAGAATTCAAATCATATTCAACGGTCAACAGCCTTCGATTGTTATCACACAGGTCGACCAACCTGAATTTTGAAAGATAAAGCTAACTGTCATTAAAATACCGTTATTTTCTATAGATTGAGGGGAATACGCCAAACGATGAAATACAAACACCCCGGAGATTGAAAAATCTCTCCGAGCAAAAATATAACGAACATAAAAAGATACCAGGTCAGTTTGAATTAACATATAAAATAAAGTTTACATTACAATAAAGCAATATTTAGCACCTAATGCTAATATTATTTATTTTAAATAACTATCTTTAACAAATTCATAATTCGCCTGAATTACTTGTTCCTTCAGTCTAGAACCTTGTTGTGAATGCCTTTAAAATAGATTCCATACCTTAAATATCATAGCAATATATTCCTATAGATACTCATACTGTGTTGATTAGATTGATTTTCAGGTGTGAGTGTCAGCTGTTCCACACATGTCATTTCGGAAACAGTTGTTATGATCAGATATTTGCGATGCAGGTGAAAAATATGCATAAAATCGCATCGTTGGCAACATGCACGTTATAAACAGTCAACAGTCCTCGAATATGGTTGGATTATTAACCAAGCGAAGGCGGTGCATCTTATCGGGAAATTACCCGATCAGTTAATCGTAATCACTCCACCTTATTACCGTGTTAGAGCCGACGAATCGCAAATAAAGGTGAAGCACATGGACCAGGTTCAGGCCCACATAGAAGAACCACTCCGTGAAAAAAATTTTTTCCAAAATGTTTAGCTGTACGGCACCGGTTTAAGTCGGTAATAATCTTAGCGCAATAGTGGTGTTATAGTAGCTCGTGCAACATCATTAAGTACCGTTTACGAATTCGCCATCGGCCTTTATTGCGACTTCCCTTAACACCTAGCATAGATGTATAGGAACAGCGACAGTATTCAGTGTTGAACTGTGATATTTTTATGAAATGATGGTAGAATTAGAAGGTGCTCACTTCTCGGTGACATCCAGCAACAACGATCGGCATAATGTTTCATTACACTGTAACATCTGCTTCCATGTCACCACTGGTATAAATTCGGGGCACTGAAACAGCTGATAGTAACATGCAAAACATCATAGAACGAATAGCATTACCCTTTGTGCAAACGGGAAATTCAAACATGATAATGTTCGACCTCATACAATGCAACAAACTATGCTATATCATAATTATCTGTTCCTACTATCGGACGATGTCTGACGCGGCTGATGTCTTGGCCTTTTTACTTCAAACTCAGCTGCAGCCACATAAAAGCATCCACTTCATCCAGTACTGTTTTTGACATAGAGCTACAGGGTGTTGCGGATCTTGAAAATTTAGTTTGTATAGTAATGAGGGAGAGCATGAAAAAAAAAATAATTAGTATGTCGGACTGGAGCATATGGGAAATGATATTTTATATTTACGTATTTTCAGGAAACATCTTTTAACACTGTTAATAACATTTGCAATGGTTCGGTAAAACACAGTTTGGAAATAGAATTTTAAAATAGTAAATATCTGATTTCACTTTTTCCAAATTGACTATACTCTTAATTTTTTTATCTCCCTCAGGGGTGCGGTTCAATGAGTATCTTAATAGTGATTTTACCGAACTGTTCAGAGAGACAAAGAAAAAAAATTGATAACACTTTTTCACTGGGTTTTATTTATATGAATTAAACAATGAACTTACAGAAACTACACCAGTGAAAGTTACTAACTAACTAAACAAAACAACTAGGGAATTCCCAAATTGCTTAGGTTAGAGTTCAATTTGATTCAAAATACACAAAGGAATATAAAATCTAACTTGCTGTTTGATGGCTTGATTTCCTCGCTGGTGGGTATCATCTTAGGGGGTCGTGATCTCCAACACGAAGATATTTCCTGATGCAGATTTGCTGACCAGCTTTCCGGCGACCTACGGACCTCCCCGGACTGCGGCCTGAATCTGTGGAGATTACTTTATCTGTGGGGGTTACTTTTGTCCGGTGGCCTATATACCACCAACACTAACACTTTCGGCGCGCCGGCACTAATACTAGCCACGTTTTATTTTTGTTCTTATTATGCCAATTCCCACTATGGCGGCCCGTTTTAGTCTCTGCTCAAAACACCTCCGCGAGTCTTGCCAGTATCTACTCTTCTTCCTCTTTATACTCTCTCGATTGGTTTTTATAGATCGCTATCACGTGGTGTGACGTAGATCGCGTGGTCTCCTCCGATTGGTGCACGTGTTAACGCCACACGGTTTGCTATGACGAATAATGGGTAATCCCCGGCCTTCGCGAAATACAGTCTTATCCAAAAGGCAGACATACTTAAAATAGGTATAAAAAAAAACAACTTAAACATACATGGCATCAATTCTTTTCCCTTTTAGCATACATAAAATAAAATAGTTTTAAAATATATTATATAGGTATTTAACTAAATTACGGTGTCCCATTACACATTTCTGTTTAAAATATAAGTTGGTATTTTGGTTGGTGTTATATCTCAAGTCTAAGAGGAATCGTTTGTGTATTCTTATGAATATTAAAAATACTTAACACACTATGTTATTCAAATTTAATTTCTTGATAAAAGATAAATTAAATCATCGTTATGTTAAATAAACCTATACTTATCTTTGAAACTTTTAATAGATCTTAAAAATGTGTAGTGGATTAACCTTTCTTACATCCATGAAGATAACAATAAAAACAAACGTTTTACCAAATGTCAAACTTTTACCATCAACGATTCGTCCTCCTTCTTTGCTAATTTCTCTCCTTCCCTGGTAGGTTTTAGAAACCAAAGGTTCCATCTCGCCTTATTATGGGATAAAACTGCGTCCATGACACTGAGAACTGATTGGTATTCGCCTTCTTTACGCACAACCACTGTTTTCCCTCGGCATACCTATTTCTGACACCATCACGTCAATCAAGGCAAGCGGGTTCTCTGAATTTACGTGCATTCCATTTTCGTTCAAATGCAAAATATTGCCAATGTTTTTCTTTCCTCTCAGCTTGTTTGTCTTCGTGTCGCATTAATTACATATACACATCTGTAGTGCGTTAATATTATTCGTTCTTTTAGATTTATACAAATAAAATATGTCTTCCCATAGCATTTTTTAATAAATTGGATTGAAGAGGAGACATCCTTACGGTTTTGTTAACCCGTTCAAGTGACTAGCGCCCTTAGGGCCTGTGGTCTTTTTGTATGGGTCAGCCTCATAAGATCTATGAAGATTGTATGCCCGACTGTAGTGGCAATTATAAGGGAGGAGCTTATTTGTTGCACTTTATGTCAGTGCTGCAAACATAGCCTGCAGCCAGCCTCATCAGTATTAATGAATTACTTTTTTTCTTGTTGAGGCTATAATATCTGATTATTTTGTTTTATAGAAAAGAAAAATATTAGTTTCTTGCTAGAATAGAATGAGAATACTAACATAATTGTAGGAAGCGCATCCCAAAAGGAAGGCTTTGAAATAATAAACACTTGACATCTCCAAACACAAAGAACCTTTAGCGAATGGAATGCTTCTTTCCAATTCTGATACACATGCCAACTTTCCCTATTATTGGATGCTGTTTCCATACTATAAATCATCATCGTAAAAAATGCCTAAAATCGAACAAAAAACAAAATCAAAAAACCATCCGTCCCTTTCCTGTTACGCTCACCTCCCCCCTATCCGGCGACTCATAATCGGACAAATTACAATCATTAAACTTTAAAACGGATTGGGGCGTTGATTTATCGGCTAGGCCTTTGAATAGCGGAAAAAATACCGTTTTATTTTTAGGTTGAAGCCTGGCGATCGCCTGGATACCATACTGAACGGACGGAGGATTATCTGTGACTGATTTAATGAAATTCGTTCGGAATCTGTTTGGGGAATTAAAAACGGTTCACGTGAGATGTGCGTATGTATGGATGTCACAGTGGAACTGATCCTTTGTATAGTGCACTTTCATGTTTTTTTTTTTTTTTTACGAAAATGAATGTGTATTTGAAATGATGATTTGAGGAAATTCGAATTTTTAACAAAGTGCTTATCGTGTTTTTAACTAATAATAAACAAGGTGGCGCTCTTTATACCACCCGCCATCAATTCTTGGACACTTGAGAGGTTAAATCATTTAAATATTTCAGAAATCGTTTCTGCACTCGTTTCAAAGTGAGTTGCTGGCTAGATAATAGAAATATCAAATACTTAAGGCACATTTGAGTTTGGACCTAACAAAAGCAAGAAAGGGTCTTAATAATATTAGTATCAGTAAACTATCTGCAAAATGGTAATTTAGGTACTTAACTAGTTTACTAGCGTGGTTCGATTAATCGTACCGTCCGTCCACTGCGATCATTCGGGTCTATTGTGGTGCAGATGTTATTTTAGAATTCATCCCACAAGTTTAGGCGCTTAAGGTAGCTAGTATCTTGCTGAATGAGATTGTTTTCAGGTCTTCTAGGGAAGGGTCAGCCTTTCCCGAAGTTATATACCTGATTCTTGTGGCAGCCGGGTAATAGTTGGGAATATGCTCAACTGTCTTCTCGTTTTCTAAATACAGTCGGCATTAGATTGAATCAGAGAACCCAATTTTGTGTAAGTACTTTCTAAGTTTACAGTGACAGTTTACCTGTAAAAACAAGGACAATCACCTTGACATTTTTACGGTCAAGCTCTAGGAGTTCCTTGACTCTGGCATCGCTAACACTATGTGAAATGCACTCCTTTGCATGCACCAAACCAGGACAGTTGCTCCAATATTGGAGCACTTTCTGATTTGCCCAGAATTTTATTTGCTGGTTAGCTACCGTAGGTGTTATGTCAATGGTAGGTTCTGGCTTGTAGTTTTTATTCAAAGACTCTCTCAGTGGCATAGATGTCAGTATGATAGATCGTTGTGTGTTGTCGAAGGTGGTAATAATACCTTGGTTCTTGGATGGCGACGAAATATTTCTGCTGCTCAGTTTTCGAACTGCCCAGTAGATGCCTGCGTTTTTCAGTTTTTTCGTTGCATCTCAATTTCACCCTGTTTGGAAAGGCGCTAGCGAAGTATGCATCTATCACTGATCTAACATTCATCATGTCCGAGGGCATTCCTAGCATACCTTTGAAACTAACCAATTTCAACAGCTTGTTGAATAATTGGCTATTTGCCATAGGCAAAATGCGGTTAATCTGGCCTTCCTTTTCACAGCCATGTGGAAGGGTGGTAAGTCAAAAAGAACATCTAGCGCCAATGACGGGGGAAAAGGATATTGCTCCCGTGGTTCTGGCTTGGTGCTCCTTTTTCCACCAACCTATTGCTCCATAGGTTATGGTCGGACCTACCGCAAAACTATACAAAAGATATTAGAAGCGATTTGTATCTAGCAAAAGTTATTGAGGTATTATCCTTCTACTATGAAACGACCAAGCATTTATTCACATTCTAATCAATCTATGTAAGCCAGGTGCATTACCTGTTTTAGAGGTGGGAATAATATTAATAATTTTCCACAAATTAAAAAGTTTAGCAAGCGGTACTCAAGAAATGAAAACACAATCGTGCACTATAAAACTAGAAAGCTTCTCATACCATATAGGCGCCATATCATTTTTTTATTTTCTTGATGCAGCAGTATGCACCCCCCGAAGTAAATTTTGATAAGAGTAAGGGAGAACATTTAAGAGAGTTAATTATTACTGCCAACAAAAAGAAAGCTGTTACGTTACTTTTGACGGACGCTGTATTCGTATATATTTCAGATATGCATGGAGATGTCAGTGGGTCGCGATGTATTATACACGCCTGAGAGTTTGAGACGACAAATAAGGAGCAAAAATATTATACCGACTATCCGTCGCTTGTGGAAAACGCCGGAAGCCGGAGGTTAGGGCCGATTTCGCATTGCAGAGTATCCGTGGAACCTTGGTGTGGTGACGGCATGGTACTGCTGCTGAATGCAGGGGAACTCACGCGGAGTTGGAATGACTCCAGCGATTTGAATAACATCACGACCGCCGACGGGTTAGTGGCACGGCACGACGGGGTAAATATGTACCCCCCCCCCCCCCACTATACGTGAACCCACCCTCGGCCCTATCGTTTTCGTAAAGCTATTCGTTAAATTTGCTTGTTGATGGAACGGTAGGAAATAAGAAGGAAAGGAGAGCACCTAAACGTTTCACTTTAGATTTCCCAGACTATGTTAGGATGAGGACTAGGTTGAATACGCTACCATTCCTTAACACTTTTGCGTCGGCCTAGATAATATATAACTAGATCAACATTAAATAATTATTACTCTGGTTTATAACCGCCGTGTTCCAAAGGTTATTAAAAAGATCCAGCGTTAGCAGTAACGATGTGGAACAGACACAGAGACACAAGAGAGAATAGCTAAGAAAAAACTTTGGGAAGAGTATATAAAGTTAGAAGTTTACGAAATACCAGTAGAAGTACAAAAGTAAGTAATTTTCTGCTTTTTCTAACGGGCTCAGAAATTAAAGATATTTATATGTAAAGCAGGGTGCTTCGCGTTCCAAACGAAAGACGCACATACGGGTGTTGATAGAAAGCGCCCGATTGCCCGTATAAATCCTCTAGTTGTTTTGACCGAGTAAGAAAAACACACCCATGTATAAAAACTACATGCACCCGTAAATCACGTGGAATATTTCAATGCACAGCCTGTGGCACAGCGATGACGCATATATACATAACTTGTTTGTTCGACACGAACGATAACGCAGCTGTGTTTTTGCAATATTCCACGCATTGACGGCGTCTTAGATGTAGCTATTTATTTATATTTCTGTAGCACTCCAATACCTCCGTTCAGGCTTTTATTGAAAAGTAAGAATTGCTAAAATTATTTATATTTGAATACGTTTTAAACATCGTAACAAGATAAAATATATAATTGTATTACTTATTTAAATATGTAATAGTGACATTTTCTTTATTTCTTGTATTTTATTAAAAAAAAGATAAAACAAGCAGCAATAAAGAGTCACTAACTATTTAAAGTAATAAAATAAAAACTTGGATATTATTAATATCAAAACATTGTAATTTTCCACAACAATACATTTGAAAATGATGGTAAGTTTGTTATATCTAACGCACGTTAAATTTAAACGATTATAAAAAAAAATGTATTAAAACTTAATAAATCTAATCAAGGGCCCTACCTCAAGACTTTTATTCAAAATATTGATGCACCTAATAGGCCAAAAGCAGGGGAAGTTCTTTTCACTAAGTTATGTTAATTATTGTTACTTTTCATTGCAATTTAATAAGTTTTTAAAATTTCTAATAACACAATACTTTCTAGATTTTCCTTTGTAAATAAGAACCTTAGATAATACTCTCTACTGACTTCGCAAAACTATGTAAATACATATGTATGTAGATACATATGCAAGTTCCTAAGCATAGACTGCGTGTAGGCAACGTCACTGAGTTTTCCGCTTCCCCACTTCTCCGAACGAGTTTGTCCGTCCTTTATTTATATATTATTATATTGGAGGAAATACAACAATTCACAGGAAGTGAATTGAGACAGACAGTTAGAAATATGGAAAGTTGTAAAGCATCTAGCGTTGAGAGTATACTACTTGAAGCTATAAAATTAGCAGCTAAAGAACAAACAATGGGTATATTACTGATAGCGAATTCTTTCCAACAATTACAGATATTTGCCTGGTAGGGCAAAGTTGCCAAGGTAGCTTTGCTAAGAGACAAATCATACAGGCCATGATGCTCACTTAATTAGTAACCTATACGAAATACTGATCAGAACAAGGTTAATGGAAGACAGAGAGACACACGGTAAATTGTCTCCTAGATAATATGGCTTTACCAAGGAAAGACCGACGTTACGTGCAATAGAGATTATAGTAATAGGGAACAATTCCATAGAGGCATTGTGTGCACTTGTTACTTTGAACGTTTGAAATGTAATCCACAATGCCAGCTGTAAGCACTTAGTGCGGAAGTTGAAAAGATAAAAATCGAAGTGCTTTTTTGATAAAAGAGGTACATATTCAATATGGCCATATAATGTACAAATTTAGTGCAAAGTATTAGAAAAAAAGTGTACTAAAACCTTGTGAAGAGGCAGCAAAGAACAACGATATTGAGGGTAGCGTCAGCTTTCCGAACAACGTCACTGGAGGCGTTGCAACTCATCAGAGCAACGACTCCCGTAGATCTATTGAGATATAAATGGAAATATACGTATGAGAATAGCAGTGTTCTGGCCCAGGCAAATGCGAAGACAGCAATAGTAGACATCTGGCAGAGAAGGTGGGATGAATGATATAAAAGAACAATAGATTAAAATGCTCATTCCAGATTAGGCTATTACTTGACCCAAGTGCTGACTGGACACGGTACATTTTGAGCATATGTAGAGATACAAGAACGATGACACGTCCCTATGTGGGTACTGTGGTGCTGAAGACATTGTTGGGTACGCAGTGTTTCAATGCGTGAACTAAAGTATCAAAAGGGCATAAGTCTAGTCTGACTTAGGCACGCACTGGGCAAACCAGAAAGTGCTCCAATACTCGAACAGCCGTTCTAGTCTGGTGCATGTGAAAGAGTGTATTACACTTATTGTTAGTCATGCCAGATTCAAGGAACCGTAAAATGTCAAGGAGATTGTCTCTGTCTTTATAGCGCACTGTAACCTCAGAAAGCACCCACACAGAATCGGGCTCTCTGATGAGACTGAATATCGACTGTGTTTAGAGGAAGAGGAGACGGTTGAGCATATTTCCTGCGACTTCCCTGCTACTACAAGAACCAGGTATGTAACCTTTGGAAAGGCTGATGCTTCCCTACAAGACCTGAAAACAATCTCATTGAGAAAGATACTGAGCTGCTTTAAGGACCTGAACTTATTGGATAAAATCTAACTGTAAAATAACATCCGCCCTACAATAGATCCTAGTGCTCGCAGTGGATAGGAGGGTTTATCGAACCATACAAATACTGTCTCTTACTAAACTAACTAACTAGCCATATGTTCGGAAAAATGATAATGTCCGAAAAGAAATGGACGATTATTCATTTTTCGGTAAGATAATTGATGACTAATAAAGAGCTGAAGGAGGGAAGATAATAGATTACCCTGTGTGATTGAGGATATATTCCAATTGAAAACAGGGATAATTTAAT
Source organism: Protaetia brevitarsis (assembly GCA_004143645.1). Classification (NCBI taxonomy): domain Eukaryota; kingdom Metazoa; phylum Arthropoda; class Insecta; order Coleoptera; family Scarabaeidae; genus Protaetia; species Protaetia brevitarsis. Next base: position 480,633 of record RXPK01000286.1, on the reverse strand, counting down.
GGATAGACTTTTGATTGCACTCTCTTCACTAGAATCGCACACGCTGATTAGAATAGATAATTGTAAATAGAAACTCGACAAAATCAGCAAATTCTTCTTTTCTTATGAGTTTCCATAGCTGAAAGACCCTCGTACGGTTATATTTTTTTGATGTATTGTAAAAATACCAATGTAGCCTCATTGTATAAAGAAGAGACCAACAAGTGCATAAAAAAGAAAACCTTGAGGCAGAAGCACAGCCTCTTGATCCTTCGATAAGCACTATACTATTTAGTAACAATACAATTCACTTAAATTCGATAAGTACCCCAAATAGACATTCTCTCACAAATGGTAAACTAAAAATCCCAATAACGGCGTGTTATTTTCACTAGAAAATTCAATTCACAAACAGCAAAATCGTTCCCGAGCTTGGCTCCGCCATTTAAGAAAGATTAGGTTGCCGAAGGAGGCCGCCGTCGGCGGCGCGATGGCAATAAAGACACTCCCCCACCTCTCTTCCGCATCGTCGGGGCCGCAAGAACGACGGAATTAAAATTGGCGAATCGTTCCACCGGATCGTATTAAGTTGAAAAGTTGTAAGAGGATTACAATTATATTACATTGGATATTGAACTCGTGTGACTTAAAGTGGCATCGATCTAGCGGTCGGAGAGAGAGAGAGGGAAGAGTTCTTTGTAAACGGGTACCCGGGCCCGGCCGTAAAATGCATTAAACATGCCACCGCTTCGCCGGTCAATAATGGCGGTATTAGGGGAGGAAATCTTCGCTGGCAACCCGGAAAACGAGCGACATATTTTCCGGGGACAAACAAATTTGAGGGTGGTTGGCGTGGTATGGCGAGATGGTCTTTTGGGAATTGGTGTCGTTGGAAATCCTTTCTTTTATCGTTTCTTTCTTTTATGTCATTATATTGAATCGAATTATTATTGCGAGTTTTTGAAGTTTGAATAAAACTTCGTGGTTGCTTCATCCAGCGTTAGGTAGCAAAATTATCACGAGCAAAGGAGCAATGATACATATTCGCGGTTTCTAATGAAATTTTGTTGTTGGAGGTGTTTTTAGAGTAGACGACCAATAAAACGTATGTGTGCAAAAAAATTAGGATATCGAGGACTAAGCAGTGATTGGCTAAAGGATGTCAAAAACTTCATAAGCAAGGAAGACATAATGTTTTCTTATTTCCAGTATACATAATTACCCCATTACCCACAATATTCCTATGGGAAGACAAAAAAAATAAAGCTTCATTGCCATGTTAAAACTTTAAATAAATGCTTCCAAAATTGCAACTGATAATCTTTATCTCCACTGATCATTAGCTAAGATTGCCGCAGAGCATTATTACTTTCGAGATGCAGAGAGACTATTATATTGCACTTAAAAAAACACATTTTGCCAATGTTGACTCCAAATTTGTTTGGAAGTACACAAGCGTACTAAACAAGGAAGAACCAAACGGAAACGTCTTTGTGAATGAGCAAGCAAAAATAAAAACTGGGTTGACAGGAATCGCCAAAAAGACTAATGGAAGTCAAACCAAATCACAACTAACACGGATCATTCGGAATGTATAAATAATAATTGCAAAAAAAAAGTAAAATAAATTGTCAGGCCATGAAGAGGATAAACAGTTTCTGATTGTATGTATTGCAAATGTAACAAAGACGTTAAAATGATGGCGCTACCTCAAATAGCCCAACTTCAAAGGCTGACTATCCACCTCCAGTTTACTCAGAAACTAGGAACGAAATTAAGCCAAAATCAATGAAGGATTAAAAGTACTTGTTATGGGCGAAATGCTCTCGAGCTTTTAATGTTACATAAGAACGGCGTAATGCTTCAAAGAACTCCTTTTAGTGCAAGATTGACCAATGTAGCCAGAGATAGAGCATTCGGGAGTGATTTAATGTTTAATATTTAATTATGTTTTATACATACTGCTTGTGTTAGTTATCAGTTCAAGTGAAATTTCAATATAATGAAAACTACGTTTTATAATGCACTCCGATTTCCGAATAATTTCCATGTAAGAATTTTTATGTTTCATGTTTTTTTTTTGTGAAGCGTGTGAAACTCAGACCAATTTATCGCGATTTACTTTAATAGCGCTCTCTTTTAGCAAAATATCATCTAGAACGCATATCTACATTGAAACACAGATATCAAATAGTTGATAGTCATATCATTCGAATGCCGAGATACTTATAAGGTTAGGTTAATGATCTTAAGTCCTGTTTTCTAATCGATAATGTACTCAATGTAAGCAAGCTACCCTTATAAATACATGCACTTATTCACAAAGTTATTATCATTATTATTATCAATTTCATAGTCAACAGATACTAATCGTCTATTAATTTAAAATGGTTTAGATAGATAAATTAATTAAATAAATTAGAAGATAAGATATGATAGTAAGTTAAACATTGACTTTAAGTGATAGGGATATGGATGAATTACAGTTCTGGAGAGACGCTTATAAGTTTATCGTGTTTAAATTTTGTAATAGCACTTGTATTGGTAACATTTTCACTACCATTAATTATCACAGAAAATTTTTTCTGCCTAAGGAAAAATCGAATTGACGGAAAATATCTAATTGTTTCCGATTTACTTAAAAGGACTTCGGAATATTGAAGATTCATTGATTACTGGGACAAATCTAATGAGTCCCTTGGGATTCATTCCAGAGTGTATCCTAACTAAAAATTCACCAAATGCAGTAAGACCTCCACTCTAACTTACAATTAGAATCATTTTCAATGAGAAGTGATCGAAGTCCGTTACGGAAGTGATTCCTTTAGATGATCTATCTCATACAGACTAAGAGGCTAACAATAATATATTAAATTGCCTTTTCAGCTTGGATGTACACTCTGCATTCAGTCTCATATTATAAATAGGTCACATTAAAATGTGTGTAACACTTGGTGTGTAACACTTTACCAAAGATCTTCAGTGCTACTGGTCAACCTAATGTATTATACGGTGAAATTCGTATGTACACGTAATAAGTGGAAGAATAATTGAATGAGAATTTAAGATGGAACCCTCATTATTAATGTGAAGATATTTGCTAAATTGTCGATCTGAAACTACAATATGTATCTATAAAGGATAACAATAATTGTAGGACGACTTTAAGCCACTATACATACGTTAATTAACTAAAGCTAATTAATAATTAGGTCACATTAAAAATATGTGTAACATTGGGTTGATATTAGCATACATATGTTTCACTTTACCAAGGATCTTCAGTGCTACTGGGCAACCTAATGTATTATACGGAGAAATTCGTATATATACTTAATAAATGAAAAATAATTGAATGAGAATTTTAGATGGAACTCTCATTATTAGATTATAAAGGGTGATTTATGACTACAGTGATTTTTAAAAATGGAAACAAATATTTTAACAATTTTATGTCGCGTAGTTCCTTAATTTTAACATTGCTATTTGCTTATATTTGAACGAGATTACATATTTTCGTAATACCACGTGCATTATTAAATTAACGATATTAATGAGGCTTTGAATTGCAATCACAGCAAATGCTAAAACATCTAGTCCCCGAAAATTATTGACTTGGTATGAATCCTGGATCATTGTCTGTTATCCAGTATTTACCTTTTCACGGGAGGATCACTTTCAAGATTTGAAGTTTTATAATTCCAATTCAGACCCACGAAAATGTCAGCACCTCCCCTTCAGTTTCCGCTTCTGAAATAGTTTTTTATCACGGCTCGACAAGACCATACTCTTTACACTCTTAGTTTAAAATTCTTGTTAAAAGTCCTTCTATCTGTAAGTCATTAATCGATTTTTTCTGCTTTCCGGTCTTCTATTACTATCTCTTAAACTTTATCTGAGGGGAATTATAGGGATTCTTTGTTATAATTTTTATTTCATATCCGTCAATAAAATTGTGCTTCTAGGCTTTTGATATCGCGTTTAGCCCTATGAATGAGTATCATAGTAACAGCTTCATTTTCTCTTTACCAGATCCTGAATCTTTTGCATTGCCACGCCGCTCCTGTTTTCGTATTTAGGCCATCATTACCTTTGCATGTTACATAATATTTTTCGTTTGTTTGGATTTTCTTACTTTTCTGATATTTATATTTTGTCATTACCATTTTCTACAAGTAATCGATATAAGCGTTTAAGACACTAATGATTTACTTAAAATTCAAAGTACTAATACCGTCTAATATAATTATCATGGATAAACAAAAAAATATGCATTAACGAATTGGAATAAAATTCAAGTCAGTATTGCAAAAAATGCCATGGCACTCTACTATTTGCATATCTGTAAGTACTTTTATGCTTTGAATATGCATAAATCGATTGTCATACATTTACATAAAAATGTGATAATATGTTCGCATCTTTAATGAGCCGTGTAAGCATTTTCTGTCGGTACGATACAGATATTAGTATGTATGTATGTGTGTGAGGAGGGTGATGTTACACTGCGACTTAAGAGATCTATTGTGTCCCCTGTTCTTACTGCTTTACAGCTGGCCTTCCAATCCTATTCCTTTCAGAAAGTGTAGGATATCAAAAGGCCCCAGATTAGGTAAATCTCCCTCTTTGATTTCACATGCTCCCAGGCGCAACGCCCTTGATTTGGACAGTGCTACGCAATTTAAGAGGAGCTGGATGGCTGCTTCATCCTGTTCCCTACATTCAGATTCCTTTGCGAAGCCAAGGCTACTCAGATATTCTTTTAATTTGCATTGGCCGGAAAGTATTCCTGTTAGTATGCGAACATTGTTCTTACTCAGGTTGATGCATTCTGTAAACTTCTTCTGGTTATAGGTCCCCAGAAGGATTTTACTTTGCCTCGTTCTCTAGAGTTTCTCCCAATAATTAGATTTTCTCTGCTCCATTTCTCTTTTTAGTTTCTTCAGTACTATACTGCCACCTATCCCGTAAAAGGGTCCAGACTCCACAAAAAGGTATTTCAGCCCTTTTTTTGCGAGATTATCTTTTATCTCGTTCCTTTCTACTCCTGTGTGACCCGGGAACCCACAGAAGGATCATTCCTTCCTTGACTATTCTGAGTGCGGCTCTCTATCACAATATGGAGAGGAGTAAGATCTAATCGATAGCTGCTGTTGGGCAAGTTCTCATAGCCCTTAGTTATGCATACACATGCTAATCTTTGCACTTTCGAGAAGCTAATTCTCGCGGAGGCCAGGTTAGTTTTTTGCTCCAAACTAGTATTCGTAATTGATACGCTGTCTACATCATTACTCCTACTACGCTTATACATCCAAAGCAGTATTTTTGGCTTGCATCCCCAATTTTTCCCTACAAACTTTCTATACACATCCGGGCTTTATTGGCCTTGTAGGTTACTTCAAATTCATGTTTGTTCCATAGAAGTTTATTTTCTAGAGCAAGGCCCAGGTATTTAACCTCCGTTCTCCAATCTATATTTTGCCCATCCATTTTTATGGCTTTAATAGTGGTGTTAACATTAAGTCCCACCGATTGACATCATCTTCTCGTAAAGCTTTGTCCCCTTTGAACTATGTCACGGAGGGTATTCTCAAATTTGCCTCTTGCGTATATCACAATATCATCCGCATATGCATGACCAGCTATGCCCAGATCACTTAGCCTAGAGTTCGTCTACTATTAAGCTCCACATAAGTGAGGATGTAACTCCCCCCTGGGGGCATCCTCTGGTCGTACTAACCGAGATGGTCTCACCTCCGCCTCCACTGACCCGGTAGACAGCAACTGCGACATCTCTCTGGAAATCACGCCATCTACCATCCTGTTAATTAATGCTTTTTTGACAGACTCGTGTGGAGTTTTGTCAAAGGCGCACTCTATGTATAGAAGGGCATGTCTTAGTATTTGGAAAAAGAATTTAATATTTTGGAAATCGCTAAGGATGACGCGCTATTAATCAGCAATGGCTTTCGAAAAAACAAACTGCTTAACGTATTTCTCACACTTCATGGCCATAGACTCCCTGCATCCGTCTTCTAAAATGGTGCGATAAATATCCATGAGCAACGACGAATATTTCTATTGCTGAATATATCACGTGTCGAGACCTATACACCTAGCGACATGTACGCTCTTTCCCGGAATAAGCCTTCGTAAATATTAAATGCGAAAATCGCCTTGGTATTCCTACAGAAACAAAGGACTTCATGCCACAACGTCAACGGAAAACTGAGTCGAAAATTTATTCGCGCCAAGCTACGATTCCCAATGTTCAAAAATACAACTCCCTCGATACGAAAATCTATGACTCCACAAAACGACTAAAACTAAACAAACCAGCGATGATTATTCATAAAATCTCTGCTATGGTACGACGGTTTTTGCGCTGACAGGCGAGCTACCCGCTGCGCCTGTCTAGATACAGGAGCGTGCTACCTACCGACTGAAATTGAGCAGTTGCAGTGACATGCAACGTGAAAGACTGCCACGTATTTTATATGTTTATTTATTCCCCGCTTAGTTTTTTTCGATGCGCCATTCACCAATTTTAATGTACAGTATTTAAAACTACGTCCTTACTTTAGATTCTGTTCGGCAACTCGAAAGGCTGTAGGAGGAAATCGTTATTTATTAAGAAAGAACTCGATGAAGTAGATTGGTCTTTTGCGTGAGGTAATTTTAAAATTAATTAAAATTTCATTTAAACGTCTCTACGCTGTAGAATAAATAAACCTCGGTGTGGAGAAATTTATGGGGAAATTTTAACGAAATTCTTTCTTATATAAAGTTCAGAGTTAACTGTTTGCTTAATATAATTAATTTAAAAAAAAAGAAATACCTGTTAGTAAAGTTTCAGCAACATTAGTTAGAATTTTCGATATATAAGTGGAATATCACCACGTTTTTCTGCATGGTGAATAGGATTTTCTGGTCATAGAGGGCGCTAGTTACATCCTGCTGAATAGATAAATCGAAGTTAACCTTTTTTTGTATATGCAAATTTGAAATAAAATGTAATAAAATACAACTCTTGTGTATTTCTCGCAAATGAGTTTGAAATCTATATACTTAAAATGGTTTAAACTTGTAATAAAATACAACTTACTCACTTTACTACTTTACACTACACTTTACGTTTAAAAGTTATTCAGAAAAAATCAAATTTGGCGCAAATTGCAAGGGTGAATTGCACCCACTAAAGTTGAAGTTCCGCAGCAACGGAAAGTGTCCTTGAGTAACACTCCATGGATTCTACAAACTGATGAAGTTTCATCAAAATCTGCGATTTACAGTTCGCGAGGTTCCCTTGTTAGTTAATGTCGATCTTACTGCCAAATATTGGGAAAAGGAAAAATCACCTATTTTAGCGGAAGCCTTCATCAGAACGACACAGTTCGATTCCCGAATTTATAAATTTTCGGATGGTCAACTGTCGTATTCAACGTACAATGAAACAATACATGTCCGATTTTCACCTTATACTGGGCAACCAGAATATGATAAATGCTTGGCCTCATCGATCATACGAAATCATCAGGAATCGCTAATTATTTTCACGGGCGGTTCCAAGAGTGCTCTCGGTTGTGGGAGCGCTTTTTATGTTTACAATACTTCAATGAAAATTTCGTTTAAATTGGATTCCGCGGCAAATGTTTTTACGACCGAATCAGTTGCAATCCTTGAAGCATTGATCTATGCTAAACACAATAACTTTGGGAAGGTTCTCATAATGACAGATTCTGCTAGTGTTTTAAAAGCAATTTACCATCGTAAACATATCTCTAAACTGAACCCGATTTTGATTGACTTCATTAAAATAATAGGTGAAATGTAGAGAGGAAACATCAAAACGGAATTATTCTGGGTAAAAGGACACGTGGTATCGAACCAAATGTTATTGTTTGATGAAGTAAGCTAAAAAAGTTTACATTAGGCGCAATCCAATATAAGCACCTGTACTTGTAACAAGGAGCTGTTGAACATAATGAAGAATTGATTTTAAAGAAAGAGTGAAATGTCTACTGCTCATCTGCACATAAAAGTAAAATGACTCGCTATGCATATATACACCCTGAAGTGGAGCAAAAGTATTGGTGTACAGATCGTAGCATATCCAGATTTAGTCGGTCCACCCTTGCTAGAATGAAATTTAATCATGGTCGGTTCCTTGGACATCTGCACAGATTGGGTTTAATTGAATCGGCAGAGTGTTCGTGTGGCTACGAGCTGGCTGATATTAATCATATCATGCTAGCATGGTCATTCCATAAATCCGAAATTAACAAATACTACAACTACTAGTGCCTCCGTTCTACTTATTTACAACAACGAAAGCATTTGCAAATTACTTGTCGAGACTTTAATTAAAAGGGGTATTAAAATATAAGTTAAGATAGAAATTTCATACTAAGGCATTATGGGCTTAGATCCCGCGTGCCGAAAAAAGAAATGAATTAACTAGATAAGCTAACTGAATAACTACATTAAATAGCATTTGCTGATAAATTTTTAACTTTCGGTAGAAAAAATTGATAAAAAAAAAAGTCGGACGTACTTCATTTTAACTAATGCATGCAACGCGTAAATTGAAACGTCCATTATAACTTTATAATAGAGCTTCCAATTAGTCCTGTATTTCACGGCGCTTTCGTAATCCCTTTATATAGTTTCCGGTATAACAGCTTTGTTAGAGTAAGCTATTTATGAAATGTTTTTTGGGGATCCGTGACTCTGTGGTGGAAACCGGCAATTACTAGATTGTAACAGCTTTTTACTTAGCACATTTATAAACTAATTAGGGAGAGATATGATGTACTTCGTGTTTACACGGTTATATCCTCAGTTATAATGAGGAAATACTACATATTGTATATTATATTAAATATACAACATATAAGTATGTGGCGTTGTTTGCAGAATAAACAAAGGGTTGGATGTTATTGAAAATTATCCTAATGTATTCAGCACTGTGTTAATTTTACATACATTAACAGCATGTTTCATAAACTTTATTATTGATACCATATATACATAGATTATATTTGAAGCAAATTAGAAAAGTAATCAGACTGTTACAAAATACCTAAGCATATGTAAAAGGATTACTAATAGTGAAAGTATGCGCCTGTGATAATCAAAAGTGTCGACGAAGATATATAAATAGTGTATTGATATTGAAACACTAAAGAAGGTATAATAATAAATCCACAGATTGTCAGCCGTATCTTCTAACATTAATAAAACTTAGCAATATCCATGAACAGTCATGTGTGCGATTATAACTTAATGTAACGAAATAAAAATGCACAAAAGCACTTTATGAGTGGAAGGTATATAGTGTGCAGACTAACCCACAAAACTGGGACATTCGATTTCTTGAACTTAGAATAGAATATATTTTATTGTCATCGTTCTGTTAAAAAGAACATAGACACTGTCAATCACATTAATACAAAAATGTACAGGGCACGTCAGTACTAAGTAGACACGTTAAATATTCTTCAATAGATAGAAGCTATGTTATACAAGAAATTATGCTGTCAACTCCTTCACACTATTTTTTCTAACGATAATGCCACAAATCGAACTGATTGAGTGGGGATAGATACTATTGTATATGTTGGATGTCAGGTCTCGATGCGGGACTTTCGGGTAGCGATATGACCGTCAATAAAGAGCTTAAATTGGTCTTTGGTTGATTCCTGCTCCTGCAACCCAAGGTAGTACATTTTATATAATTTTTACCATTCATTACCTCTGACTATCTTCACGTCCAACGCGACAATAATAAAACGATTGTAAATCGGAAATGGAAAGATGATAAAGAAAGTAAAAAATCCGAAAATAGGAAATGTAAAAATAAATGCAAATCTTAAAATAAATGGAAGTCAAAAAATATAAAAAACGTATAAAATTGAAACAAAAGCGATTAAAAAAACAAATTACAAGAAGGGAACAATTGAAAGAAAAACACAACAACGACAGAGGTGGAAACATTTACCCACAGCGATATGCACATTCTAGAAGTGTATCGGGTAAGGAATCGAACTACAAAACAACTTTCTTCAAGGGCACATCTTAATGAACGCCTGAATTTGGGATATTTAAATATATGAGTCTTCCCACTCGCTACATTTGCTTCTGTATTGGTGGCCCAGTGCCATAAAGTGCACTAGATTTGATGTGGACTCTAGACTGTAACTTGATGTCTTGACCGGTTTATAGCCGGGTCGTGTAGTGCTGTTCCCTATAAGGAGCAGGTCGTATACATCTCTATTTTACAATGTATGTTGCTTCCTGAATCTATTTTATGGCCATATATTCTCCTATTATTTAAAGGAATGTTCTATTTTACTAGTTATTTTTTAAACTAATTAGATATTATAAGAAAAAGGATATAATATGTAGCAGCAGACAGCGACGATTCCAGGTGATGTATGAATCTTGCATTGGCAAGTCCTTCAAGCATTTTCATCCAGAATTTCCCTTCGGAAGTAGATGATCAGCGTTATACCTCACATGAAATAATATTAGATTTGATAGTGACTATTACATAGATTTTGACAGATCAAAATTGGATCAAGTTCATTCAGGTGGAACATTTTATTATTTTACTGTGTATTTTTTCATTTAAATTTAGTCGTAACGTTTGTATATGCTTTAGCAGTCAATTGCTTTAATATGTCACAGAAATACATGGGGAAATTGGTGGAGATTGAGTTCGTACAATTCTCTGTGTATATGATTCCTACTTTATTTAATTTTACATAGTAATAGTGTTTAAAATTTCAAATGTATTCTCATAATTAGAGACTACCTTTATTATATTTCAAGTGTAAGGTGATTCCAGATTTAGTAAGTATATTTATTTTCACTCGTTTAAACATTCGACACCAGTTCGATCACATGGACATTCTCATATTAAACATGGAGGTTCCCTCATTTCGGTTATCTTCAGGATTTTTTTCCTCTATTGTTTCGGTGTTATTGTGGCTCTAGGATTCTGATATTCTTGTTAATCCATTTGGTGCCGATTGATCCTGTTGTATGCAGTTCGACTGACGGCATCCATATCCAATGCAATTTAGTCTTGTTTACCCTTCTTCACAGGATGGAAGCATTTTTCTAGTCCATGCTATGATTTGGTTCCAAGCACGCTCGCCAATTTTAATTTGTCGATTACTCCTCTCCTGCAAATCCTTTAGCGTTCTTCTAATTCTTACTTTGAGCGGCCTACGTGTTCACCTATGTATGAGCGTCCACCATTCGGCATGGAATGCTGTATTCACGTTTTTTAGTTTTTTTGTATTTGTTGTCTGTTTTTGTTCTAGTTGATGTTTTTGTGTGTTCTAATTTCGTTTGGTTATTTTCTTTTGATCTTTTTCTGGCAGGCTTTATTATGAAATTGTATAGTGTAACCTCAAACGTCGTATGGTTGCTTTTTTTTGCGCGTTGCTCTCAACTTTTTGTTTAAACCACATATCTTTCGGGTATCGATCATTCTGAACGTGAACGATAATTTTAATTTCTCATTGCCTCAGTTGAATCGAGAGTGATTTTGCTCCATCATATAGGCCTTGAAACCCTAATTTGATCTGTTGTGGTGTTTTTATTGCTAATGTAGATACTGGCCTGTGTAGGTGTTTTTGCTTTACATATTAGTCTCTGAGTTCCGTTCTCATTTTCTGGAGTAGGACATAAAATAGAAGGCACTCTTCTTTTTCAATTCATGTGAAGTGATTGAAGGTCTATGTTTTGATATATACAAGACATTCCTTTAGAGTATTTATATTATGTGATCATTACCGACAATATCTCTAACGATCTGACTCACAGCTTGGTGAGATATGTTTGTATTGCTGTTTGTTAAAATTATTCTTCAGATTTTCGAAAAAATATATTTAATAAAGTTATAAGTACTAAATAAGCAGATAATACTAGAGATTTTTTGGGCTGCGCAATGTCTTGTTGTTATAGAATATATTATTTTCTATTCTACCGGTAATTTTAGTTTTTCCTTGGAAGAGGTGTGGATGTTTGGTTTATAGAGAGAAATTGTAATTTTCTTTATTTGTGAACAAATAGTGTGATGCAACAGGGGATCTATTGATGATTCTTTGAATTCGCATCGAAAAATTGTTACAATTTTTTAATCTTGTTTTCCTCCAAGTGTTGTTGTACATCGTTTTGTAAAATTGCATTAATTATACTTTGCTTCCGAATTTTGTACTTTGTACCTAAATTTGCATTAGCAATGTATACAGTTCAATTTCATGGTTCAAAGAAAACAAAGAAAATAACCTAATTTTCTCTTTTTGCCATAAAAATGAATTTGAATTGACAAATTGTAATTCAGAAATTCTTATTGTCACTATTTTTTGCTTCATTTTATGATTTTCTTTGAAAAAATATTGAAAAATATTGATTTTGGCGTTTTCTTAACAAATTCTCTTCGTTTAAAATAAAAATTTTGATGCTAAAATTTAATTTTCAGTTTATTATTGCAAATGCTATATGATTTATCGCACTATTCTTGTAGAAAAGTCCCTACTTACTGAGTATCCATTAGATATATTTTTCTCCGATTATATACTATGAATTGCTTCTATAGAGACCAAGGAATTAACGTAAATTTTATGCACCACAAATTAATGCTTTTCAATTCCATATTCGCTATGTTCGAATATAATCATCAAATTTTGTCTACAATCGATGCGAAGGCACCACGTTCACATCGTCCAACAATAACGAGTATCTTAAACTTCAAGTAAGTGCTTCATTAAACTGAAGTGGTCCAAAAACTAAACCGACCAGAAGTTTCTAAGCTTATTAATCTTCGCCATACAAATTACTTGTAGCAGAATTTGCATTTCAATTCCGGGCGAACCCGTGATAACGTAGTGCAGGGGAGATCGTTCCTGCAAGTTTGAAGTATGCATGAAGAAGAAAGGGAATCGAAGTTCGTGGTTAACGTCGCGCATGAGGGAATTACGATTACCGGTGTAAGGATAATAATTTAGATTGAAGACGACTCTCCGCTTAATGCATTCTTCCACGTAGAGATGAACTGCCGTGATGCCGTCATAAAGGTGTGGTGGTGTGTAACAAAATATCATTCTTCTCACACCTCCTTTTTGACTTATGACACAACTATTTAAACGCTTGTTTCATATAAATTTCAATAAATAGTATCTAGAATGGGTCAAGAACTTATACTGACGTGCAGCATATTTTGTCACAAACATAAACAATAATGTACTTTATAATTCATTCATAATATTAACTTGTGAAATAACCAGGCAATATGATCGCAAGTGGGCACAGTCCTGATTTATTGCTCATTTTACTTTGTTGTGCAAAGGTTTTTAGCACAGTCCTTATTCGTGAATCTACTTATATTTTTTAGAACTCGGTGGAGTTTTATCTTAAATCCCATATTTGGTAATCTTGATAAGCTAAATTGTTTATCCGGGTGAAATACATTTATTTCCAGGAAACTAGATCAGGGTAGCGTATACTTATGTTGCTCCTGGTCCGACATAAACAGTGATGAATGCTATGTGAATCAGAGAGGCCAAGTTTCCGTACTATGTGATCTGGTTTACACCACGTCGAAATATCCTACCATTGGCTTCATTTTCTAAAAAAATGAACCGAATATTAATATATTTTTAAAAAGTTTTAGAGAAAAGCAAGCTTTCTGATTAATGGTTTTGTCTGCTTTAAGAAGTCAGACAATTTCTTTTATATCTGAGTGAAGGTTAGGTACAAGGTAAGATTCCGTTTAGAACGAGTATCTTTTACAAGCAAAGTCTCCTAACAAACGGCTTCAAATAAAGGCAAGTAGGGGATCATTTATTCAAGATGAATATCTAGCAAAGAAGATAATCACGGGAAGGAATAAGGAAACCTTCCAGATTTGAAATTCGTAAACATAAGGGTTGGGCAAGAAGGGCAGAAATGATATGGGAACTCAACCCATTTTGTTCTAAAGTCGAATAGTATCAATTTTCTGATATTTTTAAAAAATCCGCTTTCGTAATGGTGTAAGATGTATGGTACACGAAGGTATTGTAATAGCTGGTATAATTTAAAGAGTATACGAGAGAAGAGATTAACTACAAAAAGCCAAGACGTTGCAGTACTTCTGGATATTTGAGGTCAGACGACTCCCACAGAAAAAAAAATGGTATGAATTTGCTAAAGTCCAAGTGTGGAATAGAATGACTTGCATTAATAATTTTATAGAATGCTTCCAAGAAGAGATTGACGATCTGGGAAGCATTCTATAAAATTTCTAAACACTCTTTTCAAAATCGCTATTAAACGATAATAACATTTTATAACTAAAAATTAATACTAAAGCTATGGAACTGAAAACCTAATAAAATCGAGATAACGGGAAAATCGTCCTTCAAGTTGATTCCAATGTGTGCGATAATACCGACTTTTCTTTTGTCGCGCACTGCACACTGCAGTCGCTTGCCTTTTTGAATTTGATCTCTCTTTTCTTTTATCCATTAAATTATATTAGCCATTCCCCGTGCACTAATCTGTACAGGTCTCTGGCTGGTTGATCGAAGTAACCCTCCGGGTTCATTTTTGGTTTACCAAAAACTGCTTTTCCCTTTGCTCCCAGAACCTCGCGTTCACACAAATAGTTGGTATTTACAGTGCTGATCCCGATTTTCTGCAGGTGTCTTTTCAATGCGCAGTGCCCTGTAAGAAGATCTGTTACGGTACGAAAATGATTCCTACTAAACTGCAGTAGTTCTTCAGTCTTATTCTCTGATAGTCCCTCAATAAAGGTCTTTCCATGAATTTGCCTGGTTGTATTACATATTCCACTGTTTTTCTTTTACCCAACTTCTTACCTGCTCACGTGCTGTGCTTTTGATACTCCTATTACAGATTCTGGCTTATATATGAAACTTATGATCCCCTCTGACTATCTGTTGCAATACAGATCCGCTTGTTTTTATAAATCCTCTGATTGGTTGCAGTTGCACAAACAGGATTGCATTTGCCTCTGCCTGGAAGGGTGATTATTGTGTTTCTCAGCTTAGGAAATATTCCAGCTCCAGTCTCGTTCTCGATTTTTGATCCGTCTGGAAACCAGATCAATTCTCCGAACTTGTCTCTGTAAGTAGATCAATTCCAACTGATTCTATCTCGCATTTTCACTCATCACAATCCCAAAAAGTTACGTTCCACATGATGTACAATGTTATTATGTCGCAATCCTGTATATCTGCCGCTTAATAGTTCTTGTGATCTGAGATGGCCCATTCTTGCCTTTCCCATTATCACCAGGTGTGGAGAATGGACGTCTACTAGGGATTCCATTGCTGATGTAGGGGTAGTCTTCTTTGCGCCTGTGATTCTAAAACACGCAACTCTCTGTATCTTGCTAAGTTCAGTTGAAGTAGTTTGTTGCCGAATCTTTGTCCTGCACTCCAGAGATGCATAAATGATCATAGTTCTGACCACTGTGACGTATGTCCAGCACATCATGTTTAATTTTAATTCCCAGCATTTTCCTTGAGCTCCTCTAGCCAAGATAAGTGTTGCCTCCGCCATGGTTTTAATTCTTTGAAGCTGTTGATTCCAAGTGACCTTAGAGTCAAGAACTACGCCAAGATATTTCACTTTTTTTGACAGTTTTATTTCTTCATTTCGGAGTTTTAACTGTCCAAGACCGTCTAACTTCCTCCTTATCGTGAATGCTATTATGGTTGCTTTAGAGAGGACTAATGCTAAGACTTTGGTCCTCTGTCATTCTTGTGTACTCTGTAGAGCGTTCTGCACTTTGCCCGTACTGCATTGTTGAATTTATCCTGGATCAGAATGACAACATCATCTGCATACTCCAAAGTTTTATGCCATTCATTGTCCAGTCCTACTGTAACGAGAACGGGTTTTCCTATCTGGAGACTTTTGGGGATGGCCAGCCCAAATTCAAATAAGACAATGCCAAACTCCGTCTCATAGATAACCCACACCTGCTCTTTTGACCGGCGAGCCACTGATGGGAAACAAACTTTTTGTTCGGTAGCGAATGGTTTTAGTAATTTTAGCCAAAGATGTTTCCCAACTGTGTTTTCCTCCGTCAGTCGAAGCAGGGCGTTAGTTAGCCTAAAGATTGTCGACTTACCCTTCTCATCGGCTTTCTCTTTATTAGTCTTACTTCCTCTCGGGACTTCACTAAGGGTTCAAACTGAACTTCATTTAGAATGACGAAATAAAAGAACGACTTATATTTTTACAATTATATATTAAAGCTTTTATATTATTATATAAGCTACACAATTAAATGGGATAACAAGTGAACAACAAAAAAAGTAAACCAAAACACTATTATCTTAATGAATAATTTAACATACTAATTTATTGAGGGAGAGAGAGAGAGCGAACGAGTTACGATTTTTAAGTATTTGCAATGGTTAGTCTGAAGCAGAATTTTTAAACATCTTACCGGCCGATGTGGGAAATTATGATTCTTCATGGAATCTAAACTTTAGGGCACAAAACTTACACAGCACTCACAAAAACTTAAGTCAAGAAAGGGGGGAAAATTTACAGGAATTCTATCACTAATCAAAACACCTTTCGAGGAAAGCTTGTGCTTCCTGTTCTCGAATTTTAAGCGTATTTTGATTGCAAAAACTAAGATGAGAAGTTTTAATTTTAAGTTTTGGAAACGCCCGATGCGAGAAAGAGACGCGCTCTTTGCTTTAGCTAAATTGAAGGATCGCGAACTAATTGCCTCAAAACCGCTATGTTAAGGGTTTTATAAAACTCTAGTTGTGACGTCATTTTGCACCGATAACTAGTTCGGCCTCTCTTCACAGAAGGGCGCAAGTATGACCGAAGGCGTTATTTTTCTGACTTTCAGACGACCTATTGATAGCGTAACATGGGAATTGGCGACCGGTGTTTAGATAACATACATTGGACAAGGTAATAGATAACATACATTGGACGATGTAATAAATAACATACAAAGTATTACCATGTTATTTTAATTACGCGCGTCTTTAAACAAAGAATAGATTGTCGTCTCCGGCGAGGCAGCGCTTGCTCTTTTTTAAAAAATGCCACGGTACTTATCAACTACGCACTAAGAAAATGAATTTAAATTCTCGCATTATACAGGATGGAATTTCGAATTCTTACACTACTAATAGCTCATCTACGACCAGGTTCCACAGCAAGGGGGCAAAACCTTACCCTGCGAACATCCTTTTTCTAACCGTGCCGCTGATGATGGTTGTACAAACTGATCTCCCTTTAGCCATGCAGTCTATCCACCTGTAGCTTGTTTCAATTTGGAGATTGACCCTATGGCAATATTATCAAATGCTCCCTCTACGTCCAGGAAAGTGCATAAAAGCACTTCCTTAGTTTGCAGGGCATGTCCAGCTTTCTGTACGAGATCATGCAAGGCTGTCCTGGTGGATTTTCCTGCTTGATGCGCATACTGATCGTGGTGCGGTGGTCGCTATGATAATACATCATCCCTTATGTGTCTATCTAGCAGTTATCAGCAAAAAATATATCAGATTTATTTATCTCACGGGCTTTGCTCCATCTTAGCGCCGACTTTTTCAGTGAGTTGATTGTACGGAAACTGTCACTTCCGTGTATAGCATTTTTGTTTATAATTCAATATATCCTATATCCTCCCTTAAAGCTGCTGCAGCACGCCAACTGTACACATTCCGATGGCAACCTAGAAGGCCGCGCGTTATTAAGATACCCACCTCCACCCACTCGCTTCCATCCCTAAGCTCTTCGTTCACCAAACCACCCGGCGGTAGCTCGCACTAAGTGCTTGATATATCGATGACGTTTCAGTTAATTATTCGTGAACGTTTAATTACCGGAACATCGTAATTATCTAGTCGTACATTTCGCTGCGGAAGGATGATTGATAGTGGAGGGCGACGGCGGGACGCTCATCTTACTTAACAGACAGACAAGATGCAAAACTTCCCCTCTCGCTATTATTTGTTCCCCGAGGCCTGCGGACGTGTTCTGGAGCTTCTGTTGGTATCCTTAGAATTTTCGCATAACCGTCGCGGTTACATGCGGATCGTTCGAGGGTTTTGGGTGATCATGGTGGCAGCATCGGTTAAGGGAAGCGTGTCTATTGAGGATGACTAATTTCGGTGACGCATCGATCGGTACAATCGTCTAATGTTGCTAATGGATGTCGGGCGTGCGTAATTTATTAGGGTTGTGGGCGGGTCGTTTAGACGTACTAGACAGGCGTAAATTGAAACGTTGTCCTTAGCTGTTAGTTCTAAACATAAGTTTAACAAGCAAAAAAAAAATAGATCACACAGTTTTTCCAACACTTTTTAAGAAAGTTTTTTTTTTAGTAGACGTGTCGAAAATGTCTGCTAGTATACAATTAATGCTCTACCAGCTTGCACGAAAGGTAAAAAAAGAAGCGCTTGTTGAAAAAAAAAATGTAACTGTGCTGGCATAAGCAGTTCTACTTGAGATCAAGAACTTCCCTTTATTGAATTTTTAGTATCTATCAATTTTCATAATAATAATAGGTTTTTTATTGTCCAACAGTACAGACCAGTTACAGGACAAAATTATAAAGAATAAAGTAATTTCATGCATGCATATACATAACATTGCATGTATACAATAAAAAAAAATGAATATACGTATACAAAAATAACAAAGTAAAAATAAAATTCAATACAACTAATTATAAAGTAAACATAAAATATATATATATATATATATATATATTGTTATGGAGAGAGTATTTAATATTCTACTATTATTTAAAAAGGGAATGTCACTATTTTACTTAAGTATATTTTAAAACTTATTAGATATAATAAAAAAAGGATATAATATGTAGCAGCAGACAGCTAGACGATGTCCAAGTGATGTAGGTAATCTCTGCATTTGGCTGGTCCTTCAAGGATTTTTCCTTTAGAATTTTCCCTTCAGGAAGCAAGATGATCAGCAGTGATACACCTACACATCGAAAATGAATATTAGAATTTGTATAGTATAATTTTACATTAGATTTTGACAGATCAAATTTGGATCCACCTTTAATTCGAGTGAACAGTTTTATTCCTTTTACAGAGTATTTATTTCTATAAATTTTGTTTTAGTATGTTTTTATATGCATTGGCAGTCCATTTGCTTTGATATGTCAACAGACAGACATGGGAATTGCTGGAAATTGGATTCTGTAACAATTCTATGTGTTATAAATGGGTTGCCTACCTTTTGGGGGCATAGTAATAGAATTTTAGATTGTTATTAATTTTTTTTATAGTAATAAGCGTTTAAAAATTTCAAATGTATTTTTCTAATAGTTAGAGACTCATACCTTTGTTATATAAAAAGTGTAAGGTGATTCCAGATTTTGTAATTTAATTTATTTTCCATCGTTGAAGATCTGACAATCCTGTCGATCACATGGCCATTCTCATATGTAAAACAATGGAGGGTCCTCATTTCAGTTATAATAACGGAATTTTCATAAAAGACAGTTGGACTCCTTGCTTGGAGACAATCGCTTGCAATTCAGTTAAAACATTTTCAATTCGAAACCATTCAATAACCGAACCTCTCTCGAGGCAGACATATTTCTGTTTGTTCTCTTGAAAATTTAACGGCTTTTTCGATAAAATCCAATCTTATTCCCAAATTTCAATCTAAAAATAATGGTTAATTGTTAAACCAAAGTTTTTTCACATAAATTCTATCCCAAATTACACACGATTTTGGGTAATTTTTCTTCAACGACGACTTTTCCGAGTAATGTTCCTGTCCTGAGCGACCCATCCTCTCTGATCCGAAGTACCTATCTTCGATGTATCCGAACCAGGGCCCATATACGACTTGAACAGTCCTGACCACCGATGATCGCAGAATTCGGCTCTGTAAAAAGGTACTCCTCGTTAAATCTACCTTAAAAATAAATGTATTATTTCAATTCTAATCTAAATTGAACTGTATTATAAGAAATTTTATTTTAATTCCGTTCTGAAAAATTGAGGTTAGAAAATCGTTTGTAACATAGCTAAACGATCTCCAGTCACTATGGGGAAATTTGTGTAATTAGGTTTATAAGTATTTGTTATGTTTTTACGTTACGAACCAATATCCAGTGATTTACCATCAAGGTTGGCTACTCTGTTCCACACGTTTATTCAAATCTAATATAACTCCATTTGAACGGTCAGAAACGCGGGATTTTTAAATTTATATTCAAACCGTATTTAAGTAAGAAACTATGAATTTGAATCGCAAAAGGTGGAATCACTTAATGAAACTTTAGGTTATTAAATTAAACGAACTCACGGACTTACCTGAGATTATTATCCATAGATTTATGTCTGATATTAAACAAGTCACATTTTTGAATTTGATTTAAATAAATAAAATCACTTTTATTCGCACTTAAATGTTTCATTTACACATAAGGGATTGAACACGATTAAGACACAGACATTATCATGCCTAACACATCATTTAAACTGGTCTTAAACATTGAATTTGAGGGAGAGCACAATTGACAACATCCTCCCACCACATCCCAACGCGTACTGAGTTAAAATATAAGAAAGTAACGAGCTATTCAATATTTTTTTTATGTCACCGCCCCTCGATCGGAAATTTCTTGCCAGGCAGGCCATCTGGTTGGTGAGACAATACACTTCTAAATCAAAATTATAAATAATAGATGACACTGGCATATATAAAACTTGATTTTTTTCAATTCAATTAATGTATTTCTTTTAAAATTTATTTTTTTAATCCGGGCTGTATGCTACTGTGTAGCGTAACAAATAAACTTGGCAACCCAACGTGTGGGGCGTAACAAAGAATATTGCTACCCAAAGCAAGGGGTTTGTTTGAAAAGAAACATATGTCCTATTTATATACAATCGTAAAATCAATTTTACGTGGCGCCTAACCAACTTAACTAACTAGATTCATTTAACAAAAACCTCAATAAAATATAATAACAAAACAAAATGGATAAAACAAGAACAAGGGGAAGAAGTGCGACGAGGGGAGGAAGCAGGAGTGCATCGAGATCAGGGGAGAAACGAATGGAAGAAAGAGCCACAGCCAGTAGTACTGAAAGACAGGTCATAGAGGAAGCCAGAGAATTAGGAAGTACGCAAGGGACTCTGAAGAGCGGAGAGTTACCACACCAAAACCGGCGATGACTATTGAAGACATATTAGAATATTTTAAAGAGGAGAAGAGGCGAGAAAAGGAAGAAAAAGAAGTAAGAAGGCAGCAGAAGGCCATACAAAGGCAGAAGGAGAGAGAGGAGGATTTATGAAACTAGAGATGATAATAAGTAACACGAAGCAAGAGTATGACGCTAAATTCGAAAGATTTGATACATTAATAAACGAAGTGCAACAACAGTGTGACACCGAGATGCAGGTACAAAGTGAGAAAATATGCAAGAACACCGAGAACATTCATCAGGTCCTGGTGAGTCAGCAACAAATAGTGCAACACCAAGAAAGGATAGATGACAGGGTGCTACAGGTAGAAAATGAAGTACAAAAGGGGAAGAGCGAACAGGAAGAAAATAACACTAGAATTCAGAGGGAGTTAGACAATATCAGAAGAACTGGTGCAAATACCTACATTGGGGGACCGATAATATCAACAACTCTGGCAGAATTGGTACCAGCGTACTATGGAAATAGAAAGTTACATCCGGTAAAATATTTGGAAAATATTAGAAAATATATCGACAGCACTTATCAGGGTGACAGTCAAACGTATCTATCCCAGATAATGAACATAATAAGAAACAGTATGAAGGGTGATGCCGAAACATGGTTAAATATAAATGAATACAAATGTACAACCTATGAAAATTTCGAAAAACTATTCTTGGAGAAATTCTGGGGGGAACAGCAACACACGGAAACAAGGGAACGGCTGCACAATGGGAAATACAACAACCAGTTATCAGACAACCGGGAGAAATATATCATGAAGCTGTACGAACAAGTTATGTACTTGAGAGGCGAGATGAATGAGGCATATATCGTAAAGAAGATTGCCGAACATTTCGGAGAAGAAGTGGTCATGCACGTTGCGACCAAAGAAATAAACAATTTGACATCGCTAATAAAGTACATGGCAGGTTTAGATGAAGCGGAGCGACGTATGAAAAGAGGGAATGCTGTACTGAACAGGGTGCAGCCACAACAGGGGGAAAGTAGACAAGAACCAGCCAGGGAGAGAAACAATAATCAGACCGGAGGAAATTTTAGAGGAAATCGAAATTTTAGGGGAGGATATAACGGTTATCCTAATCGAGGAAATTATAACAACAGGAATGGAAACAGACAGCCGTATAAGAAGGGATGACACAATGACAGACAAAACCAAGGAGAAGGGAGGAGAAATAGTCCAAGAAGACAGTCCAAGTACGCAAAACAACAATTCAAATCAAACATCGAATAACTAAACAAAAAATGTTACAGGTCATGGAAATCATCATAACACACAACTATACTCATCCACGTGAATTCATTAACACAACACATCAACCTATTCAAGTTTCTATAGTGAACAATCTACCCTATGTACAATTTCATATTAACGATTGCAAGGTGACAGTATTAATTGACACGGGCGCAGAGTTATCTTTACTAAGTAAAAGCTTTATTGAAAAGTACCCACAACATTTTTTCTAAGAACTGATGCCTGTTAAAGATTAAATTTGATTACTATTAATAAGAAGAAAATAACGAAGTGTAACAAGTATGTATGGGGAGACGTTACGATAAATGGTTTAGAGGGAAAGATGGAATTTCTAGTGGTACCCGATTTATTAGTTGACTGCATATTAGGCATGGATAATATTAGTAAATGGAAGATAAATATAGATGTTGAAAGAAAACAAATAAATATTCAAAATAATAATATAAAATGGTTAGAGAATGAAGAAAATGAGGAGATGAAAATAATGAATGGGTATTAATACAGATATGATGACGGAACAGTTTGATAGTAAAGAGATGCAAAATGACATCAAGAATTTCAATAACGTGCCACAAGATATAAGAATATATCGCAAAGTATTACAAGAGAATAAAAGAATTAATCAAAGCAGAACACAGGACCGCAGAAAAATACATCCATCGTTTAGAGGTAAAAGAAGATCAACCCTTCAATTGCAAGTCGTATCCCATTCCATACAAGTACAGGGCAGATGTTAGGAAAGAAATAAATTCAATGTTAGAAAACGGTATTATAGAAAGATCAAAAACGTATTATATTAATCCAATAGTGGTTGTCAAAAAGAAAAGTGGGGAACTTAGACTATGTTTAGACGCCAGAAAATTAAATTCCATCACAAAACCACAATTTGAATCACCTCAACATATAGAGAGCATGCTAGGGAGATTAGAAAAAGTAAATTTCATATCGAAATTAGATTTAAAGAATTCATTTTGGTTAATTCCATTACACCAAGATTCGCGGAAGTTCACTGGATTTTGTATAGAAGGAGAAATATTCCAATTTAAAGTAGTTCCATTTGGCCTGTCAACATCAACCGCAGCACTCGTTCGAGCTCTTCAACAAATTTTAACACCCTACGAAAAATTCTGTTTATCATACATAGATGATATTTTAATATTCAGTGCAACGGAAGAAGAACATAAAGAGCATGTAAACAAAATTTTAAACGTGTTGAACAATGCTGGTCTAAAATTAAATCTAGACAAATGCACATTCTTCGCCAAGGAGGTGAAATTTTTGGGATATATAATAAATGAAAAGGGAGTCAAAATTGACAAGGAACGGTTAGAAGAAATACGAAACTATCGTAAACCACACAACCTAAGGACGTTAAGGGGATTTTTGGGAATTTTAAATTATTATAAAAAGTTCATAACGGATTTAGCACAAAAAGCAGCGCCATTATATGAGTTACTTAAAAAGAAACGTACGATGGAGTTGGAAGGAAACAATCAGAAGGCTTTTGAAGAATTAAAGAACAGTTTCTACAGTAATCTTACATTAATACATCCGGATTTTAGTACAAATTTTATTTTACGCACAGATGCATCTGAGGTAGCAATTTCAGCAGAGCTTTTACAAATTCAAGACAACAAGGAAGTACCAATATGTTTCATCTCTCGCATTCTTAAAGGTTACGAACGACACTACAGCATCGTCGAAAAAGAAATGTTAGCCATTGTGTTCAGCTTGGAAAAACTTAAATTCTATTTGGCAGGTAACAAATTCATATTAGAAACTGACAACATAGCTCTCACCTATATTCGCAAGACAAGGTTTAATAATTCACGAATATACCGATGGACATTGTTAATACAAGAATATGACTTTGAAATAAGACACCGCGCAGGTAAATTCAATATTACAGCAGATTCACTCACCAGACAGGAAATAATTAAAAAACCAAATGATATTTTGATAGCTTTAAATAAATTAAGAAATAGAACAGGCATATTTCATTCAATTCAATAAAGAAAATCAACAAACAGATGTTAATTTGGGAAAAAGGAGGAAGAAATAACAAGAAGGGGATGTTTCAAAGGATATAGCATAGAACAAAAACCTCATCATTAAGAACTTAGATGACAAGCAACTGAACGTCATAGGAGAGGCCAATGACCAGACAAATAGGATTGAAGATACACACAAGTTATGGACACATAGGAGCGAGAAAGGTTTGGCTAGTGTTTAGAGAAAACTACTACGGTACAAATGATTACAATATTATAAAGAATGTCATTAACAAATGTCAGCTATGTCAATTGGGGAAACATAAAAATTATGTAAATCAGAACAGTCCAGGAAACATTAAAGCATCAGAACCCCGAGAGAAGATAGCAATAGACTACATCAGTAACCTCATTCAAACAGAACAAGGCAATAAACACATTCTGGTAATAGTAGATGTTTTTACAAAATTCGTTAAGCTTTTTCCTACTTCAGTTTGCAATACGAAAATCACAATTGATATGTTAGAAAAATATTGTAGTGAATTTGGAAAACCAAAATGCATCATAGCAGACAATGCCACATACTTCAACAATGACAATTTCAAAAAACACTGGCAAAGTCAAGATATCAAAACGTACTACTGCTCTATTCGCCACCCTCAAGCCAATCCAAGTGAAAGATACATCCAAGAAGTAGTAAAATATCTTAGGTTGCAAACACACACAGACCACCTAAGGTGGGATGGATACATTCACAATGTAGAACAAATTTTAAATGATGTTCCGAACTACGTCACATTAGAAACACCTAGATACTTAATGACCAAGGTAAGGCCAACAAGACCATGGGAAATAGAAGAGAAAGAACAGGAGATGGATGTAATTAACAAAGTCAAGCAAAGATTGTCACATTATTGGTGCAAACAACAAGAGAAAGCTTTAAAAAGAATCAA